>CM024245.1:7921824-7998335 GCA_013421045.1 Propylea japonica | reverse complement strand
GAGCGGTGAATTGTTGATCTAATAGGAGGTCGTATTCGGTAGGATCATATATACAGGCTGGAATTATTAAAAAACACTATAATAATCGATCATTTATTATACATATACAGGGAGGTATTTTAATTATATTGAAATTTTCTACCTGGTGTTTCAATTTTCCGAGTGAATAATGTCCACAGGGAAGTGTTTCATGAGTTCCAGGAACGATAATACCGCTTATCATCTTCTGAACTTAAAGCTATTTTTTGTTGTGTTAATGAATACACTCGATGTTCCTTCGCCTGAATTAATTTTGAGTAATTATCTGCTGTTCCATGTTTCTAAAACACTCTACATAGTCCTCGAAACAGATATTATTTTTCACAATAGATTTTTTAACACCTTTAGCTTTTTTCGATATTCCATAATTTTTGAGCATAGAATCAACCAAAAATTTACAATTTACAATACAAACATACAAGTTTACAAAAAATAGATACAATATACAAAAAAAAAAAAAAAAAAAAAAAATTTTGTCATAGAGGACTGAATAGCCCGAACTGTGGTAGAACAGGTGAAAATGTTCCTATCATTCACTCCGTACATAATTAATCAGGAGCTCAAAGGAAATAAATTAAAACGGAATGAAACACAGTCGGCATGATATTTGAATCAACTTTTATATTCAGAAGAATCCAGATAACCTTCTGAAAATTCTTCAGGTTCTTTTTTCATTTCAGTTTTGAATTCGAACTGACGTTCGAATTCTTCTGATCTGGACTCTATTTGATCTGATAATCAGGAAAAATCATCATTCGGGGAATCCTGTGTTTCCTTCTGTTTTGATTTTTACCCTTTTGAATGCTTGGTTAATGGTGCGCTGATTGTATGATGTAACATTTTCACTAGTTCTTCTATATTGGGGCTATTTCGATCTGTTTCCTCTACTGACCTCCTTCTTTTCAGTGATCTTCTTTGATGTGGTGTCGATTCTTCAGAGGACTCACCACTCGACTCAATATCAGTCGCGTTCGATTCAAATGTATCGCCTGAAAGATAAATAAAATTATTTTAATGACAATAATTCGAATCGTTCGATGATAAGAGGAACTTAATGTGTACGAAATTGATCATTAATTAAACAAATTTGGCTCAATTCTGCTTTTTTTAATGACAACCGGTCGCAAAGTATTCAGAAGCACTAATAGAAATGTCAGAACTGTACTGGAATATAGAAAGGTAAAAATTTTATTATGTTCAAAATGAGAATGCATTTCAATCAAGAATTCATAATATACAATTCATATTGAGACAGTCGAAAAAATCTTGTAATCAACTTGGTTATTAATCGAACGACTAATGGTCTCGAACTATTAACGGGTCCGCTCCACACACGCGTTAAAATATCTTGACCATTAGTCTTTAATACCCTTATTGACTATTAATCTGAGCAAACCGTTTCCTGATATTTCGTGAAACTTAAGAAGAGAGAGAAAAATTATCATTCTGACCGAAAATCAATTGAAATTGCTATACCTATACAGGGTGTATCAAAAAGAGGCGACTCCGTCTCTAGGATAGTAAGAAAACCGAAATATATTTGAGGTTTGCCTAGTTAAAAATTTTCATAAGACCATCCGTATTCAAGATGAGAAGCTTTGAAGAAAAAATCATACACATCTTTTAGGATTTTACGGAAACTACTGCCAACCTTGTGTTATTTTTTTATACGAAGATCTTGGGAAGCTGATACATCTAACGAATTTGCTTTTTTTTTCTGATTCTTAAAGAGAGTTAGTTACTCGATTCCTACCAAGTACAAGTGAACAACTTTTTTATATTAGTTCAATTAAGAAAAACTATGAGTGAACAGAAACATCATCCAATTTTACACCAAAAAGGTAATCTTGCGAAATTTGATACTGCATACCGTTTTCGGAGTATTTTCATTTGAAAATTATGAAGTAATAATTGATATTTGTATGAATCACAATTTTCATGGCATAGAGAAAATGCGATTGCAGCGATATATTCGAAGTAACACAATTATGGGTACTCAGCTATTGGGGGGGCCTTAGCATGAAACAAAAAACAGTTTTGAAGTGTAAGAAAAGACGTGGAAATTTTTTTTTTTTTTTCGGAAACTAATCGAAATTACTCACATTAATGACTGCTTGGGACGATTAAAATTTCTTTTCAATGTCGTCCTGGATAAGCCTACCGAACTGCCCCCCAAAAATATTTTCATATGAGTTATTTCTTATTTCGAGAGGCGTAAGGAAAGAAGTGGAGAATAAAGAATGGGTTCAAAAACCAATCGGAATTACTCGGTTTCTGTTTTTCATATTTGAACAATTAAACACCTTGTTTTTTCGTCGAGGAGGCTCCTATAAAACTGACTGACAAATATTCTATATAAGGTACTGTTTCCCTAATATTCGAAAAAGCGTAGAAGAGGACGTAAAATTGAATTAATATTTTTTCAAAAATCAATCGAATTTACTCTGCTGTTTATGTCAGATTATAACTGCATTAAAATACCTACATTGAAATCCGCAACCTACTGGAATTCAAATAACAGAGTTGTTGAAAAATTTTCGTACATCTTGCACACTAAAAATGTGAAATTATTTGGACAATGTACCTTACATGGCCAAATATCGATCTACAAAATTGGAAATCTTTACCACCAATAATTTCCATAATAATCTAATAGGCTACTCACTTTGGGACACCAGATATGAAACAAAATTAACATGAATAATTAATAATATGTCACCTATAGGATCCAACCAAGGAGCTTGATAGTCTCCACATGACATTCCATATCATTCTCCCAGTCCCAAAAATATGTTTCCAGGGCCGTTGAGTTGAAAACGACATCAACTGGAACTCCTTCTTCATTTAGGCTTTCAAACCTTTCAATTTCCGCTCTGCCGAAATCACTGACTTCTTCTCGCTCAAGTTCCTGAAATCGGAAAAAAGGGTTAAAAAACTGTTCAAAATTGTAGATAAAATTCAATTGATAGTACAGTTCGGTAGTCAAAATACCAACAAATCTGAAAACAAATAATAATTACCTCTTCATCTCTATAAGAGGACTGGTTTTGGTGACAAGTCCCTTAAATGTATTAAAATTTGAAATTTTTCTACACAACCGTAGCACACCAATCTCGAGCCTTCATCCTCAGGGGTTATCTGAAAAAATAGCTATATTAAGACTATATACTACAACTCGCAGATTTATGATACAATTCAAATGGAGATGCAAAAATCGAAAAACACTAACTTGAATTCAGAATCAGGTGAAGAAATAAAGTCTGTATTCTCGATTATTCACAACTTTATCAAGAAAATATTTTGAGATAAGTGCCTCTATTACTCTGTAAGGTCATATACAAACAAATTCAAGAAATCTAATATATTAAAATAAATGAAGTTTTCGATAAAACTCACCTGAATGTCCAATAGTTCATCAATAACTTTGGAAAGTGGCTCAATCGGATATAAGTCCTCCCTCGAATCCACACACAATCTGCAGAATGATGCCATTGGTAATCTTTTCTCTTCGATCTAGATGAAGAACACTGAAATAACTAAACTTTTAACACAACCACAACCTTTCTCGTCTGGGTACAGAGAAATAATGATGCTTTAGCGAAGACAAGGAACAAGGAACCTACCCAAGTTTATTAAATTGGAAAAATAAATACGACCCTGCTCATCTTTGCTTTTGTTTATGCAATAGAGCCCATAGTTGACTTCATAATGCAAACAACACATATGTGAGCATATTGCAACCGACTAAAATTTCAGTTGCTTTTGTTTATGTAAAAGAGTTCGTTTGTTACATGTGTGTGTTGGGTGGTCTACAGGCCTGTACCATATGGTGTTCGATTCATCTAATTTCTATGGATTGAAAGAAGAACATTATTTCTGAATATGAATTTATCTGAGAGGAATTGGTTGTTCTTCAAACAAGAAATAATGGGTCAATGAATACTCTCTGTAAATCCATTCTACTCGTCAAGAAATTTGTAGAAACTGACTTGAATAAGATAACTGTTGCAGCGCAAGCTAGACTGCAATCGATATGAATACTATATTGACAGGCAAACCTGACTGATTGTCAACACCTTCTGTCAAATATTTTCGACAAAAACCTTAAAGACTACCTAGTTCAATACTTTCGGTGAAATAAATAGGTATGGAGCGATGAAAAATATCATTAGTTAATAACGTTGGCTAATAACTATGGTGCTTTTCTTTATGACTCAATACCTACGAATTGTGTGATTGAGAAGTGGAAACTGTTAAAAATCCAGGACTAGTATTGGGAATTTTTTTTCACTCCAAACTGCACTATGATCGACATAAAACCCTTATCGATTCTATTTCGGAAATCGCTTTGCGTTTTAATTGTTTGGTTGCTAGCTGATCTGCGTTGGATCTGTCATGTGAGCTGTCTGGAGCTGCCAGGTGAGCTGTCTGGAGCTGCAGGCGAGCTGTCTGGAGCTGCTAGGTGAGCTGTCTGGAGCTGCCAGGTGAGCTGTCTGGAGCTGCAGGCGAGCTGTCTGGAGCTGCTAGGTGAGCTGTCTGGAGCTGCTAGGTGAGCTGTCTAGAGCTGTACGCTGAGCTGTCTGGAGCTGTACGCTGGATTTGTGGGAGCAGCGTTAATAAAAAAAAAAATTTAATTCAGTCGTAATATCCAAAAAATTATAATATAAATTAGTCTTGTGAAATCTGACCCATAGAGTTAATAAATTTATAGTTAGCTGCAGCTCCAGACAGCTCAGCGTACAGCTCTAGACAGCTCACCTAGCAGCTCCAGACAGCTCACCTAGCAGCTCCAGACAGCTCGCCTGCAGCTCCAGACAGCTCACCTGGCAGCTCCAGACAGCTCACCTAGCAGCTCCAGACAGCTCGCCTGCAGCTCCAGACAGCTCACCTGGCAGCTCCAGACAGCTCACATGACAGATCCAACGCAGATCAGCTAGCAACCAAACAATTAAAACGCAAAGCGATTTCCGAAATAGAATCGATAAGGGTTTTATGTCGATCATAGTGCAGTTTGGAGTGAAAAAATTCCCAATACTAGTCCTGGATTTTTTAACAGTTTCCACTTCTCAATCACACAATTCGTAGGTTATTGAGTCATAAAGAAAAGCACCATAGTTATTAGCCAACGTTATTAACTAATGATATTTTTCATCGCTCCATACCTATTTATTTCACCGAAAGTATTGAACTAGGTAGTCTTTAAGGTTTTTGTCGAAAATATTTGACAGAAGGTGTTGACAATCAGTCAGGTTTGCCTGTCAATATAGTATTCATATCGATTGCAGTCTAGCTTGCGCTGCAACAGTTATCTTATTCAAGTCAGTTTCTACAAATTCTTGACGAGTAGAATGGATTTACAGAGAGTATTCATTGACCATTATTTCTTGTTTGAAGAACAACCAATTCCTCTCAGATAAATTCATATTCAGAAATAATGTTCTTCTTTCAATCCATAGAAATTAGATGAATCGAACACCATATGGTACAGGCCTGTAGACCACCCAACACACATGTAACAAACGAACTCTTTTACATAAACAAAAGCAACTGAAATTTTAGTCGGTTGCAATATGCTCACATATGTGTTGTTTGCATTATGAAGTCAACTATGGGCTCTATTGCATAAACAAAAGCAAAGATGAGCAGGGTCGTATTTATTTTTCCAATTTAATAAACTTGGGTAGGTTCCTTGTTCCTTGTCTTCGCTAAAGCATCATTATTTCTCTGTACCCAGACGAGAAAGGTTGTGGTTGTGTTAAAAGTTTAGTTATTTCAGTGTTCTTCATCTAGATCGAAGAGAAAAGATTACCAATGGCATCATTCTGCAGATTGTGTGTGGATTCGAGGGAGGACTTATATCCGATTGAGCCACTTTCCAAAGTTATTGATGAACTATTGGACATTCAGGTGAGTTTTATCGAAAACTTCATTTATTTTAATAATATTAGATTCTTGAATTTGTTTTGTATATGACCTTACAGAGTAATAGAGGCACTTATCTCAAAATATATTTTCTTGATAAAGTTGTGAATAATCGAGAATACAGACTTTATTTCTTCACCTGATTCTGAATTCAAGTTAGTGTTTTTCGATTTTTTGCATCTCCATTTGAAATTGTATCATAAATCTGCGAGTTGTAGTATATAGTCTTAATATAGCTATTTTTTCAGATAACCCCTGAGGATGAAGGCTCGAGATTGGTGTGCTACGGTTGTGTAGAAAAAATTTCAAATTTTAATACATTTAAGGGGACTTGTCACCAAAACCAGTCCTCTTATAGAGATGAAGAGGTAATTATTATTTGTTTTCAGATTGTTGTTGTTTTGACTACCGAACTGTACTATCAATTGAATTTTATCTACAATTTGAACAGTTTTTTTTAACCCTTTTTTCCGATTTCAGGAACTTGAGCGAGAAGAAGTCAGTGATTTCGGCAGAGCGGAAATTGAAAGGTTTGAAAGCCTAAATGAAGAAGGAGTTCCAGTTGATGTCGTTTTCAACTCAACGGCCCTGGAAACATATTTTTGGGACTGGGAGAATGATATGGAATGTCATGTGGAGGACTATCAAGCTCCTTGTTGGATCCTATAGTGACATATTATAATTATTCATGTTAATTTTGTTTCATATATCTGGTGTCCCAAAGTGAGTAGCCTATTAGATTATTATGGAAATTATTGGTGGTAAAGATTTCCAATTTTGTAGATCGATATTTGGCCATGTAAGGTACATTGTCCAAATAATTTCACATTTTTAGTGTTGCAAGATGTATGAAAATTTTTCAACAACTCTGTTATTTGAATTCCAGTAGGTTGCGGATTTCAATGTAGGTATTTTAATGCAGTTATAATCTGACATAAACAGCAGAGTAAATTCGATTGATTTTTGAAAAAATATTAATTCAATTTTACGTCCTCTTCTACGCTTTTTCGAATATTAGGGAAACAGTACCTTATATAGAAATATTTGTCAGTCAGTTTTATAGGAGCCTCCTCGACGAAAAAACAAGGTGTTAATTGTTCAAATATGAAAAACAGAAACCGAGTAATTCCGATTGGTTTTTGAACCCATTTCTTTATTCTCCACTTCTTTCCTTACGCCTCTCGAAATAAGAAATAACTCATATGAAAATATTTTTGGGGGGCAGTTCGGTAGGCTTATCCAGGACGACATTGAAAAGAAATTTTAATCGTCCCAAGCAGTCATTAATGTGAGTAATTTCGATTAGTTTCCGAAAAAAAAAAAAATTTCACGTCTTTTCTTACACTTCAAAACTGTTTTTTGTTTCATGCTAAGGCCCCCCAATAGCTGAGTACCCATAATTGTGTTACTTCGAATATATCGCTGCAATCGCATTTTCTCTATGCCATGAAAAATTGTGATTCATACAAATATCAATTATTACTTCATAATTTTCAAATGAAAATACTCCGAAAACGGTATGCAGTATCAAATTTCGCAAGATTACCTTTTGGTGTAAATTGGATGATGTTTCTGTTCACTCATAGTTTTTCTTAATGAACTAATATTAAAAAAGTTGTTCACTTGTACTTGGTAGGAATCGAGTAACTAACTCTCTTTAAGAATCAGAAAAAAAAAAGCAAATTCGTTAGATGTATCAGCTTCCCAAAGATCTTCGTATAAAAAAATTAACACAAGGTTGGCAGTAGTTCCGTAAAATCCTAAAAGATGTGTATGATTTTTTCTTCAAAGCTTCTCATCTTGAATACGGATGGTCTTATGAAAATTTTTAACTAGGCAAACCTCAATATATTTCGGTTTTCTTACTATCCTAGAGACGGAGTCGCCTCTTTTTGATACACCCTGTATAGTTTATAGCAATTTCAATTGATTTTCGGTCAGAATGATAATTTTTCTCTCTCTTCTTAGTTTCACGAAATATCAGAAACGGTTGCTCAGATTAATAGTCAATAAGGTTATTAAAGACTAATGGTCAAGATATTTTAACGCGTGTGTGGAGCGGACCCGTTAATAGTTCGAGACCATTAGTCGTTCGATTAATAACCAAGTTGATTACAAGATTTTTCGACTGTCTCAATATGAATTGTATATATGAATTCTTGATTGAAATGCATTCTCATTTTGAACATAATAAAATTTTTACCTTTCTATATTCCAGTACAGTTCTGACATTTCTATTAGTGCTTCTGAATACTTTGCGACCGGTTGTCATTAAAAAAAGCAGAAATTGAGCATCAAATTGTTTAATTAATGATCAATTTCGTACACATTAAGTTACCTCTTTATCATCGAACGATTCGAATTATTTGTCATTAAAATAATTTTATTTATCTTTCAGGCGATACATTTGAATCGAACGCGACTGATATTGAGTCGAGTGGTGAGTCCTCTGAAGAATCGACACCACATCAAAGAAGATCACTGAAAAGAAGGAGGTCAGTAGAGGAAACAGATCGAAATAGCCCCAAATATAGAAGAACTAGTGAAAATGTTACATCATACAATCAGCGCACCATTAACCAAGCATTCAAAGGGTAAAAATCAAAACAGAAGGAGGAAACACAGGAATTCCCCCGAATGATGATTTTTATCCTGATTATCAGATCAAATTAGAGTCCAGATCATAAGAATTCGAACGTCAGTTCGAATTCAAAACTGAAATGAAAAAAGAACCTGAAGAATTTTCAGAAGGTTATCTGGATTCTTCTGAATATAAAAGTTGATTCAAATATCATGCCGACTGTGTTTCATTCCGTTTTAATTTATTTCCTTTTGAGCTCCTGATTAATTATGTACGGAGTGAATGATAGGAACATTTTCACCTGTTCTACCACAGTTCGGGCTATTCAGTCCTCTATTGACAAAATTTTTTTTTTTTTTTTTTTTTTTTTTGTATATTTGTATCTATTTTTTGTAAACTTGTATGTTTTGTATTGTAAATTGTAAATTTTTTGGTTGATTCTATGCTCAAAAATTATGGAATATCGAAAAAAGCTAAAGGTGTTAAAAAATCTATTGTGAAAAAATAATCTGTTTCGAGGACTATGTAGAGTGTTTAGAAACATGGAAACAGCAGATAATTACTCAAAATTAATTCAGGCGAAGGAACATCGAGTGTATTCATTAACACAACAAAAATAGCTTAAGTTCAGAAGATGATAAGCGGTATATCGTTCCTGGAACTCATGAAACACTTCCCTGTGGACATTATTCACTCGGAAAATTGAAACACCAAGGTAGAAAATTTCAATATAATTAAAATACCTACCTGTATATGTATAATAAATGATCGATTATTATAGTGTTTTTTAATAATTCCAGCCTGTATATATGATCCTACCGAATACGACCTCCTATTAGATCAACAATCACCGCTCATTCCAAATTGCTAATCTAGTATATAAGACCCTAGACTCATAATACGAAAGTCCCTGGTTTGAATTCTGAAATATATATAAATTTGTCACCTACCAGTCTGTATTGTATATGATACTACCGAATACGAAACAACCTCCGATCTATTTTGGCCTATAACAATAAATCTGATCGAAATCGTTGAAGAATAGAAGGAATGTTATGCACAAAAATCATCATTTGGTCTGAAATATTTCTTGGGTTGATTCGTGTTTCGATTCAACAAGATCACTAGTATAAAAGCAAGAATAGCTATCAAGATCCATTGAAAATCATTTTGTTTCCTCTAGAGAAAATGTAATACATGAGTCAAAACTATAGAAGTCGATAGAAGTCTAGTTTTGATATTGACTTGAAAGAAAACCATTCTTATAACTAGAATATTAATCCTCAATTGTAGTAAAAATGTTTGATGGAAGAGTTGCACTGATTATATTGAGAAAAGTTATCTTGGTTGAAATCTAAAATATATTCCGCGAATTCAACTACTGCTCTTTTCCAAGCATACACTATTCTTAATCCAAATACTAATATACGCAAGTCAAATACAGATACGCTCTACTACGGCTGGCCGTTGTTCATCGCAGATTGTGGTTGGTCGGAAGCGAATGATAGGGCTTGCGCATGATGCTAGTCTAGATAGTTGGTACTAGTGGAAAGTTTATTGGCAGACATTTTCGAAGAACAGTCGAAAAGAGCAGGAACAGTTTTTTATAGTTTAGTGTTCATAATAATATTTTTAGTGATTTATTATTATGGAGAAAATTTAGACGAATGGAATTGGCCGATTTGATTCCAATATTCAAGGGTGAGTACCTATATTTACAGATATTCTGGGAATTGTTTTATGCACTTCGTTGGTGTGAATGAAAAAATTAACAGATTGATTGTTGGCCAGGTATCATTAGATTTTATACTGAAATTCACGCTCTGGGTTTTCAGAGCATGGAATTTGGAAGATTTGAAGGAGACAATTCGTGAAGAGGTGGCACTAATCACCGAGGAGACACTACAGTTAGTATGGCAGAGTCTCACACAGAATTGAAAACTGCATCAGAGAAGACGGCCGTCACCTTCCTGACATT
Source organism: Propylea japonica (assembly GCA_013421045.1). Taxonomy (NCBI): domain Eukaryota; kingdom Metazoa; phylum Arthropoda; class Insecta; order Coleoptera; family Coccinellidae; genus Propylea; species Propylea japonica. The sequence goes on along the minus strand of CM024245.1, from coordinate 7,987,815 downwards.
ATTTTTGCAAGTTAAATTAAATGGCATATCCTAATAAACATGTCAGAAAAGTAAATGAATTTTTGTTTGAAAATTACACCGTTTTGCTGTTTTCAAAATGTGAATACTTCCGTGGTCACCCTGTACAGTTCGAAACTAGGTGGTTTACAATTCTTCGGGTATATTAATCGCTAGAGGTAACATTACCTCCGAGATTAGGGTACTCATTATGTACGATCATTGTAGAGTTGTACCAAGAACCTTATATTCCTTACAATTCGTACAACTCTACAGTAATCGTACACAATGAAGTACCCTAAATCTCGGACGTAATGTTACCTCAAGCGATTAATATACCCAAAGAATTGTAAACCACCGAGTTTTATTTATTCTTATTTGGAAACTAAGAAAGTTTTGCCAGAAGGTTGTTCTATGTTGAAACCAAGAAGTCTTATTCTTATTCGAAGTTTTGGGTAGGTTTTACTCGAAGAATGTTCTATACTCATTCCAAGAAGCCTTATTCTTAATCGGAAACTAAGAAAGTTTTGCCAGAAGATTGTCTATGTTTGATCCAAGTGGGTTTATTCTTGGTTAAAGTAATCCTTCATCTTGATATAAAAGTTATTATACTATTCTCAGTTTACTTTTCCTCATATGAAGTGTAGTGAACATTTACGTTTAAGAATAACGTGCATCTTGCATTGAGTCAAGTTATGCTTGCGGATATGAGTCTAATATTGCTTCCAGTCAAGACTACTAGTCTTGGATATTTTTTCAGTGTGAATGTATGATTACTAGCGTCACAAAATGGGGAAACTGCATATATTTCAGTGAAGTTGACTTGAATAAGATATCTCAATTGAATAGACTGATAATTATCAGTCGTCTTGAAATGTTGAAAATCTCCGAATGACTTTGTATTACTTAAATTCGTAGACACCATCAAAGAATTGAACAAAAATAACAACGTTGAAGATTTCATAAATGCTTTCTGTAGAATTAATCCTGTGTTCAGAGTTATGCAATTTTAGAATGTATGTACTTTTATAGGGATAAAGTATTGAACGATGTAGATAATTAACATTATGTAATAAAAATCTCATCCTGAAATTATTTTAGTTAAACCACTCAAAGAATATTTTTTTTATAAGGATATTTTGAGAACAAAAATCGAGAAAAACATTAAGCGAGTCCTTCTAAAACACATATTCCTTCTCGAACAATCATGCGTCACTCTGGCTTTATAACACCAAACACCCTAAATTATCATAGCCTCTGTAGCGCTGGGGGGTAAACGACCCAACTCTCACGCAAACTTCCCGGGTTCATATCCCGCGTCCATCCAAAAACTTTTCATCGTCATGGCTGCTGGCACCAATGACGTCATCACTACTGTCATGGCCGCCACCACCATGACGTCATCAGCATTTAATCTGACCCAGACACCATTAAGGGAGGTCAAAGGTCAATTCTGCTCCAGAACGAACATAGCCCTAACTACTGCTCCCGAATCTCGAGCACTAAGCCCTATTTTTTTTTGAGGTATACTCGTGATTACTAAGCACTTATGGAAAGTAATTCACTTATACGAGCTCTGTGCACTAAGTACTTTTTGAAGTGAAACTCTCTTTTTAGCCAAATGTCTCCTAACTTGGAATTTTAGGCCGATTAATATCTCGTACGACTAAACAGGGTCTCTACTTTTAAAGTGGACAAACTTCGTGTGGTGATTATACAAGTGATTTGCAACAAAAAATGTCATATTACACATGGTCGAAATGTTGACGGTTATTCTTCAATTTAACATTTCTTGATTTCACGAAATATTTCGAGTTTTCTCTCTAAAATGACCATTATTCAGTTTTCCTTGTAGTCTCATAAAATTTGACGACATATTCGGAAAGGGCAATAAAAAATTTACTACAAGATGAGAGAGTCTGTATGCAGAAAACACTCTTATCGCAGGCGTGGTAAGGAGAAGAATATCACGATTCTGAAGTTAACAAAATCAGTCCTATATTTCCAATGGTTTTTTCGATGAAAAATTGATAATTGTGTACATGTTTTCTTTTCAGTAAAAAAATTAGTGTACTTCCGAATGACATATCAACTTTTATGCTAGCTGCAAATTCTGCTCCCAAACATCATGACTATCATAATAACAACGAAAAAGTCTAAAAATTCAGACCTAAATTTGCTCTATTTCGAAGCTCTTCGTGATCGAATTTGATTTGTAGTTATGAAAATCATCAATTCATCTTGAATCGAAATAATAACGAAAAAAGTGTACATCCTTCTTCAATACATTTGACAAATCGTTTCGTACTGAATCTACGACTTCACAAAGTTCATAGCGTCCGTGACGCATTTCTGGAAAGCACAATTTTATTTTGTTGATGAGATACTTCAGGTCTGAAAGAGAATTAGATATACTTTCTCTTTCAAAGTATTATAGACATAATAATCAAAGGCGTAAGATCGGGGCTCTTCTGTGGCATCTGACCGTATCTTCCAATACATTGTATCGCAATATATTCATTAAATAGATCATGACATTACGACTATTACGTGCTGGGCAGCCATTCATTTGAAACTAGACATCTTGTCTGTTAGATAGGTGCATTTCATCGAATAGGTCTGTCAAGTTGCTCTGAATTATCTGATGAATTCTTCAGCATTGAAGTGATAGGTAAGTATAAATGGTCCGAAGAGTTTACCTCCCATGACTGTCAACCTCATGTTGGGAATGAGAAACAATAGTCGCATGAGGGTTTTTTCTCTGCCATACATGGTTGTTTCATAAATTAATCACACCTGATTTCGTGAAAGTGGCCACATCAGTCCTTAATGTTCTAAGGCCCGCATTCTCCTGAATTATTCTGTTATCACCCACAAAATGTGAGTATGGTCTCAGATAACAGGTGAATTGATAATTTCCATAAAATTACACAAAGATTCAATCACGAAGAGCTTCCAAATAGAGTGAATTTAGGTAATATTTCATCGGAAAAACCTTTGGAAAAATACGACTGATTTTGTCTTACACTGTAAGAGTCAAAACACATGCGATACGAATCTATTCCATTTTTAACAGAACTGGTGACACAAAACAAGCAGGAAGTCGATTTAGACGTACGAATATGCTGTTAAACAGAAAAATTCCACATTTCTGGTGAAATTTCTCCTTTTGGAGCTTGAACCCTCGTCCACGCAATCGAGTGCCCTCATTCAAGGAAGACATATGCACGCCAAATAGATCATTGAATGCTCTGTACGCAGTAATGAAATCTCCATGAGTCCGCCTAACGGAAAATTTGTTAAGAAGGAGAATGGGGAGCATTTCCTCGTACGAAAGTCGGACTATACCATAATGAATATGGGTTGCCTGTCGTTGACCATTCTCCTGCAGTTGGCTATCTCGCAAAATGTTGACACTTGAAACTGGCTCAGAGAACCCATGGATAGGTCGTATGTAGGTCCTTAAGAGCAGTGAGCAAAAATATAGAGACCATATGAAATGACTTTTGAAGTATTTACAGTTATATGTTCGCCTTACTGACCGTATTTGTTACATGCTCCGATCAAGACAACTCTTCCGACATAGTGATTTCAAAATCCACATGACTTCTCAGCTCATGACCAACCAAGTTATAACTAGGCGGTTTTTTCTGGCCATATAAATAAACACACAATCTCCAGATTCAAGGGCATTTCGCAAACCAGCGCAAAATAAAATATTTTTCATGAGAATCGAAGTTTTTCACTTCACTGATGATTCCACTTCTTATCTTATGCTTGTAAACGTTCCCCTTGTAGCCGCCTTTATTATTATGTTCACCTTTGTATTTTATTTTTATCAGCGCTCGTGAATATGTCTTTTTCTCAAAGTAGTGTTAAGACTCAACGTGGCAGCATATGGTCATTAATTTTTATAAATTCCAAACTGAATTGCTGCCTACCACAGATTCTGTTCAATTATTCAACTATGAATATAGTTTTTTGGAGTTGTAATACACTTTTGCCAAATGAAATTCAGGGTGTTTCAGCACAACTTCAGCCAATGTTAAAGATTCTCATCAAAATTCTAATGATTATCAGGTACAAACAGTAAACCGTCAAGAACAACCAAATTTTTTAAACATCATTCCTTATATTTCTGGCCTTTCAGGAAAAATAAGAAGAATTGGTTCCAAATTCAACATAAGAACTGTTTTCAAAACACAAAATGATTGAGATACATTCTAATCAGAACGAAACCAATGAATGAGACACAAAAATCAAAAAATTGTGTTTACAAAACTCCCTGTATATGTGGACAATCTTATACAGGAGAGACATCAAGACCTTTACAGATAAAGAACATAAGAACAACATCAAAAATAGAGACTTCACAAATCGCTGATCATGTATGTTCAAATAGCGGAGATCATATGATGAAACTAGAGCACACACAAAGATACTAATAACGAACCTGATAATTATAAAAGGAAAATTAAGGAATCCACATGTATTTTGTTAGATGAAGTAGATAATTGTTCTGTTGGAATAGGTCGTATTTGTATTAATTATTGAAGGAAAAAATGACGTCCGGAAATTTCAAAATTAAATAAATCAACATATCTATGTATTGACAACTGTCAATGTCAATTAGACTGCAAATGAAAAAACACACAATTACAATTCTGAAGATTTTACAACTTTGTCTGAAAAAGGTGTCTGAACGTTACATTGTATTTTTCATTTATTTCTTTTTTCAGTTTTACTGTTAGGCAACAATTTATTCAAGACCAATTTGCTCCTGACAAATGAGTGTAAAGATTCTCGTAAGAGCACTTCATCCTAATCACAATTTTTTTTATTATTTCTGTTTCAGAGACTGTGAGTGAAAACCTATGGAGTTTTTAGATATACAGGATGTTCATGATTTCAATTTTTAATATTTCAAAATTGACTTCTGCCATAGAATTAAATTAAAGAAAACTGATTCGAGTGAAATTTATTTTGTGCATGGAGATTGATTATGAAATTTCAAGAGGATCGGACCATCGAATTTATGCTTTTTTAGTTATTGATTTTTTACGTATTTCATTTTTGAATAAATTTCAGAATATATTTCCGATTTTGATGAGATTTTGCATTCATATAATTATCATGAATCTCAGTCTTTTACAAAATTTTTAGGCAATAGCATCAATGCTTCACCAATGAGTTTCTTAATTTGTTTTATTTGTTCTCAATGTCCTCTTACAAATCTCAGTTTTATCGTTGGAAGTCCAATAAACAACATAACAAAAGTGTTAAAACAACTTATAACCAAAAAACGCTCAACCCTGAATTGGACCTATCAATAAACCAAGACGACATCCCATTTTTCGATTACTTGTTCATTCAACGAATTTACATCGTCTGTTTTCCGGAAAAAGGGTATAGATGTCCTCGTCCTCGCTAAAACTCCTTTTATTAGGGTAATGAAAACTGAATTCAACCGGGCCAGCCTACAATGTCCTCCGGATCTCTTTTATACTTTATGAGATATTCTGGATCCTGAACTCACCTTTTACGCTCCAGCATCTGTTGAATGGTACGCATATGTTCCTGAACTGGGGTTTATTCGATCGGGAATGATGAGAACGGCATCTGTTCTTTCTGAAAGGGTTTTCAAAGGCACGTTTGATTTCACATGTGATTGCTTCCGATATCTGTTTTTGTTCCTGTCCTCTTCCCGGTTACTTCGAGAGCTGGTGAACATTCAATAAATATATACGGCAGGAAAAAGCATTCATAAATTGTAGGGGTTTAAAAGTAAAAGGTTATTTTATTTGTTGCGCAGCTGTAGCCCATTTATGGAATATGTAACAAATTATCACTGGCGAACTTTTGAGATAAAGTATTTCTGAATTGTTCGTATTTCAAACAGCATAACGTTTGTATTTCGGACTAATTTTTGGCAATAGATGAATGCTTCCGAGGCTTCCTGTCGAGGCAATTGGTATGAGGGATCCAGGATTAGCATCGCCTGTGATAGTCAGATGGCACTGAGGATATTTATCGCCCTTGGTTGTAAATAGAAAAACAATCCTTCATCACAATAGCAAAATACAACTAGCCAGTTCTGGTTTGGGTACCCGCCCACCAGATCATTGGAAATGAGTAAGCTGGCGTCCTTGCGAAGAGAGGAGTAAGCACTATACCGAATAGGACGGAGGTCGCTGATTGGGAAAAAAGAGAGCAACAATCTCACTGAATAAACACACTAGGTCAAAGGCAAGCAAAGGAACTGATTGCACCCTCTTAACAGAAGGTTCAACAAATTCTATCGTTGTCCCAAAATTAGTTAGCGCAGCTCACTGGGCTTCTCACAGTTGAACTGTCTCGTGAAATATCACCTGCACAAAATCGGTAAAAAAATTGCGAAAATTGTAGGTTATATGAATCGCCGCAGAAACAAAGAAGCTTAAACCAAAGCAATGTATTGGCCTAAGCTAGACATATAATACCTGCTGTCCCGATCTTGATGCCAACCGACTCAAGAGAAAAGTCTGATCTTACACTCTAAAAAAAATCCCGGTGTAAATGCTAATACTAAACTATCAAGCATATTTTTCCCTTTTTATATCACAATTTTATCATTTTTATCGAAATTATGAGAATATAGTGTTAAGTGGTGTGATTCATGAAACACATTATCACAAACAGGAACAAAATCAAAAATGAATAGAAAAATATTTGAAAACACACTGTGTTTATAAAACTATAACACCAATCTAACAAACAAATTGCTCCATAAATCAGAAAATCATCTCTTGGGTGAAAATATTCACTGCATGTTTCAAATAATAATTTCACAGAAATGATCAGGTGTTACTTCTGAAGCTTGTAGAAACAAAAAAAGCACCTGGAAGTGTTTTTTCGGCCAAATCATGTTTCAAAATTCACACCAACTGAATCAAAATACGCACCAAAAATATGAAAAACCCATACGTTTACTTTAGTTTGTCTTTTTACATGGTTGCCAGATATTGCCAAATTATGAGCGGTCGCACAGTTAGAACCATGGTGTCTGATGAACTGATTATTCCAATCGAATAACTTGGCAACAATGTTAATAGCAATAGTTCCAATTATTCTTGGCGGCTCTACAAAGAGTCCTCAGCATAGTCAAAACAGGACTTGCCAATGGTTTCACCTTCTTATCTATCTCTGTTTCTTGTATGTGCCTTTGTGATGATGAATCGAAAGTGTGAAATTGATTGAGGTGAAGAAAGTGAAATGCGTGAAAATTTGTTTTAGATATAGAGAAAAGTTCATTTTGGCTGATGATTCGAGGACAAAATCAATACTGTTTGAAAGTAAGTACTACGAATTTGAACTTAAACTGATTCAGGTAACTTCCTTCAGTTTTCACAAGCCTTGAAACTTTTTCTTTTTGTATAATATACCTGATTAGATTATACGGTGTAAATATTTATTGTGATTCTGTTGAGATTATTTACCCATATATTTTCAATTGACGGAAATAGATATTGCTGAATCACTTCAATGCATATGTGAGAAGATACGATGTACAAATTTACATCCATTATATTTATAAGTGCATATATCTGATCTTTTTTTAAGCTAGTTGAATAACCTTCCCTTAGGGTATTTTTGGGAGATACCTCTACTGTCAACCCCTCACTTGGTCTACCAACAGGTACATATCTATCTGTTCATTATGTATTTATCAGTGAAAAGAAATATATTTTGTCAACAGGAAAATGTTTTTGTTTTGGCAACAAATATTGTTGTAATCTTTCATTGTGAATGAATTCAAATGGATTGAATTGTTTAAAAATCTGCACAGTAAACGAATACACTAAAAGACTTTTAAGGAATAACAATTGCAGAACAAAAAGATTAACATAGGGAGTAAGTACCTAGCTAAATAATAATGATAATTTAAGGTTCATGATGCATTATTTTAGCTCCAAAAGAACCTATGTATTAAATATCTGATATTCAAGATGCTGAATTGCATTTTTCAATTTCAGATAAAATTTGTCATTTCTTATCTAACTAAGTCAGTGCTGAATAACACCGAACAGGTTATTGCAACCTCACTAAGCTAGTGCAAATTAAAACTTAAACGGTGCGATTTCACACCGAAACCGATCTAACTCGTATAGTATTTCACACTATTAATTGTGAAAAACAACTAAGTCAGTGTCAAAAACACACTGGATGATCATTTGAGATCACACCACTCTAGTGTTATTTAACACCAAACAAGTGCAAAGTCGCAAAGACTGCAGTGTTTTTTGCAGATTCCAATTTTCCATTCCTATTTCTTATTTCATTCTATACCGGGTGATATTTCTCACCTGACACAGAAATTGGAATTTTGAATACGGACCTGCATTAAAAGAAAAAAAAATTGATCTGATGGAAAATATCCTCATTCAGTTTCAGGTCCTCTATCTCCAGTTAACCGTTGTCCCTTACGTCACTAGTCACTCTGTATATTATTATATTTGACAAATTTGAAGTCCTCAAATATTGCAACCAAAGAACATGAAGAACTAGCTCAAGTTGGAGATACGGTTAATTCAAAGCTTATCCAACATGCTTTGAAGGAAAACGATAGAATTAAATGGGCTGGAGCCTCCAAATGGTATGTCGAAAATATCAAGAAGCATCTTTTATGTCAATAACCGAAAACCTTATAAGTCAACTGTCTGAGTATTTCAAAAATAACTGGGCGCTAATAATCAAATTAAGTCTAAGAAAGATTAAATGAATTTTTGAGAAACGAATTAATCGAAAACAGGTCAGATTGTTTTCTGAGAACTGTGAAAAATGGCAAATATTTTCAGAGAGTAACGAAAGTTGTTGTTTTACTGGAAGCTCGGAGTCTGAAGTATTTTCCTACCGAATACTAGCCGAAATGTTCAATATACGGAGATAATATGATGGAGATAGCCCAAATAATAAAGTGCGTCCCAAGATCTTCCACACAGCCAATACCCGACACTCAAACAAGTTCAAACTAGAAGAAAGAAATACGTCAAAATCTGTCCTTAAAGTTTTTTTCTGATTACTACCTCGAAAAAATTCTTAAATTTTTACGCTTTTTATCCTATTTATGTAGACACACCATTTTATCACTTCACGTGTATAAATTGAGGCGCATTCGCCATTTTGCGATTGATGTTGATATACAGGGTGTTTCATCATAAACTGGACAAACATATATTTCGTGTAGAGGACATCGGGAGAATCATTTTTGCCTTATACAATATATCCCGTTTCGAAGCATAAGCGAGATACAGGGTGTCAACGTCATTTTTGGGCAAGATTCTTATGAGTGTGGTCAGTTATTATAACACTTGGTGTAATGGTTTTGGTCAAATCTCAGTATTTTTGGATCCTCTATTCAGAAAAGTTGACGAACTCCGAAAAAAAATTTACAAATGGCGGAAAACCTGCAATGTTCCAAATTTTTTTTTGCGGTTGTCAAATTGACTTTGTTTTCTGAATGAACATAATTTTCTAAGACTTTCCGTGAAAAAATTTTTTCAAAAATCGAACACAAATTTTTTTTTACATGTCTACAGCGATGAAAAAATTTCACTCGAAACGGATGAAATTTTGTACAATTGTACTTCTTGAATTATCAATCACGAATATGAAAACAGAATCGTAAAATATCGAACGGTTTCGTTACTACAGTCATTCAAATGTTTCGTTCGGACCTCTGAAATATGAAAATAAAATTGTTTTGGGTTCTAGAATCAAATAATTAAATTATTGGCATGTCTTAACATTTTAGATGAATTTAAACGAAAAAATCAGTGAAACTTATTTGGGACTCGAAACGACGTAGGTATTAAATAGGGAATTGGCACTGTTCTAAGGATATTAATATTCGTTGCCAGGCAACGGTAGTTCGTAGTTCATAGAGTTTGACTACTGGCTAAATTATATTATTCACTGAAATTAAAATACCAGTCCGGCTCTATGAACTACGAACTAACGTTGCCTGGCAACGAATATTAATATCCTTAGAACAGTGCCAATTCCCTTTTTAATACCTACGTCGTTTCGAGTCCCAAATAAGTTTCACTGATTTTTTCTTATAAATTCATCTAGAATGTTTAAACATGCCAATAATCTAATTATTTTTGCTAGAACCCAAAACAATTTTATTTTCAATATTTCAGAGGTCTGAGCGAAACATTTGAATGACTGTAGTAACGAACCGTTCGATATTTCACAATTCTGTTTTCATATTCGTGATTGATAATTCAAAAAGTACAATTGTACAAAATTTCCTCCATTTCGAGTGAAATTTTTTCATCGCTGTAGACATGTAAAAAAAATTTGTGTTCGATTTTTGAGAAATTTTTTCACAAAAATTCTAAGAAAATTATGTTCATTCAGAAAATAAAAGTCAATTTGACAACCACAAAAAAAAAATTTGGAACATTGCAGGTCTTCCGCCATTTTGTAAATTTTTTTTCGGAGTTCGTCAACTTTTCTGAATAGAGGACCCAAAAATATTGAGATTTGACCAAAAACCATTACACCAAGTGTTATATATAACTGACCACACTCATAAGAATCTTGCTCAAAAATGACGTTTGACACCCTGTATCTCGCTTATGCTTCGAAAACGGGATATATTGTATAAGGCAAAAATGATTCTCCGATGTCCTCTACACGAAAATTTATGTTTGTCCAGTTTATGATGAAACACCCTGTATGTTTGGGTCGGTATCCTAAGATATCCAATACAAACAATAAACGAACATCATTACAAAGGGCACCTTGGAACATAATGAAACAGTTTTGTAATCAAAACAATTAAATTGAAGAAAGTGGATATGCCACGATTTATTATTATTTTTCAGAGTAATGATGAAAAACTGGTTTAGCATATTTTTGTTTACTGGGAAATCATTAAAAAAAATTCGGGGTGTAATTTTAAAAAACGTTTTGAGCTAGTTTTTTAGGGCTGATAATCAGAAAACAAAACGAGTTCTGATGGACTTTTTGTGGCATTCGAAATACCTTCGTTTGAAATTTCTTTTTTTCTCAGGGTCAAAAATTGGCTATAAATAACATCTTGAGACACCCTGTACATCAAAAGGTCACTATAAACTGAAGAAAGTAATCACGAATATAAATATCACTTCTGTGCCAATAACATTCAATTTTAAGTGGATCTCTTGTTCTTGAAAGTTATTAGATATTTTGATAAAATCGCTGTACAATCAGGAGGATTCATCAAAGTTAGATAATAGTAACGAAAATGAATTGAAAAACTAACTGTAACATTCCAATCGCTATTGATAGAAATAATTTTGATATAAAAATATTGCTCGCTCGTATATAAAAATGGATTATAATAACAACAGTAGTAGACTGTTAGGGATCTTCATATTTCATATGGAAAGAAGAAAAAAGCAGAATAAGAAGGAGGAGCAAAATCATCTACATAAATGAATTGTCTAAAGAAGCAGGGAATCACATGAAATGGAATTTGATGAAACCAGACAAAAAATTGTTTCTGAAGAACCTTATAAGAAGTATTGAAACGATACCAGAAACACGAAAACTTTCAGCAGAAATAATTCTCGATCTTACTCAGTAGTTCACCACATAACAGATGAATCTGTAGTTTGTAGATCATTCTATCTTTCCATGCAAGAGAATAATGAATGTTTGAATTCTATGAATTTTCCCTAAAATAATTATTCACCTGTTTAAGTGTTTCCTGAAGAAACAAATCGGTACCTTCAGATGTAACCGAATGGATCAGTTTAATTTTTTCTGTTTGTATATTCCAGCACATGGATGAAAAAGACTGTTTCTCATTAAAGTGACAAGAAAACAAATCAAATTTGCTGCAATTTCAATACTGAAAAATGCAAAATTAATTTGAACATTCATTTTCCGAGAATGGTTCTCTCCACATACTCAACTCAAGCTCTCGAAATATAAATCATACTCAGACAAAGCACTTCACCTAGTTGTTCATTTAATCTGAGAGCTATTTTTCCGGGCTCGTTTTCAGCGCAGAGAAACTCGTCCATTTTGTTCCAACTCTCTCGTCTATTACAGGCTAATACAATTTCAACAGACAACATGAGGTGAAACTCTTCCACCTGCGGTGCTGTGGTTTCAAACCGTTCTGTTTATTTTTTTTTTGTTCTAGTCAGTTCGCGGGTCGTTTTAGAATGAAGTTTGCTGAACTAAAAACAATCTCTTTCGTCGTTTCGCTGAAAATAAACGGAGGAACAAACAGATCGAGGACTACAAAGAGGAACTTTTGAAAGTTTAACGTCCTGTCTGAACCGATTCAGCAGGAGATACGAAATGTGCTGAGAGCGTATATGTTGACAGATGACAGGGTTGACCGAAAAAAGTGGTTATACTGATCCCGAACGGTTAGTTTTTTCGTACGAGTCCCCAGGACCCGTTGTAAATTTAGTTCATATTGGGTGTGTGACAGGGAATGTTATCGATGAATTATGTGAGTTCTGATTGAAATCAGAGTTGGAATTAGATGAACTTGTGTATGCAGGATTTGAACAGTCTCATGTTCGTAACATTATTGACAATCAGAGAGCAATGTTGAAAATATTGAGGCATTTTTGTGATCCAAATATTTCATAAAAAATCACGGTTTTCAAGCCGTAGAAATTATTTATTTACCTACACATGAGTCTTCATCATACAGATGAAAAGTGCCAAAACTTCTTCACTCGTATATATCGGGTGTCCAAAGGTGAGTGGACTAGATTATTATGGAAACTATTGATGGTAAAGACTTCCAACTTGTGGATCGATATTTGGCCATGTGAGGTACTTTTTCAAAATAACTTCACATTTCCAGTGTTGCCGGTTTGATTAAGACAATTTGACAAAAACTTTGTCATTTTAAATGAGATATTTCGATTCTTTTTATGATACTCCAAGAAATATTAAATCTATTCACTTCTACTTTTTCCTGCCTATCTTTAACGGTTACGAAAATGACTCTAGTTCGCTCAATATTTGAGACAAAGGTCAGAAATTAAGTAAGTCATTAGATATTAATCTGATCTGTGTCACTGCTTTTGAATTATAGTTGTCAGTTATACAGGACGAACCAAAAAAACATCATTTGTGAAATTGAAAAATTTTGAGAGTGTCTATTTTTTCAGATAAGACACCTAGTATATTTTTCAATTTTTGGAATCAGTTCAACACACTTTACAGGTGTCTTAATTGAAAAAACAGACTTTTTCGCGATTTGTAACTTGGAAAATGATGTTTTTTTTGCCCATCCTGTATAACTGACAACTATAATTCAAAAGAGTGACATAGATCAGATCAATATCTAGTGACTTGCTACATTTTTGACATAAATCTTAAATATCGAACGAAATAGAGTCATTTTCGTAACATTAACAATTTCTAAAATTAATAATAACCTAACTCAAAAACCGTTGAAGATGGGTATGAAAGAGTGAGAGTGAGTAGATTTAGTATTTTCTGGAGTATATCAAAAAAATAAACTCCAGATGTCCCATTTAAGTTGTTGCGAAATTGTCGTACATCCAGAAACACTGGAAATGTGAAATTATTCTGAAAATGTACCTTACATGGACAAATATTGATCCACAAAAATTTGAAATCTTCACCATCAGTAGTTTCCATATAATCTAATAGGCCACTCAGCTTGGGACACCCGATATATATTTCAAAGTAGTCCAGCACAACATTTATTGGAAATGAAATACCTATAGTTGATCAAAGTGAATTGATAAGTTTGAGAAATGGATTCTTGGAATAATCTTGACCGTCATAAATGATCATTTCAGTTAGTTTTTTCCCTAGAAAAGAACTTAAAGCGCCAAACATTTATTCAGTTTTCATTTCAAGTTGGAAATGTTCTCCCGCATTATGTGGGCCTACTTTAAGAAAATTTAGTTACTTAAAGATACCATGAAAATATTTCTCATTAAAGTTTCAGATGGCGAATATACATATACAGGGTGTCCAGGGATATACAGGGTTATATTCATGTTATGGCTGAAATTTCGAAGTTCGATAACTCTTAACTATTCATCCGAATGATTTCGAATTTGAAAGTTTTGTCACCCTTTCCGATTGCCATCTTTCAGTAGTTCAGAAATTGAATAAATCAGACCGGACTAGAAAATTTTCCGGCTTTTTCTGTTTTCAGGAATATTGGAACACCCTGTACGTGAAGATTATGTTTTTTCCGTTATCAAGACCAAAAAAATCAATTCCTTTAAATGCGATCAACGAAAATTCCTTCAATGAATCTGTAGTTTACAGGAAATATTATTTTAAATTTAGTTTCATCACCATCCCTGGCTGCCTTTCTCAATTTTTTCTCAAATTGAAAAAACAAAACCGAGCAAGCAAAATTTAAGACTTTTTCCGGTGATATCGAATTAGCCTATTCGATTTTCATGACTGAAGAAGACTATAATATTTAAGTAGAGAGTTCAGATTATGAAATCAAATCATAAAGAAGAGTGTTCACTAATGGAAACTGATTAATTAGAATAAAACCAACAAATTGAAAAATTAATAACACAAAAAAACAACAAATAAATTGGTATATTCTATCTTGAAAAGTTTCAGTTCAGGAATTGCTCAAAATGGTATCCTTTCATTTCAATACATTTTTGAGCGCGTTGATGAAGTTGTCCGTCAATATGAGGAAAATCTCAAGGAAAGCAGTATTAAAGAGTCACAAAAACTGAAAAATTCGAAGATAATTTCACCGATAAGATCAAGATTTATCGAACAAAAAAATTTCACGCATGAGGTAATGTTTCTTGATCACCCTGTATGAGAGCGCTAAGCAGAGATTTAAATTTTTTTTCATTAGTTGATTACCTCTGATTACGTAAATATAAAAAAAATGTTCACAAACAGGGTCATCCAATATTAACGGATATAGAGAACGCCTAAAATGTTTCTAGTCCGAATCGAATTTATTCATTTTAAGAAATATGAAAAATGGCAATCGTAAAAGGTAACAAAACATACAGATTTGAAATCATTCGGTCGAATATTTTAGAATTATTGAACTTACAAATTTCACTCATCAAGTGACACTCTGATGACCGTGCCAAGCAGAGATTTTCAATTTTTCTTATTAATTGATTCCTTATGGTCACGAAAATGAAAAAAAAAATGTTCACCTACAGGATGTTTCAATATTCATGAAAATAAAGAAGCCCGAAATTCTTTTACTCCGGATCTGATTCATTCAATTTCTGAAATATTGAAAGATGGATGGCAAGCGTAAAGGGTGACAAAACTTCTAAATTTTGAAATCATTCGGTCGAATAGTTTAAGAGTTATCAAATTTCGAAATTTCAGCCATAAGATGAAAATCACCCTGTATATCCCAAACGAAGGCCCTCAAACGATTGAAACCTCTTGAAGCGAGTTCTCCTTGATGTACTTGATTCATGGTATCCGTTGTCGCTTTCTTTCCGGGACATTCTGTATAGTTGAGTTGAGTAAACTGAAATTATTTATTGTTAAATATGAAGCAAATAAGAAAATTGATCGATTAAAATCAACAACAAACTCATACTTTGGAGCTGGTTTCATTAACGTTCAAAGGAGCTACCTTCGATTGTGGCTCATCAGTAGGTATGGACATATGGAGTAGAGAAAAAACTTTAATTGATTCAAATCAACCAATTTAAAACTCTTACATCGGAGAAGGTATCGTTGACTAAAGGTTAAATAACTGTTATCTACGGGTCTACAATGGTTCGAACTACAACGACAATAGGAAGATGGTCTCGTTTCTTCCAAGATACACGCAGTCAGGAAAGTTTTTAGAAGAATCTTCAGAGAAGGCTCGTTAAGTTTATAGTACTCAAAGAAATATGTCAGATCGTGGAATATAGATTCCTAGAGTGCCTAATACCGTTCAGAGCTATATCCATACTGATGAGCACCAATAGAGCGAAAAACCTGTATGTTCTTTAGTTCTTTTAACGTTGTTGAATCTAGATGAAAATTTTTAGTTTGAATTTGGTTCAGTTCATCGATAATAATTACTTTCTACTTTAATATTTAATATACTTACTTGCGTTGTCGTTATCAAACCCTTTCATTGTATCATCATTTATTGTGTCTTCAGATTGCAGTAATATGTGTCACACTTGAATTCATTCAAATTGTCCTACTCGTAAAGGCAAATAATTTGAATGAAAATGAATAGATTTGGAATTCAGAATGTTAGATTCCATATAAAGATATTGATTATCATTAAATGTGAAAATATTATGTTCGATAAAGTTCTTAGTCTGATACAACAAAAAACTTCATTTTCCCTGAAGAATAATAATTCCACTTGAACTTGATCAAATCTAGCTTGAATAGACCTATTCAATAGGTCCGAAGCTATCAAGATGACGAAATCATGTCTGAAAGTTCGAGCGGAATTAGAAAGAGGACAAAGGGCAAGCCTGCTCGCAGTTTGAATGGGACAAAATAACCTCATAATCCTGATAACAATCCTCCATTCCAAGAAAATAACTCTAGGAAATTTGTTTTTGCCGCTTATTTTTCAGTGAATTATTTCGCCAGCTATCACTTGATCCTTTTCGCATTCAATCAAAAACGAAATTGTTTGTGCATCTTAGTCCATATTATTTTAACGACTTTGTGATTCAATTTTCACTGTGAATTCTGCCATAAAATATTGTTTGGAATTTACTAAGAACAATAAATTGAATATTTTTTGCAAAGAGTTTTAAGCTTCATGTCTTCGAGAACTGTTGGAGTAAATTATTAACAAATTGGGGAACGAGTCAGGTTTTGTGTTGGATTCTACATCATCAATATATAGGGTGTTGAATTTGAGATACAAATGAAACAAGATTCTATAAATACAGAACAATAACTGATTCGTTTTTGAGGTACCTACTGAATGTTGAAATTTGTGTTTTTTCAACTTTCTTTCTCATAGTATTTGCACTCACAAAACATTCGACAGGAATATGGCATAGATATTATAATGTAAATTTACAGGGTGATTTATTTCGTGAAACACTGCCTTTGGTAATCGTTAAACTTCGTCGAACTGATTTGACAAAAAAATCGAAGGATTTTAATTCAGAGGATTCACTGGAAATTCAAATTGTCATAAAAATTCTTTTGGTGAGCTGAAGTGAATAATTTTATTATTTATGTTGCAAAAATCATTACCTATTTACTTATTGTTCTTCAATATGCGCAATTCATTTGGTATCAGAAATCTAGATTTGGCATTCACCTCTAGTAAGCAAGACAATTTTTTCAGTCATAATAAGTTATAATCTTGATATAAATTGCTGTACCGCTCGCCGCTTTAGTTTTGTAGTAATTTTACTGAACCATTTAAAACTTAGGTCCATCACTGCGCTGTTCAAACACATGAGTTAACTTGTTGCGCTGTGCACAAATAGATTATTCTGTACTCTACTACAAGACAACTCAAACATCTTCAGACCTTCGAAAAAATCATCCGGATTTGATAGCGATAGTAGCAGACAAGGTGTCTGATACTATCGCTTGTTTCTTTCACATTTTAAGTCTACACTTTCAGTGAAAAATAGCGTTTAGGGTTATTTTCTGATCCGTATCATGGATTCCTGAAGATTCGAGGAACTGTTACTGCTATAATCAACAATGAATTTATTCACCAAAGCTTGCTAACTCGATCTTTATGTAAATTATGATTTGTCTGAAAACGTCTCGATAATCTTTCCGAATAGTTTCTTTGAAAACAGAAGTGAATATGTTTAAGAAAACTACTAAACACCATGAAGTTGAGTATGGCAATGAACATCACATTTCATTTTTTCGAAACTAATCAGAAGGAAAAATCATCAAGAAAAATGTTCGTTACTACTAATGCAGGTTAAAAACGCACACTCTTGCAACGATGCTGACGAAACATTTCCTGACGTCATAGCATACTCTAAACACACGAACATTATATATATAGACAGGCTGATGAAAGATGTATGGAAATCAACTCGATCAGATATATTTTTTTTTTCATGTAAATTATAGATGGTTAAACTGGTTTATCCTCAAAGAGGTCCCTAATCATAATAATATTATAACAATTCGATCCCAAGCTCACAAAATAATTCCGGAAGAATTGTTCCTCTTCATTATTTTCCAGCATTTCCAGAGCGTTTTGTCAAGCTCATAGTAGATAATCCCATATGAGTTCGTTTGCTTGCACTTCTGCTTCGATGAACCGAAGAGAAACAGATCAATCATAAGACCAAAAAACGTGACATTTTCAATTATCCCCAGATGTTGCCAGAACCCGCAGTAATTATGTGAATCCGGGTGGAATGCGGGACGCAGATCCATAAAGACTTTTATTGTTCCATTTTGATCTCGAACAATAAATTACTCTTCTAGAAATGCCACGCTTGCCGGGGAATATTTCGCAGTAATAGTAAAAATGAGTCGTTTGTCGCTTTTTTATGATTGCTGGAAATATTTGACGAAGATTGCTGATTCGATTGAAGCCATAATGATGAATTGAATGGTCATCCGAGTTACAGTAAGGACGAAGTTTTTCAGTTACAAAAAAAATGTTTTTTCTACAAACGTCAAAAAATGACAAGGTTCGCGCATTGCAAGAATATGCGAAGTGACCCTTTTTTCATTTCCTTCGTTACTATGACACCGTGCGCGAAGTAGTGTGCGAAATACTTACTTCGCACACTGCATGTAAACTATATGGGATTTTTATATTTTAACTTGGTAAATTTCTTGAAATCCACGTTTTCTTTAACATTGAATGTTGCTTTCAACATAGAATATATTGCCCATAGTTATAAGACCTAATTACTTGATTTGGAAAAAACAGTTCAAACCAGTTCAATATTTTTTTTCATATTAAGCTAAGCGTTTGTAGAAAAATTTTGTTTGCATCTCATGCGCGAAATACTTTGGTGATCTCGACTATTTTTTTTAGCTCGGCT
This sequence comes from Propylea japonica, assembly GCA_013421045.1. NCBI lineage: Eukaryota > Metazoa > Arthropoda > Insecta > Coleoptera > Coccinellidae > Propylea > Propylea japonica. The sequence continues at coordinate 7,968,820 of CM024245.1, read as the reverse complement.
GCGCCTCGTTAAAAAAATCAGTTCTCGATCACCAAAGTAGCATTTCGCGCACTAGATACAAAAATAACTATTGAAATTAGTATTCTGCCGAGCACTGGGGAAGAGTGCTTCGAGCACAGAGCACTTAGCCTCATTGAAAGTGCTTCGAAATCTCGAGCACTAAGCCCTCAATAAAACGTCTGTAAGTTTGAAATTTAGGTCCACAAATATCTTGTAATAATATATTATGTAAAAAAACCAACATATTCCTAATCTGATAACTCCAGAACTTTTCTCCTTCGAGCATTATCGTGTTTTAGACTGGGCTCACTCAATATCGACAGCATATTTTCGCAAGCGTGTCCAACATTTCCGTTTGAAGACCTTTTAGAATTGAAATTCCGAAATTACAGACAAATAATAAATGTCTAGACAGTGAACAATGACATGACGTGAAATAAAAAAGAATTTGGTACCAATCAAGAACTATTCCTACTTGAATCTTTCACGAACCTGAGGATATTTTGGTGCGCTGGTATTTCATCACTGTGCTTTTAATTGACGATGGTAACACGACATCTTTATAGAATATGTTGTTATACAATTGAAACTAAACTCAAAATGAATTTCAAATTCTACGTTTTTTTCAGTTATGAGCAATATATTTCAGATCAGATCCTAAATGAACTTCTAAATTTTCATATGGAAAATAATGCATACGATTCTTCGGAAAAAAATTGCTGAATCCTTCACCTAGTAAGTATCAGTAAAAAAGCTCGCATTGCTTCATACCTTACTGAATAGGTTACGCTATAATAATTCGTGGTCATGGTCAACATATGCATGTTTCAGAAAAGAGTTTTTATGCATCCATACCAGTGAAATCAAAAGAAAAATAAATGTTTCAGTCCTTTTTCTATTTAAATCACGTCATTTTCAAGCTCCGACAAGTCCATCAGGAGCCTAGTGCTTGGTTACAAGCACTAAGCCCTCTCAAAAAATTCTGGAAGCGTCAAGCACTAAGCAACGCTTCAATCTAGTGCTGAAGAACAAAGTGCTTACGAGCACAAAGGTGCTTTGAGTGCTTGAGTGCTTCGGCACAGCTCTGGATTGATCATGGTTTGCTTTGTATTCCCGTCATAAAGGTCTATTCGTTCTATTTTTCGAAGACAAACTAGTTATCGATTGAAATATAATCTGGGAGGATTCTGCATTTCTGAAAAACTTTATAGGTTTTCACTCCCAGTCTCTGAAACAGAAATGATTGAAAAATGTTTTATTAAGATGAAGTGCTCCTGCGAAAACCTTTGCACTTATTTGTCAGGAGCAAATTGGTTTTGAAAAAATTGTTGCCTAACAGTAAAACTAAAGAAAGAAATACATGAAAAGGATAATGTAATGTTTCGGTGTCTATATCAGACACCTTCTTCAGACAAACTTGTAAAATCTTCAAAATGGTGTGTTTTTTCATTTGCAGTCTAATTGACAAAAAAATGACCAACTAGTGTTTACATAGATACTACGTGTGCCTCACAATCTCCACGTTTACCAGGTTTTAATTTAATTTCTTCATTTAACAACATTGGTGAAAAAATTATCGAAATCTTCACAGTCCTTCGTGGCATCTAATATTTTCAGGATATGCTAATGAACTTTGAGTTATCGAATGAAAAGTGATTTAGTGCTCAAAAAAATTTTTTTGTGTTTTTTAAGATGTTTGTCTCTCTCATGGTACTATACATTTTAACATCTCCTTCAAATCGATAGTTTGAATTTGAGAGCTCTTAAACTATACTCATTCTGTCCACACCATCCTGAATTCTTACATAGTTGTTGAAACAGTATGTCATACAAATGGATAGCCCCAGATGTGGATTTCAATAAAATAGGTTTCCACAGAACACATAGTTGTTATATGCGAAAATTTCAAGATGGCTTTAAGGGTAGTCAATTTTTTCATCGGATATATTTAGGAGTAGATTCGAAATGATTTGATGAATATTTTGATGCTTTCTTCTTTTTGGTCTTTTTAAATTATCAGACACCTTCGTTCATGTTTGATCTAGTATAGCATCACTTCAGCACGAGAAGTTCACAAAGGTTACAAAATGGCGAACGCGAGGTTAGTATCCTTCGAAAATCGAAACGATTAAAGGAGTTAATTTTTTTTAAATCATCTATGAATGTATCTATTTTGTTGCTATCCACTTTTTTCTTCAGAAATGATCTACCACCCTAAAGTATTGCATCACTACTCCAGCATGTGAAGTTTTCTATGATTGCAAAATGGCGAAAGCTGTAGTTATTTTCCTTTGGAAATCGAAACTTATGGTATGATCCGTATATCGCTTTTGTTACTTTGGTTAGTACGTGAGCGGTCCGTTATACAAGTATCAGATTCCTGAAAAAGCGGTGACCAAATCCTGTAATTTGGGTGAATTATCAGTCACCAGATCAACCGTAGGTACTTTTATTCTGGTGAGTTCGGTAGCCACGCCCATTTGGCATTTCATTGTTGTGTTCACTTATTATTCATCATAATTGTGAAATACTTTTTAACATTGCGGTGATGTGGAGGAAGGAATTATCTAACTGAAGAGTTTATGAGTATATAATCTATATGCGTTTTGTGCTTCAAAATGTCGATCGATGAAAATTTCAAATTATTTTGACAAAAATGACAAGTAACCAGCGGTCCTTATATACGAAACTGATCACCTGAAATATTAAAAACCGCAAATAACCGCTCTGGAATTTTCGGATGAGACGGAAAATACCCTTAATAGAAGAACACAACACAGCCCCCAGTGAAAGTACCCACATTTTTAGTAGATACACGTATAAGAGTAAATGATTTCGAACATTCTATTTCTGGGTTTTGCATTGTTTCCATAGTTAGATCGAACTAAATAGTTAGTTTTTTCCTTGGAAGTGGTACTTAAAAAGGGAATGATGTCGTATCTTTCTTGGCACAGATCTGCAGAATATTCCTCTACCGAGATAGTATATAAACTTAAAAGCGATTTTAAACAGTGTTTTGCAGGCAACTGTTGAATTTCAATACCTACGTTAGTAGATATAGATGAGTTTATACTAATTTTGAATCGTATACTTCCGCATCACAGAAATCTTCTTATGAATGAAAAATGCTCTCAAAGGAGAAACAAACCAAAGCAATTTTTATATGAATTTCAACTTTTATTTCAACATATGAATGCTTGAAAATGTGAAAATGACACGAATGATGATTCGTCGTTCCATTAGGAAGTCTAGAATTATCGCAAGCATAAAACCAAAGATTATATAGAGTATAGAAAGATAGGAAACGGCCTTGCATTCGTAGTACTAAAAACGACTACATTTTTCAGCTTGCATTTAACCTACAGATGGCACTGAAGATGAATTTGTAGGTATATTAAATGTGTAATTTTAATTAGAAATGATATCAAAAAATATGTAGTAAGAATGGACGCAAAATTCGGATTCACCTCAGGAGGTTTCATTTTTTTATTTTAAATCGACAATTTTCAATAAAATTCGGTATTTCATGTATTTTAAAAAATTGATATAAGATATCACAGAAATATTAGGGTTTTATTGTTAGGTTTACACATAGATTAAATATGAATATACTCAGTGCGTCTTTTTAATTTTTGCATCAGCTTAAAAGCAGCTTCGTTGTCCATCATCCATGTTGGAATTACCAATAACTAAGACTTTCGTTGTGAAGTCGCTTTAACCATTTCATTCATCTCTTTTGAATGATTTGTAGCTTAGATAAAGATACATCGTTTCCTTCAGATAATGAAATACCTTTCCTTTAAACTCTAACACAATATGCGTTCTTTGGATTTTTCACTTTTCTTGAGACGACACTAACGGCAAGACCTATATCTGGTCCTGTTGTTTTATTTGTAAGGAAAAATTAATTGTGCAAACGAATTGATCGACATTTTTCTTTCACAAATGACATTTTCCATGTATATTTCAAAACTTATAATCAAAGATTATATAGTATACTCTATAATCTATGCTTATAATCAATTATCATAGAACCAGAATCTCAACAATTCTATAGTAAGATTAATTCACATTTGACCTAGAGGTGGCGCTCATACACTGTAGTCGTGTCGTTTTCTATCTTTATACTACTTATATAATCTTTGCATAAAACTAGATATTTGAACTGCGGAGATTATACTACATAAGATTTGAATCTTATTTGTCCGATGGATTCAAAGAATGAAATCTTATATAGTGGCATGCACTGTAGTCTTTAACGCGACCTAGAGCACGACACCTTTCATTTGCTTACAGCACAACAAAAAAATATGAAATTTTGCGGTATGAGCTAGAAATTCAAAAAGCAAAATTTTTTTTGTCGATCTCGTTGGTGGGCTCAATCGAGCGAATAGTAAATTTAGGCAAAATCGATAATATCATGCTATACCACATACTTGATTTGAATTTTCGGTGTAGGGTTCTTGTTTAATTCTATCGATTGAATCAATCAATGGATAGATTAGGCTCGATTATCTCATTTTCGTAATCGGGGTTCGGCACAGATCAAATAATAACAGTGAGGCTATGTGTATGTGTGTGAATAGCACCAATAGGAAATTATCTGTTTCATGGAGTTAAGCAGTATTAAGCAAGGTTTATACCCGATAGGCAAACAGTGTAATAGGATTATACCGTTTATAAGCTCACACTGTGAAAAATGTCCAATATGATTTCAATTGAACAGCCTTATTAACTACGTAGTATTTATTTCAATAAAAAATTTCATGACTTCAATTTATCCATCTATTTCAAGTATGTGGTTTTATTCCCTTTGAAAGTAGTGTCCATTATTATCAATTCAATTGTTACAATCATATACGAGTATTGCATAATTGAAAATATTATACTATCTTGCTGAAATACTTTCTCATTGATTTGAGTGATTAGACAGAGCACTTTCATTGTTTGAATTGGGTCCACTTGTAGACTTCGCATGTCCTATCCATTCGTATTACGTTAAGGTCAAACTTGTTTAGCTGTGTGAGTTTAGATATGTCTTGGTAGGTAAAATTGAAACAATATGAAAACACTCGCACTTAAATGCGAGATAAATGATTATAATAATCTTCAAAAATTTGAATCAATATAAATTAAATTTCGATGAATCTTGACTTTCACCTTTTAACGTCTATATTTCATTTCAATACACGAGACCCTTATATAATAAGCCTATTGAATATTTTATTTAGTTATTAATAATTTTCCGCTTCGACCTCATGATCATTAGCGGTCCAGTTACAGTATATTTCACATGTGACAAAATTCAAGAGACACACAAAGAAAAATGGTATATATGCAGCTTTTATATCTTGACACCGATAGATCTAAAGTATTGGGCAGTAATAAGTGCTTCTAGTCTGCTTATGTTCGGTGCTTCTTCCATTGTGGATCTAACCGCAGATGAATTTCTTTGGCTTTCGTAAGGCGGGCATTCTGTCAACAGGTGCTTGATAGATATTTGGGTGTTACATATTCTACACCATCAGGGAGGTTCTTTCTTCAGCAAGTATGAGTAATTGACCTGAGTATGGCCTATTCGGAGTCTTCTCTTAGTTACTAGCTCGCTTCTTTTCAGCATGATAGAAGGGGAGTTGGTGTTAGACTGGTCAATGAGGAAAGTTTGGATTTTCGTTTATGGAATGAATATGCCATTTCTGCCTTAGGGGAGAGGCAGGCAAGATGGCATACAATCTTTTGAAAGTCGATATCTCTTATGAGGAAGAAAAAATTAAGCACAGCATTAGTTGAATCTCTAGCCAATCAAGTTAGCTATCAATTTTTTGAAGAAAGATATGAATAAAAAAAATTATAGACAAAAAAATCGCGATAATCTGTAACATCCGAAAAAACCATTTTGCCCCACAGTGTCGGGCAAGATGGCATATCATATAATATGATATATTTTGTAGTGAAAAAAACAAAATTCCAATAAATAACATATCATAGAAGAAATAGAAATTTATTTATATTCATATAAACAAAAAAAATCATATTCATTATTCATATAAATAAAAAAAGGTACATTGAATGTTTTACTAGCAATGGCCTATCCCATTTGTTTTTTCTTACTGCTTCCAAAACTCTTAACATATTATTCTCATCCCATTCTCCTCTGTTGGTTTTCCTTCGATAATTGAAGACCATCTGAAAAAAAATTTTATTGTTAACAAAAAGTACCATGCCATTTTACCCAGCCTCTATGTATGTCAACTTGCCCTAACCACGTGTCAAAAAAACGAATATTAATCAACGTGTTTGTGACATCTTTTTGTCAAGGTAAATACATGAAAAGGTTCACAATAAAAGTACAATTCTACTCAGATATAAAAAAGTTAGAGAAATAATCTGTACTTACAGTAATACAGACGAGAAGAGAGAGCTTACGTCGAAGTTATACATGCTCATACCACTTTTTCACGACTAAGTCATCAACTACCGTAACGAATCCCTTGAAACAACGTTCGTACACTGTTGCCAACTAATTCGAACATTTGCACCGAGTTCTAGGATTCCACTCGCAGTGGATTCTTCAGTAAATATGGTATGCCATTTAGCCCTACTATGCCATCTTGCCTGCCTTTCCCCTATTTCATTCTCGAATCTCATGCATGGGTCATAAGTAGTAGTGATTTCTATAGGTTGTCCCTCAAGTAGGTATCGTTTTTTTGCATCGCTATCGACTTTTTCGTTTCCTTCTATTCTAGAATGCGGGGGTGTTATGTTGTTCATTCATTGGGTTCTTGGAGTACATATCATTAATTGCCTGTATTGAGCTCAATGAATCGGTACTACTAAGTGGGTGAGCAATGCTTTCAGCGAAAGCATATTCGTCAGCTTTTTGTACTGCTATAAGTTCGGCTGTGAAGATGGAAAATCTTTTGGGAGCTTAAACATTCGGACTATATCAGAGAGAAAACCACCTCTATTACCCTCAGGCTACTTAGATGCACCTGTGTATATTATTCTGCTATAATCGTTACATGAAACCAATTCTCTGAAGTATTGTTGTATGATTTCTCCTGGTGTTTTCGTCTTTCTCAAATCTTGTGAGGTGTAGGTTGACAGTGAATTTCCAATTAGTCCAAGGTGGATTAGTCGGTTCTTTATAAATTGTTGTTGAGGAGAATTATGAGATTAACGAGCTATTTACCAGATAATACAAAGGAGGTTTGAAGTTAATGTTATTTTGAAAGATGTGATTATATTTCTGGGTTAATAGTTGGTTTTGGCATGGATTATGGGTATTATCAGAATTCTCGCTGCGTTTGTTAGCTGTAGCATTTGTCTACCTAGAGATAAAGGCATTTCGCCAGTTTCCTTACACAGGCTATCTGAAGGGCTGGTAATATGGGCGCCTTAACCTAGTCGAAGAGCGGTGTTCTGTATAACGTTGAGTTTTTTAGGGTTGTTTTACTAGCCGTAGCATAGAGAACTGCTCCATAATCAAACCTTCCTTATATTTAGCCTTCGAATACAATCCGATTTGAGGTCCCTAAGATGTTCCTGCCAAGTGAGTCTTGTGTTAAAGGTTATTCATGAGTTTCAATAGACATAGCGTATTTCATGAATTTCATAACTTTGGTTTCGTTTGTGGAAAACTGAACCCGGATGAATTGGATCATTTTTTGAGTCTGTTAATGCAAGTTTGCAGTATATTTCTGGTTGTATAAGTATTTTGCCCTCGAAACATTATTACAAAGTCATCGGCAAAAAACAATGGTTTTATAGGTGGCGTGATAGAGGAGACTACATTATCTATAGCTATCAGGAATAGAGGTGTACTGATTACTGAATCTTGTAGTAAGCCGTTCTGTAGTATATAAAGTTGGATATATTGTTGTCTTTTTTGACTCTGAAAGATCATTCGCTAATGAAATTTTTAATAAAGTATATATACAGGGTGTCCCATTACTCGACGTCAACCCGGAACCGGGTGAAAAGGCAAGTAATGCTGGTTATCAGAAAAATATAAAAAAAAATCTGAGTTGCATGATTTTAAAATAATGCGCATTTAAAAAAAACACGCAAAATTCCACACCCTGTGACAGTCTTTTCGCTCCTGTTGCCACAAATATCAACTTTTTTCAAACTTTTTTCTTTGCTGTGTAACCTTGAATAATGCTTGTCTAAACTGTAATCAAAATTTTGATACCAGCTGATCTAGTCCAATGGGTTCAAGTCCGGTGAACGGGCCGGCCACGAGATTGGACCAGAAAGTCCGATCCATCTTCCGGGAAAAAATGTTACCAGAAAAAAAAATTTGCAGAGAAATAATTTTTCCAGAAAAAATTTTTCCTGAGAAATTTCTCGGAAAATTTTTTTTTTCTGGTAACATTTTTTCCCGGAAGATGGATCGGACGTTCTGGTCCAATCTCGTGGCCGGCCCGTTCACCGGACTTGAACTCATTGGACTAGATCAGCTGGTATCAAAATTTTGATTACAGTTTAGACAAGCATTATCAAGGTTACACAGCAAAGAAAAAAGTTTGAAAAAGTTGATATTTGTGGCAACAGGAGCGAAAAGACTGTCACAGGGTGTGGAATTTTGCGTGTTTTTTTTAAATGCGCATTATTTTAAATCATGCAACTCAGATTTTTTTTTATATTTTTCTGATAACCAGCATTACTTGCCTTTTCACCCGTGTATTCAAAGGCAATCGAAAATAAATTTGAACTACGGCAGCTATAATTAAACAAGTATTATACCATATTGGAATCCTCACTAAATGCGCCAACTTTTGAAAAAACATGCCAAACCTACGTAGTACATTTTTTTTTCAATACAGTCAGTTGAAACTAGGCAATTGTTTATTTCGAATTTTTTTTCTGAGATGTAAGCCCTATTTTTATGAAACCTAGATCAGCTGGTATCAAAATTTTGATTACAGTTTAGACAAACATTATTCAAGGTTACACAGCAAAGAAAAAAGTTGGAAAAGTTGATATTTGTGGCAACAGGAGCGAAAAGACTGCCACAGGGTGTGGAATTTTGCGTGTTTTTTTAAATGCTCATTATTTTAAAACCATGCAACTTAGATTTTTTTTTATATTTTTCTGACAACCAGCATTACTTGCCTTTTCACCCGGTTCCGGGTTGACGTCGAGTAATGGGACACCCTGTATACAGGGTTTTCCTTTAAGTTGGCCTATTAGACGTTTTAGGAGAACTAGTAAATATTTCGTTCTGAAATTTTAGGTACAGCCTTGAGGTGAAGGAACTCTTCGCCTAAAATATTTTCAAGTCGACAGTGTTGCCACGTCTATCTCAAACGCATATCTACTTTCTTATTTCAAATGGAACTACCAATATTTTTATTTATGCATCGACTCAATACCAAATTTGCAGTATAACCACTAAAAAAAATTTCTCTGCTATGCACTGTTGCCAAGTTATTCACAAACTCCTGAAACTTTCGACCTTTGCATTGCCAGTTTGGAAATGCAATATCTCGATTATTTTTTATGCGAACGGAACCAATCTCAGCAGTCTCATAGTAAAGACTCCATGCATTCATGTGGTATATACAGTATTTTGATACATCGTAAGGTTTTTCGGAGATATTGCTGCAAAAATGTGAAACTCAAAACTGAAATATTTCGAGATTTTCAAACGGCAACCCTATATTTATTTTACAGCATTCGATTCGAAATGAAAATGAATGGCAGTCTCCTCTTACACTAATTATTCATTTATAGTTTTCGAATGAGATGAAAAATACTGAAATTTTTCAGTATTTATAGTTCATGATCTATGGTTCTGTTTACGATGAAATGGTTCTATGATTATGGCGGGAATCTTTGAAGTAGATTCTATGGTTGAAATCATAAAAGTATTCGATGATCATGGATGTCATAGAAAAAGTTTACCCATATTATTCGAACACGATTCGGTTTGTTTCACAATTCACGGAAAATGCCAAAAAATTATTGAAAGGACCTGTAGGACCTTTAACAATCGTTTTTCAAATTTAGCACGAATGATCGGAAAGAAATTCCAAAAATTGTTTAGGCTTTCTGTAATCCTGGCCCTATGTTCATGACCTCAACAATATGATTCATTCCGATAATTCACTATATATTTTTTATAATCACACAGCATTATGTCCATTGAACATGACTATAAATACTGAAAAATTTCAGTATTTTTCAACTCATTTGAAAACTGTCCAAAATAAATAATTAGTGAACATAAGGCCAGGATTACAGAAAGCCTAAACAATTTTCGGAGTTTCTTTCAAGTCATTCTTGCTAAATGTGAATAACGATTGTTAAAGAGATCCCACAGGTCCTTTCAATAACTTTTTCCCATTTCCCGTGAATTGTGAAACAACCCGAATCGTGTTTGAATAATATGGGTAAACTTTTTTCTATGACAACCATGATCATCGAATAATTTTTATGATTTCAACCATAGAATCTACTTCAAAGATTCACGCCATAATCATAGAACCATTTCATCGTAAACAGAATCATAGATCATGAACTATAAATACTGAAAAATTTCAGTATTTTTCATCTCATTCGAAACTATCCAAAATAAATAATTAGTGTAAGAGGAGACTGCCATTCATTTTTCATTTCGAATCGAATGCTGTAAAATAAATATGAGGTTGCCATTTGAAAATCTCGAAATATTTCAATTTGAGTTTCACATTTTGCAGCAATATCTCCAAAAAACCTTACGATGTATCAAAATACTGAATAAACCACATGAATGCATGGAGCCTTTACTATGAGACTGCTGAGTTTGGTTCCGTTCGCATAAAAAATAATCGAGATATTGCATTTCCAAACTGGCAATGCAAATGTCAAAAGTTTCAGGAATTTTTGAATAACTTGGCAACAGTGCATAGCAGAGAAATTTTTTTTATTGGGTTATACTGCAAATTTGGCATTGAATCGATGCATAAATGAAAATATAGGTAGTTCCATTTGAAATAAGAAAGTAGATATGCGTTTGAGATAGACGTGGCAACACTGTCGACTTCAAAATATTTTAGGCGAAGAGTTCCTTCACCCTCAAGGCTGCACCTAAAATTTCAGAACGAAATATTCACTAGTTCTCCTAAAACGTCTAATAGGCCAACTTAAAAGGAAAACCCTGATATACATGGTGTCCCAAAAATACCACGCGAAAGTGACACTGGAGATATATTGGCATTAGGTCTTTCAGATAGCATCAACATGACCTCAGTAAAAGTCCGCTGGTTTTCGAGATATCACCACTTTTTGTGTATTTTTTAAAAATCTCCAATTTTCGGTCTTCAAACTCATGTTTTTTTTTTACCTAGGCTATCCTGAATAGTTGCTTTAAACAATGAGGTAATAACTTCACCGAGAATTAGAACAAAATCCTTCAAAAAATATCTAACTTGTTGTATTTCATGACGAAGTAAAAACGTTAACTTAAGTTTGACTGACTGATGTGAAAAAAATTATATCAGACTGAATTGACAAATAATCGTAAAAAACTGGTCCATTTCCTGCACTTTTCAAAATGATACAACACTACCAATTTTTTTAAGTCAAAACCTTAGAAATTATAATTTTGTCGCGAGAGATGTGTTTAAGCCGAAATAATTAAAAATTAGGAAAAATGCACAAGTATCACACCTGTTGTCAAATTACATGTTACTTGATATTCTTTCCTCGCTACCGTTTCAAACAACCATTATTTTTGCTCTCTCACTTTCTCTTCCATTTTTAGTTTGCAAAAGTGTTGATATCTCGAAAACCAGCGGACTTTTACTGAGGTCATGTTGATGCTATCTGATAGACCTAATGCCAATCTATCTCCGGTGTTACTTTCGCGTGGTATTTTTGGGGCACCCTGTATATATATAAAGTATTTAAGGATGTCGAAAAGTATTGTTATGAGTTCTTCTGTATTAGCGAAGGCATCTAGGATTTCTGTATGTAATTGTGCCAGATTGTCTAGTGTTATCGCTTTGATATTTTGTCAATAAGTTTTTGCTGTCTAGGATGAAACATAGTCTTTTACTCATTATTTTCTCCATTACTTGCACATTGTGTTCGTCCGCGATATTGGACGATAACTATATTAGCCTGTTTTGGGGCTCTTTGGTTTGAGTATGGGGATAATCATCACTTATCTCCATTTGTTTACAAATGTTTTTTCGGTGAAAATTTTGTTGAATATTTTCAGTATTATCTCGAACCGGATTCGGTTAGGTGTTTGAGAATTATTGCTGCAATTTGGTCCGGTCATGGTGAGCTATTCTTACTATTATCGATGGCGTATTTCAATTCGTCAAGAGATACTGGTAGATTTTTTGGATCTTCATCATCTGCATCTATATTTCTGGTTCGGTGTGTTCCTTGTATCGCAAAAAATCGATAATGTAGTTATTCTCTGACGAATTAGCTTGAAAATTTTTTGCAGATAGTTCCACGATTTCTTTTTTATCAGTGATTGTTCTTAGGTTTTTGCCCTTGAGTGCTGTATTTCGTGTTTTCTCTGCTTTTTCCTTTAATAGCATTTATTTTCTGCTAGACTTCTTGAATATTTTATTGAATATTGAATCACATATTTGAGCATAGATCTTCAACTCACTAATAGGTATAAAAGATGTATATAAGTATTGATTCATCATTTAAAAATTCATATAAAGAATTTTAATGCTCATATCCTCAAAATTCTCCGGAGGCATGGGGTCAGCTGAAGAAATCGGTCTTTTAGTTTAACCGGCAAATAGAGAAGACCTGATGATCAGAATACGTGATGTTTGTCAAACTGTTATGCCAGAAATGATGCATGAAAGCAGTAAATGAGATTGACTCGGTTTGAAATTTGTCATGTCACTCATACTGTCCGAGAGACCGGCCCGCCGTCCGGCGTTAGCACGATAACTTTCGAAGTTATCTTCTTGAGTGATTTTTTAATTCGAGTGTCAAGGATTTCTTCTTCCCTATTCGCTATAGTATTCTTTAAGTCTGAGAATTCTGTTGGCCAATTTGGTTACTACTGTACCGGGTTTTTCACTATAATTTGACCCCCCATTAACTTAGTTACTGAAGGAGATACAAAAAAATTTTTCGTATAAAAGTTTCACGAAATCAACTGAGGTTTTTTTATAGGAGTCCAGAAACTGAAATATATACAGGGTGACCAACATATTGATGGCAATTTCATTTTTTTCAAATGAAACACCCTGTATATTTTTCCATGTTTGGTTAGCTCTTTTTTCCCTGATTTCCAATATGTAACATATGTTGGTCTATCTTTCTTATTCTGAGCACCACAGAGTTTCAAATTTCAATAACCATCTGGCATAGCGTTTTGGAAGCTTGTGAATATTTAAGTGGCCAATTTGATCTGTGTATTAGTTATGGCCACCAAATAGTCCAGATTTAACACCGTTGGACACGTTTTTATAGCACTTCCTGAATCAATGAAAGCGGATAATAATATTAAGGATATAAAATCAACCAATATTAAACCCATAATTCGGAACTAATCCCGTCAACGTACAAAGAATAATGATAATATTCTTATGATTAGAAAAAATTTTGAAGCTTTAATTTCTGACTTGAATCAGAGCCATAATAATGCTATCAAAATAGTCTGAACAACTTGAGACAACTATATGAACTATGTGTATTGAATGAAGGTGGTAATTTTGAGCAATTTCTTTAGTTGATGTATTCTTACCATACTACCATAGTTTATCATTTTTCATTGGTTAACTAATTTTTAAGTTTCATTCTAAAATAATACTTTTAAGTAGATTGTTTGGACATAAAGAATTTCGTAGATATTTCCCATATTTTTTTATTCGGTGTCATCATTTCAAAACTTTGAAACTCTGAAAATTAAAGAGACACGTCCACATACGCATTCATATTCGAGATCAGGAGGAAATAACCTATCAAAAAAAGGAAGAATATGCAGGACAGGGTGTCCCATTTGAAAAATTAAGTTGCATTCAATGTTGTTCACCCTGTATATCTTCCCATTGACGTTATTATAACTCCAAAAATGAGCATTTTCAGTAAACGCACTCTGCCACTTGTAAAATGATTACAGATCTTGGCAGGTGGTTCTTAAAATTTGAAACTCTGTATTTCTCAGAATAAAAGAGATAGACCACTTATGTTACATATTCGAAATCAGGGGAAAAAGAGCTAGCCAAACATGGAAAAATATACAGGGTGTTCCATTTGAAAAAATTAAGTTGCCATCAATATGTTGGCCACCCTGTATATATTTCAGTTTCTGGACTCATATCAAAAACCTCAGTTGATTTCGTGAAACTTTTATACGAAACATTTTTTTTATCTCCTTTAGTAACAAAGTTAAAGGGGGGTCACGTTCACAGATAAATTGCATCACTGCAATATTTCATACTGAAGATGAATCTCAAATGAACTGAAGCTTCCAGAATTTTTCATAATCGAAAATGAAATGAAATTGAAGAAAAATACTTACTTCTGTCGCCAAATAAATGCAGAATAACGAAGTCATTGCTTTATGAATACTACTTTTTTCTCTGAACGGAATGAAAAGAGTAAGTTAAGGCTTGTTTTCATAATAGGTACAGATGCTTATTTCGAAGATTTGAATGGTACCTATATTGTATAACTTATGGTAAGAAAAACTACAGTGGTCAGGTTTCCAGGGTGGCATAGCTCATTATGAAAATTTAAAATGACTATATCTTTTCATCTTGGCCGAACTGAAGAATTGGTACGGAAAAAAAAGTATTTATTTTGGCCTCAACTGTCTTCGATTAAAATATTTTACATAATCAAAGGCTCACCCTGTATACATGGATTCATACCATCGAATTGGTTCATAAAGAATTATAAACCTGGCCGCAATAATTTAATAATGAAAAAAGAACACAATATAGAAAAACAAATATCTAAAGGGCCCCACTCACTTCGTTCTTCTCGCGCCGTTTTTACCCGACGGTTAAAAACGTCAAGAGAACGGACGAAAATCAGGCCTCGTCTGAAATTTGCAACGTCGGGTAAGTGCGCCGTTTTTAGCCCATACACTTCGTTTTTTCGGCAGTTTTACCCGACCGTTTTTAAACCGTCGGGTAAAAACGGCGGAGAAGAACGAAGTGAGTGGGGCCCATAACCCTAAGGCCCTCTCAAAGTGATAACCGAACTGTTATATTATAGTATACGTTTTATTTTATAGCCGCCTGTATAGAGTTCTTTCCTTTGTCCTTGCATATGAATGCGCAGATGTTATACTGATAAGAAATTGAATTATTGTATGATATAATCAATACAGATCGAGTTAATCGAGACCTGAAAATAAAAGTTTAAAAATCGTGCTAATTATTTAATTTCGAATTAACCATCGTTACAAGTTAACGATAAACACGAACCAAGATTTTTAATTAGGTACATCACTGCTTCAAAACTTGTCTATTTAATTCGACTATCAAGCGGCTTCGTCATCTACAAGTTATCTTAATATCTTCATAATCCATCCGTTAATCAAATTATAAAGTTGCGGGTTAATTCAATACCTATGCGGGATAGCGCACAGGGAATACATGAGATAAGGGGTTTCCCAATAAGAACGCTCGATCTTTAAAGTGTATAAAATAAAAAGTTCAAATAAGACGGATATAATTCATCACTCATTTCAAAACATATAGGTATCGTGACATTATGTTTTGAAAATTATGTCTGTCAAATGTCCGCCTCGGCTTTGCCTGGTGAGCGGAATTTTGCGAGTCCAGTTTCGATGACCTGATGCACAGGTGTGGCTCAATTGCAGCAATTTCTCGTCTGATGTTCGCTTTAAGGGCCTCAACAGTCCGTGGTTTGTCCGCATAAACCGAGATCTAAAGCCGGGTTTAGACGAAGCGCACCCACTCGCGAGTCAAACCTCGCCACCAACTCGCGCACCAAAACTCATCCTCGCATCAGTGTTTACACGACGTGCTGGAATCGCCCGGAAGGGCGAGCCAGGATAAGAAGGCGAGGTAGTAATCAGCATCGTATAGAGTTCGAGACTCGACCAGCTCCAGAAGCTTGTTCAAACGACACAGCGAGGCTTCTTTGATGCGCGACTGAAAACCGACCGGCAATGGCTCAACCCGAGGACGAGGGGCCTCATGGCGAGGAGCACGTTTACACTATGCGAGGGAGCGGAAGCGAGGCTGGTGCGCGAGTAGGTGCGCTTCGTCTAAACCCGGCTTAAGAAAGCCCCACAAAAAAAAATCCAAGGGAGTTAAATCGCGTATACTGGACTCCGTAGGACGATCATGGACACCATAAACTGGACGAAGTGCCCGGAATGTTTGCCGAACAGAACACCGATTTTGGTAATAAAATTTCACGATTTGGACACGTTGTTCAATTGTATACCGCTCCATATTAAATGTCAGGGCTTACTGAATAGTCCTGGCAGAGATAACGCTTGTGTGACTTTCGACCGTGCAATGCGCTGTTGCCAAAGATCGAGCGTTCTTATTGGGAAACCCTTTAGAATCAATTAAATATGAATTTCTTCATATTGAAATAAATTCAATTCGGAAATTACAAATAGTTTTTCGATAAGATTATCAGGTGAAAGTTACATTTTGTGATTTTCTCATGTGAAAGTGCTAGAATGCATGTCGAATTAAAGTAAATTCGATATTTTATATAACGTGACAACCATGTTCGCAAGCCAGAAACTGCACGTCATAATGACCACTTTAGTGAATCAATTGTATGAGTTTCATTTCAATTTCGGAAACAATTATTCCTCCGAAAATCATTGTAGTGCCGCTCCTACTACACAGAGAGTTAATTGATTATACTACACGACAGAGTAATGCTTTAGCGAAATCGTGGCAAGTAATCACATCGCTCACGCGTCTGCGTACTACTTTCATTTTCCACCTCTCTCAACTATCTCACTGTTAATATGATCAATTTTCAACGGATCTATCTGCAGAATTCCATTAGACAACCGAAATATCTTTCTTCCTTCTCCATTATCATAAGATGAATCCGAAGCTTTACCGAAGACCGTAAAGCTGGACAAGAACCCAGAATAAACCTTCGTCTAACCTGGTTATTTTCCACACAATACATCTCCCACCTAAGAGGTTGCCGTCGAAGCTCATTCCCTTGAACTACGTTGTTCAATCGACCGTCCTCGACCTTAGGAAACGAATCTTCTGGACGGCGAGGCTTCAGGAAGTTGAGTGGAAGCATCGGAAAAATGTTCTTTAATTCAACAAGGAAGGAATAATATAGGAACCAGCCTCTCGCCTCGTCTTCCCTGGTCCTCATCAAATTCCATTAGCCGAATGGACTTTCAAAACACATTCCCGAGGCGAATGAGAGCAGGGTCGTCCTACGACGTTTTCTGGGAAAAGGACGGCTAATAGGCTCGTTATCAGTTCGGCTGGCGAAAATCGAGAAAGTTTACTTCTGAAACTAAAATTTTCAGATCAAACGAAGTATCTCTATGATATTTCCAAGTTTTGAGGTTTCGTTAAGTGCGAATAGTTTCTGATCTCGAATGCTGATATGTTTCATATGCTCCGAATCGATGGAAATTTATTCAGAGAAAATCACAGACTTCATTTCTGGAGTGAAATTGCATGGCTGATTGAATACTCCTGAATGTATGCTCAGAGGTACAGGGTTTCTCACTATAATTTGACCCCCTTCAACTTCGGTTCATAAAGAGATACAGAAAAATGTTTCAAACAAAAATTTCACGAAGTCGATGAGGTTTTAAAATATGAATTCACATAATGGAAAATATACAGGGTGGCCAACATATTGATGGCAACTTAATTTTTTCAAATGGAACACCCTGTATATTTTTGTATATTTGGTTAGACCTTTTTCCAATGATTTCGAATATGTAACATATGTTGGTCTGTCTCTTTTATTCTGAGTACCAAAGAGTTTCAAATTTTAAGAACCACCTGGCAAGCTCTGTAATCATTTTTCAAGTGGCAGACTCCGTTTACTGAAAATACCCATTTTTGGAGTTATGATAACGTCAATTGTAATATACAGGGTGGCCGGACGATTGACGTCAATAAAAAAAACAGGTTCCTCATGTCATGGGTATTCGAATCACCCCCATGTATGTTATCCGATTTTTCACGGTTTCCGAGTTATGATTTTTTTATGAAATCTGAGAATTTTCAACTTGAACATCTTCAAAATTTTTTTAAAGAAAAGTAAAAGACTTTCCTGATATTTTGTTGTAAATAGATCGCCATGAATTGTACTTTTATACATAAAAATAACCAGCATCGTAACTTCGATAAAATTATGGAAATGTTGGTCTCAAGTGAGGAAGTTACGTATTTTGGATCATGATCTGAATTTTCAAATTTGAATTAAAAATGTAAACAGGTTACTTCATGGTTTCTTAGTAGACTTAAAAACTGCGCTCAACACTCAGCTTTCAGAATCATTAATAAAAAATGGTACTCAACAGTCTACTTTTGCTAGAATTAGCCTTCAAAGTCAGCGAGGTGGAAAAAATCAAAGAACTAGACGTTTACTCAAAAATTATTTTTGCCATTTTAAGATTTTTCTGATCAAGTTATGATAGAAAATGCTAAAAATTTGATTTAGGAGAAGAGTTTTGGATAAGAAAAAGAAAAAGGTATGGCAATAAATCACACATCATGTAGATGAAAAAATTATTTATAAAAATTACAATAAAGAAAATAATGAATAAATGAATTTTGGGAAGGTGTAGAATGTGTATTGAGGCTGGACTTGGCCTTTTTGAAAAAATATTGTAAATTTTATAAATAAATTTCTTTTTATCTACATGATGTGTGATTTATTGCCATACCTTTTTCTTTTTCTTATCTAAAACTTTTCTTATAAAGCTGATTTTTATTAATTTTCAGCATTTTCTATCATAGCTGGATCAGAAAAATCTCAAAATAGCAAAAAATAATTTTGAGTAATCGTCTAGTTCTTTGATTTTTTCCACCTCGCTGACTTTGAAGGCTAATTCTAGCAAAAGTAGACTGTTGAGTACCATTTTTTATTAATGATTCTGAAAGCTGAGTGTTGAGCGCAGTTTTAAAGCCTACTAAGAAACCATGAAGTAACCTGTTTACATTTTTAATTCAAATTTGAAAATTCAGATCATGATCCAAAATACGTAACTTTCTCTTTTGAGACCAACATTTCCATAATTTTTATCAAAGTTACGATGCTGGTTATTTTATGTATCAAAGTACAATTCATGGCGATCTATTTACAACAAAAAAATATCAGAAAAGTCTTTTACTTTTCTTTAAAAAAATTTTCGAAGATGATCAAGTTAAAAATTGTCAGATTTCATAAAAAAATCATAACTCGGAAACCGTGAAAAATCGTATACATACATGGGGGTGATTTGAATACCCCATGCCATGAGGAACCTGTTTTTCTTTATTGACGTCAATCCTCCGGCCACCCTGTATACAGGGTGAACAACATTGAATGCAACTACATTTTTTCAAATGGGACACCTTATCCTGTATATTCTTCTTTTTTTTGATAGGCTATTTCCTCCTGATCTAGAATATATATGGGTATGTGGGAGTGTCTCTTCAATTTTCAGAGTTTCAAAGTTTTGAAATGATGATACCGAATAAAAATATGTGAAATACCTACGAAATTCTTTATGTTCAAACAATCTACTTAAAAGTTATTATGGCTCTGATTCAAATCAGAAATTAAGCTTCAATTCTGTTTTTAATCATTACAATATTATCATCATGCTGAATTTTTTCCTTCAGGAACGGCCATAATAACGTGCCCAACGGTGTTGAATCGGGACTGTTTGGTGGCCATGAAATGGGTGCGCCATTACCAATCTAAAGATCAAATTGGCCACTTAAATATTCGCGAATTTCCAAAACGCTATGCCAGATGGTTCTTGAAATTTAGAACTATGTGGTGCTTAGAATAAGATGAATGAACGACATAATATGTCACATATTCGAAATCAGGGTAGAAAGAGCTAGCCAAATATGGAAAAATATACAGGGTTTTCCATTTGAAAAATGAAGCTGCCATCAATATGTTGACCACCTTGTATATATTTCAGTTTGTGAAGTCATATTAAAAAACTCCAGTTGATTTCGTGAAACTTTTGTATGAAACATTTTTTGTATCTCCTTTAGTAACAAAGTTAAAGGGGGGAAGTCAAATTATAGTGAAAAACGAGTATTAATCATTTTTGGCTACCTTTTTCTGTTTTCGAGTTATAGGAGAAAATTGGAAAAGTAGCGATATAGAAAAAATTCATATCTCCGCTTATACTGATGATAAAGTTCTGAAATTAAAACATTATACAGGCACTTTTTTACGTTGAATCCAGTGGCGTACTCGCTTTTTTTGTACCATTTCTAATTACGAAGCTATGACTCAAAGTTATGTTCTTTTAAGTGCCTTTTCTGAAACCTTATTTTTTTCTGATTTCAAAAATATATAACATTAAATGGTTTGTATCAATATGAGTATAGAAAAAAGTCAAAACCCTATTTTGATCTGAGTCTCAATATTTTCTAGTTTCAACTGTTGATGAGAACAGAAAAATGGAGCTTTTTATAACAAATAAAATATAAAAAGCAGTCTCCTTCTGTCAATCTAATTATTTCTATGCTTTCAACTAATTTCTACAAATGGATATTTCATAAACATTCATATATTAAATGGATTGCGAAATAACGAAAAGATCCACATGATCCTCTGTTTCAATCGATATACTTAAAATGAGATGGATTCAGGAGAATATTTCAAATCGCATATAAAATGATTAAAGTTATCAATTCAATTAAAAAAGTAACAAAGGAAAATATTTTTCAATACCTAATAGTGATTACAGTAATAGGTCAGTAGGTAATAACTTCGATCTTGGAGAAATTGAGTAAAGAGCATAGAAATGAAAAGACTACTGGAAAGAGATTGTGGTAATTATATACGATGCTTAATTTCTCTGTGCTCATCAACAGTTGAAACCATAGAAAATATTGAAATCAGAAGAAAATAGGTTTTTGATCATTTTCTATACTCATATTGATGCAAACCATACAATGTTATATATTTTTGAAATCAGAAAAAATTAAGCTTTCAGAAAATGGCACAAAAATTCAGTATTCCCATTTAAAAAAACAAAACTTTGGGTCATAGCTTCGTAATTAGAAATGGTACAATAAAGGCGAGCACGCCACTGGATTCTATGTAAAAAAGTGCCTATATAATGTTTTAATTTCAGAGCTCCATCATCAGTATTAGCGGAGATATGAATTTTTTCGATATCGCCACTTTTCCAATTTTCCCTTATAACTCGAAAACAGAAAAAGGTAGCCAAAAATGAATACTACTCTGGTTAGTTTTTCAGAAAAAGAGATCGAGAAGTGGGTAACAGATTTTGTCTATCACCTCTGGTTTAAAAGTTGTAGTGCTAAAACATCGAAATATACCCACCCTGTACATGAGAATAACCAATAACTGTTTTTGCTTTAAATATCACATTTTTAAATCCATTTGCGATAATCGTCCATTAAGTGAAATAATTTGAAAAGTATTGGAAATATTGAATCTAAAATTTTATTGTTCTTAAAACAACGCCGATATTCGAAACTAGTCTTTTTTTTCGAAGCTGAGAGTAGTGAAATATATGAATTAAATAAATATCATGGTGACATCGTTATGACGATATTATTCGAAAACTAGGTATGTAATTTGATGTCACCATGGTATGGTATTTATTTAACTCCTTTAAAGTCCTGAAAAAGTGAAGACTAGTTTCCAAACGGCAGCGTTGTTTTAGGAACAAAAAAATTTAAGTCAAATATTCCCTATACTTTTTAACATAATATTTGCCTATTTCTGAAAATGCAGCACATAAAGATACGGGGGTTCGAAAAACGTATACGTTCGTGACATTTCGAGCGTAAATTTTTGGAAGTTTTAATAACTTTATACGTCCCGCATTTCAATAAGTGATCTTTCAAAGCGGATACGACGTTCATTGCGCAGTATGCATTTTTGCAGGTAAAATAGGGACTCGCGGCATCAACTTCGTATATATGCTTGAAAAGATCACTTGTCCAGAATACGGGGCCAGATACGTCCATCGAACGAGTATACCCGAGAATTGAAGCCCTGATCTGGCAGGCACGCATCGTCAAGAGCTCGCCTCCCCTATCAACTATCAACTTGTTGAATGTTACCTGAAAACATTTTGTGTGAAGAATATTCACTATCTCATCACTTAAATGAAAACAATGAACCTGCAAAAAGTGTTATTCGTTCGGAAGAATACAGGAGAATTCGAAGTCAATCGGTTCCCAGCAAATGAGGAAAGTTCTGTTATTGAGATAAATTTTGTGAAAAATGCTGGATCTCTACCACTACCTTCAGAAGACAGTTGCATTCCTTAAATTAAGGGCAAGAAGGCCTTAAAGAGTAGCTCGGCTATCACCTAGGCAGAGCTACCTGTCGACAATGGATAGAATATCACCAAGACTCACTTTCAAAGTAATGACCCAACGTTTCAGTTTGAAAATTTTCCAAACACACTGTCGAGGAGAACGAGAACAGTATATTCCTAAGTCGTTTTCTGGAGGAAGGAAGGGTTAATCGTTATCAGTTCGGTTTGCGAAAATCGTGGAAGTGTACATCTGAAACTAAAATTCTCAGATCAAGCTAATTATCTCTATGGTATTCGATCTCAAGTTTTGAGGGTTCGTTAAGAACAACTACCCAACTAATCTCGAATGCTTATAATTTCCATGTGCTTACAATCCATATAAATATAGTCGTAAATACGTATTTTTAAATTTCGCTCAGAATTACTTGAGAATAACCATTACTGTTTTTGATTTGGATATCATATTTTTCAATTAATTTGAGTACCATTCATTGAAATGAGTTAAACAGTATTGGTAATATAGGACTAAAATTTTATTGTTCTTAAAGCAATGCCGACGTTTCGAATCTAGTCATCTCTTTTTCAAAGCTCTAAGTGGTGAATTGTTTATGATGACATTGTTTAAAAACAAGATTTACTTGTAAAATTTACTACTAACAGCATTGAAAAAAAACGACTAGTTTCGAAACGTTGCGTTGTTTTGAGAACCAAAAAATTTAAGATCCGATATGCCCCAAACTTTTCAACCAAATTTGTGTATTTCTGAACATGCAGTACATGAAGATACTGATTTCGCCAAATATACACACATCGTCAAAAGCTTGCATCCCCTATCAACTATCAACTTTTTTAATGTTACATGACAAAATTTGAGGTATCTTCACTATCTCATCACTCAAATGAAAACAATGAACCTGCACAAGTATTCTCAGTTTGAGAGAATAAAGGAGAATTCGAAGTCAATCCGCTTTCAGCGAATGAGAAAAGTTGTGATATTGGGAATATTCCGTTGAAAATGCTGGGACATCCAATTTCTCAGATTATGCAAAACTTAAATATTTTCTACGGTATCTGTAACAGTCATTTTTTGAGAACATGTATATGGTTAGTCTCAACCACTATAGAAGACAGTGGCATTCCTCAAATTAAAGAGCAAGAAGGCTGTCATCTAAATTCTAGACAGAGCTACCCGTCGGCAATGGATAGAATACCACCAAAAATCATTTTTGAAGCAATGGTCCAACGGTTCGATTCAAAATTTCGTATTTTTCGAAACAAATTCCCGAGGCGAATGAGAACAGGGTCGTCCTATGTCGTTTTCTAGGAGAAGTTTACTACTGAAACCAAAATTCTCAGATCAAGCGTCTATGATATTCGTTCTCAAGTTTCGAGGGTTCGTTGAGTACAAATACGCTTCTAATCTCGAATGCTAATAATTTACATATGCTCTGAATCGATATAAATGTATTCAGGGAACATCGAAGACTTTATTTCAAAAATGAAATGAATGTTGTGAGGGAATGTTCTTAGATTTATGATCAGAATTACATGAAAATAACCATTGCTGTTTTTGATTTGAATATCATATTTTTCGAGAAATATGCGTGTATCTGAAAATGCAGTACATAAAAGTTTTGATTTCGTTGAATAAACACGCATCGTCAAAAACTAGCTTTTCCTATCAACTTTCAACTTGTTGAATATAACACGACAACATTTTGCGTAAGGAATCTTGAATATCTCATCACTCAAATGAAATCAATGAACCTCCAAAAAGTTCTTTTTGTTCAGGAGAACACAGAAGAATTTGAAGTTAATCGGTTTTCAGCGAATAAGGAAAGTTGTGACATTGAGAATATTCCATGGAAAATGCCGAGATATCCAATTTCTGAGTTTGACCTGGCCAGAATAGTAACCCCTCATCAAAAGCTTTGTCGAACCACCAGAACTCTGGAATATTCCGATCGGTATCTGTAACAGCCCTTGGATGTCATTTTTTGAGGACCTTTACACGGAAAGTCTTAACCAGTACCATTAGATGACTGTTGCAAACCTCTTGGTTCAATAAAATTTACTCTTTTCCACGAGATTTTCATTGGAGAACTTTTCAGTTGTTTTTTTCCTCACAGGAAGAAGTAAACACTTCTTCGTCGTTTTGACCTTCATTCGACCACACAGTGGCTCTCTAATTGACCAGGCGTGAATCCAATGGATTTTTCTAAAGATCATACCAACCTCGAGACTGTGAAGAAAGCCCTTGTCCGTAAGAGGGCTAAAATAGCAAAAAGTTACATTCGGGCAACTTGCGATTCGGATTTTGACCGTCTCAAAGCAAAAATCACAGTGAAAGGTGGTCATATCGAGACAAGTGAATTGATTCTGCAAATTTGATCATTTTTACATGCCCTGTGAATAAAAATGAATGAAAATCATTTTCCTCACCTAACTCTAACGATCCAGGATTTCTTCTGCCCGTTAGCTCAATTAGACGACTTATTCTCGTTTGTAAGATGTAAATGAATATTGGTATATTTTGCTCAGAAGAACTAGTGTTTCTGTTTTCAAGGGTGAAATAGCTCATTATAAAAATTCAAAATGGCTATATCTTTTCATTCAAGATGAATAATTGAAAAAATTTGTAGGGGAAAATGTGTTTCTTTGGCTTCGAGAATCTTCGGTTGAAATATTTTACATAGTCAAAGATTCACATTTAGAATGTTAAGATGAGGGCAACATTATAGTACATATCATTAAACTGACAATTAATCATCAACGGCTAAGGCACAATATAACATAGCTCAATGTGCACAATCTCTAATATAAACACACAAAATTATACAAATTTAATGGACGAGATTAAAATCTGAAGTTTTGAATTATCATTTATCTATTTTATTTTTGTAGTTCGATGAATTATTGTATAGACGAAACGTAGTACATCAAAATCTAGTTGTTTGATAAGGTACATTACATTCTGATGCAAGGCGACACAGAATAACACTGCATCTGGTCGGAGAACTATGTATTAATAATAATACCGTTCAGGCCCATTGTTCTCCAGCATGACTTCATGATATATGGTTTACTCAGTGAACATTAACAATATACCGGGTGTTCCAGTAAGTCTATTTCTATGGATTATGTCAGCCATTTCCAAAGCTACAAGTTTGAAAATATCATGTTCTGCGATTAATTCAAGAAACCTTTATCAGAGATAGCCAACAATTGAAAGTCACTTCCGGTTCGACCAGAGGTAATACTGATTTTTTATTTCATTTAGCACCTTGTATATTTTTTACAGAATTAGATTCCAACTGAAAATTACTCTTGTTTCACATTTTGTTTTTACTTCGATTTCATGGAGAAAACCTCAATTGAAATTTTATTTTCATGGTTCTTCATTATTGCATGTTAGTTACTCTGACAAGTACACATCTGTTGATTACTGTGTTAGTTACAAAACATAATGTATTTACATGTATCCATTGACTTTCAATTATTTTTGAAGTCAAAATCAAGATTAGATATATCGTAGCCTACTGCAATTCTTTCAATTTGAAATTTCAATTGACGTTTTCTCCATCGAATCAGAATTTAAGTACAAAGTGTGATACATCTTTGAAAATGTTATTTGGAGTTAAAAAAATGGATATCTCAGAACACTAATTGATTCAGTAGTGACTGAATTCAACGTGAATAGTCTGCAGTTTTAATTTTTTTAGCATACATATATTTTTGCTGAACTGAACTGAAATTGAAAACAACTAGAGGATCTCGAAAAATCCTGATCTTCATTAATTTAATGAATTGAAATTAAGTGTTTATTACACTTTAATTATTTATTTTCGAATCAATCAAACTTATCATTCGAAATATTTCAACAATTTTATACTAGATCATTCAGATTCATTCAAGTCTATCCTGATAAGATTGGAAATACATAATCTAGTCTGCTATTCTCGATATCTTTAGTACAATGGTTTGAAAATAAATACTTGAAGTGAAGTGAACACTTAATTTCAATTGATTAAATTCATAAAGATTAATATCCACTTCGTTACGCGGAGAATAGAATGTGAAATATCGGTACCAGAGAAACAAATATTGTCACTATCAAGAAAAAATCAGTCCTCGGAAATCTGGATGGTGCAATAAGATATTATTTGGTGAATTGAACAATTGAATGTTGCAGTTTTGGTAGATATCGAGAAAATCATGAAATTTTTTATATACGGAGATTTCGAGAACTTTCTAGAACTGTCCAAACTTATGCGACATGGTCCTGCAAATCGATTGATATTTGATAACAATTTTCTGCAACCTGATGAAAGTTATGTTCATTCCAAATTTCGGATGAATCGGTAGTTTTGTTCTGGAGATACAGTGGTTTCAAATTCCATTCAAATTTAAAAAACACTCAAAACTCAGAATCAGGAAATCATATATACCACAGATGAGTTTTTTTCGAGATCCTCTAGATGTTTTTTCCCATTAAGATATTTCCCATCGTTACCGGGAGACGAGCCGGGAGACCATTCAAATTGCAAAAAAACTGAATTTTTTCTAACCTAACTTATCTTTCCGAAAACTATCCGATCAAACCCGTCCTGAGAACAATATTTCAACAAAACTGATATCGTAAAGGCTTAATTCATTTTGTTGGCAACCCTTACTGACTGAAACCAGGATAATCCCAGCTGATATATATTCCCTCAGGAATGCTCGAGTATTAAACACCGACAAATGTCGATACAGAGCGCCGACTATGATGATGGATTGCCCTCAGTTATGCTATAACCGTCCCGATATTATAATCCGAAACAAGAACATACTTACGGCATAGGGCTTGCATATCTTTGCACATAATTAGAGATAGCCTCTCTATACCCTCAATTAGCAGTTTGCCATTGAAATTCCATGGGTTGCACTGATGCTTGAGGACGTGTTCTGAATAGATAGTGCTGGAGGAGGTAAGATGCAAGCTTCACTTCCGGACCCAGCTATCAGATTATCTCAACAGAAGTATGTAAGTTAATAAAAAGTTGACATAGATTAATGGGAAATCAGAGCAATTTCTGCTCTGAAATTAATATATATTGGAAATTTATCTCCTTAGAGCCGGCCATTTTTCGTCAATTGCATTCTTTCGTGTTTAATTGCTTATGATTCTTTCGGAATACGTCTAACATGAATTCTATTGCCAATATCCAAAATAGTAGTCATTTACAGCCTCAATCACATTCAGCCACTTCTAC
Organism: Propylea japonica; assembly: GCA_013421045.1. Lineage (NCBI taxonomy): Eukaryota > Metazoa > Arthropoda > Insecta > Coleoptera > Coccinellidae > Propylea > Propylea japonica. Next base: position 7,941,136 of record CM024245.1, on the reverse strand, counting down.
TGCCACTCGCGCTGTCTGAAATAATTCCCGAAATACTTCAGCGGCAGTATCGAAGGCAGTGAGCAGTCACACTCTGCTGCATCATTTTTCTCGCGAACAATTTTTGGCAAAGACGGACGAAGACAATCCACAGCAACCTAGTTGAATGTAATCACTTACTGCTACTCGCGCTGTTGGTCCTTCGACTTCCATACGAAAAAACCGCCACACTGAAAAAAATATATGCTATATCCAAGACTAGTAGTCTTGACTGGAAGCAATATTAGACTCATATACCTATCCGCAAGCATAACTTGACTCAATGCAAGATGCACGTTATTCTTGAACGTAAATGTTCACTATACACTTCATATGAGGAAAAGTAAACTTGAGAATAGTATAATAACTTTTATATCAAGATGAGGGATTACTTTAACCAAGAATAAGCCCACTTGGATCGAACATAGAACCATCTTCCGGCAAAACTTTCTTAGTTTCCGATTAAGAATAAGGCTTCTTGGAATGAGTATAGAACATTCTTCGAGTAAACCTACCCAAAACTTCGAATAAGAATAAGACTTCTTGGATCCAGCATAGAACAATCTTCTGGCAAAACTTTCTTAGTTTCCAAATAAGAATAAATAAAACTCGGTGGTTTACAATTCTTTGGGTATATTAATCGCTAGAGGTAACATTACGTCCGAGATTTAGGGTACTTCATTGTGTACGATTACTGTAGAGTTGTACGAATTGTAAGGAATATAAGGTTCTTGGTACAACTCTACAATGATCGTACATAATGAAGTACCCTAAATCTCGGAGGTAATGTTACCTCTAGCGATTAATATACCCGAAGAATTGTAAACCACCGAGTTTCGAATTGTACAGGGTGACCACGTATTTACATTTTGAAAACAGCAAAACGGTGTTAATTTTTCAAACAAAAAATTTATTTACTTTTCTGACATGTTTATTAGGATATTCCATTTAATTTAACTTGCAAAAATAATGTCAGGAAGGCGACGGCCGTCTTCTCTGATGAAGTTTTCAATTCTGTTGAGGAAGCTCTGCCATACTAACTGTAGTGTCTCCTCGGTGATTAGTGCCACCTCTTCACGAATTGCCTCCTTCAAATCTTCCAAATTCCATGCTCTGAAAACCCAAAGCGTGAATTTCAGTATAAAATCTGATGATACCTGGCCAACAATCAATCTGTTAATTTTTTCATTCACACCAACGAAGTGCATAAAACAATTTTCCAGAATATCTGTAAATATAGGTACTCACCCTTGAATATTGGAATCAAATCGGCCAATTCCCATTCGTCTAGAATTTTCTCCATAATAATAAATCACTAAAAATATTATGAACACTAAACTATAAAAAACTGTTCCTGCTCTCTTCGACTGTTCTTCGAAAATGTCTGCCAATAAACTTTCCACTAGTAAACTAGTTCCAACTATCTAGACTAGCATCATGCGCAAGCCCTATCATTCGCTCCGACCAACCACAATCTGCGCATGAACCAACGGCCAGCCGTAGTAGAGCGTATCTGTATTTGACTTGCGTATATTAGTATTTGGATTAAGAATAGTGTATGCTTGGAAAGAGCAGTAGTTGAATTCGCGGAAGAGATTTTAGATTTCAATCAAGATAACTATTCTTAATATAATCAGTGCAACTCTTCCATCAAAACAATTTTTACTACAATTGAGGATTAATATTCTAGTTATAAGAATGGTTTTCTTTCAAGTCAATATCAAAACTAGACTTCGATCGACTTCTATTAATTTTGACTCATGTATTACATTTTCTCTAGAGGAAACAAAATGATTTCAATGGATCTTGATAGCTATTCTTGCTTTTATACTAGTGATCTTGTTGAATCGAGAACACGAAATCTTCAGTTAATGTTGGCGTTTTACCGTATTTAATACGTAGAGCTAGTGTGGACTGTATTTTACGTTGATGTTGCGAAAGCAGACACAATTACAGATTTCAGAACAGTAAGAAACTGAATGTAAAATGTCTTACCACTGACTATGGATGCTGGGGGCTTCCTTGAACTGGCAGGCCTGGAGGGATCCCTCAAAGTAAACAGGTCACTTTCCATATACTGGAAAGCTGTTCTTTCTGACTTCAATCGAAAGTCAACTTATTCTAAACCACTGTCTCTAACAGTTAATGCACTTTCAAATGATTGGTTCCAAAAATATGCGAGATGAACCAGCGAAAATATCACTAATCGTTATTTAAACAAATTTACGATTGATATTCAACAAAATGCGGAAAAGCGGCGAAACTTGATGTATATTTCATCAATTTCTCAAGACGATTGTTCTTGTCATACACAAAAAAGTTAATTACATATGCGCGTATTTCCAAATAAACTTGGACATTTATAATTCAGCAACTCACAATATGAAGATCTGCATTGTGTGTTGCTGACACAACATCCTCCGCGCGCGAGAAAATGACAAAAAAAATTGGTTTGGAGGAGAACAATATATAAATTGAAAAACAAAATTGAAATGGTTGCAAACTTCACAAATAAACACTGATATATCCCTTTAGGATGGCAAAGGACATAATTTAACTAAAGGTCTATCAAGTACGCCTTTAGCAGTCTTAACAGACGCAACTCGTGGTACATTATCCGTACCGGGATATAAGGCCACAATTCGCCCTATAGACCAGCGACAGGGAGGGTTATTATCGTCCTTAATCAGGACTAGTATTCCCACCTTTGGGGGATCAGTAGAGTTCAACCACTTGGAGCGTTGTTGCAGTGTGTGAAGGTACTCCTTGGACCACCGAGTCCAAAAACTCTGATGTAGCTTTTGTAACAACTGCCAACGACTTAAACGATTCATTGGTAAATCGGTTAGATCAGGTACAGGCAGACTGGAGAGAGGCTCCAGCGTGAGGAAATGTCCTGGCGTTAACGCGTGCACGTCTTCAGGATCAGAGGAGAGCGAATTTAGAGGACGAGAGTTTAAAATAGATTCTACCAAACACAAGAGCGTGGAAAACTCTTCATAAGAGAGAAGTTGTTCTCCTAATACTCGTTTGAGATGGGTTTTAACGGATTTCACACCGGCTTCCCAAAGTCCACCCATATGAGGCGCAGAGGGTGGATTGAAGTGCCACTGTATTTGTTCGCGAGATGCAGCATCACGCATAAAACTATTGATTTCACGGTAGGCACCGACAAAATTTGTACCGCAATCACTATATATGTGGTTGCATCGACCACGTCTGGAGACAAAACGCTGTAAAGCAGCCAAAAATATTTCAGAAGACAAATCTGAAGCGAGCTCCAAGTGCACTGCTTTGGTGCTAAAACATACGAACAAACAGATATACGCTTTGGTCGTTTTTATTCCACGATGTCTACTCATGGACACGGGGTAAGGACCAGCGTAGTCGACACCCACATGGGAAAACGCTTTCAACTGAGTGATTCTGAATCGAGGCAAATCGCCATCGGCGGCTGAAACGTCCGAGGATTAGACCTGAAGCAACGCGTACACCTTGAAATACAAGAAAAAATAGCTCTCTTTGCAGATATTATCCAAAAACGTTGAGCCAATATAAAATTTAATGTTCGTCGACCAGCATGAAGATATTTCTCATGGTAATAGCGGACTATCAATGTAGTTAGAGGACTTTTACAGGGTAGAAGTAATGGATGCTTTGCCTCATAATTTAGTGAAGAATGCGTTAGCCTACCTCCAACCCTTAAAACTCCGAAATCATCAACGAAAGTATTGAGGCGGCGAAGAGGTTTCGAAAAAATCTTTGATCGAAACTCCTTGAAAAACTCGAAGCTTTGGGTGCTTTTCACTAGCGTCAACAGTGCATCGTTAAGTTCTGATGAGAATAACCAACCAATTCTTCGTTGAGACTTGGGATGGCTCAAATTGTGTTTGAAACGCAAAATGAAACCAGTTGTGCGAACAAGTTTAAAAAACGAAGAGAATTTCTCAGTGAGAATATAAAATTCATCTTTAGGTGGTTGCGTGACGAGAAAAGATACAGGTTCGAGTAGCACTTCCCCTTCGTGATCATCACTAAGGTTAGGCAACTCAAACTGTTCCCATAGAACTGAAGGTCCACGGAACCATAATTCATTGCACATAAACTCAGATGGCAACAGCCCTCTGGATCCTGCATCGGCAGGATTATTTTTTGTGGGAATGTAACACCACTTTGCGTAAGGGATCTTCGACTTAATTAGGGAAACTCGATTGGCCACAAAAATGGGCCATTTATGCTGTTGACCTTGAATCCAACTCAAAACTATTTTGGAATCTGACCATGCAACTGTATTGGTGAATGAAATCTGACACTGTAAAGTATTTTCAACAAATGATAAAAGATTTGACAATAGAGCGGCGCACACATTCTAATCGGGGTATAGTAATTTTCTTTAATGGAGCAACTTTTGTTTTGGAACACAAGAATTTGCAATATATTTGGCGATCACAAACAACACGAATATAAACGATTGCACAGTAACCCTTCTCTGACGCATCACTAAAGCCATGCAACTCATATTTAGCATCAGACTCTCCCACGAACAGCTTTCTTGAAATCTGAAGGTCTGACAACTGCGAGACTTCTGTCTTATATCTGTCCCATAGACGAAATATTTCGACAGGGGGGTCATCATCCCAGCCTATTCCTGCGGCCCAAATGCGTTGAATCAATACTTTCAGAAAAAATGTAACCGGTCCCAGAAACCCAATTGGATCATATATTCTAGCCAATTCCGACAGCAAATGACGTTTTGTACATCTTCGATCGATAAACCGAACAGAAAACCGAAATGCGTCCGCAGAGGGGTGCCATTGCATTCCTAAAATGCGTAGTGAAGCATCCTCTTCAGCGGATTCAAAAAATTTTTCATCGAAAGAAAGATGCGATTTTGGAAGATCGTCCAAAATAGAGAGATTATTCGAAGAAAATTTCCTCAACTCGAATCCACCCAACAACAACAAATTAATCAACTGCGATTTTAATTCGCGTGCGTCTTCAATGGTTTTACAACCGCTTACGACGTCATCAATATACGTATCTCTATCAAGAGCTTGAACGGCGAGAGGGAAATTAGCTCCTTCATCCATTACTAACTGTTTTAATGTACGAAGGGCCAAAAAAGGAGCACTTGATATACCATAAGTAACAGTGCGCAGTCTGAAATCGCGAATGATATCGTCAGGGGAAAACCTCCATATAATGCGCTGATAATCTTGGTGTTCAGGGCTCACCTCGATCATCCTATACATCTGTTTGATATCCGCACAGATAACGAATTCATGTACTCTGAAGCGTAAAAGTATGGAAAAGATGTCACTTTGAAGTTTTCGCCCAGTTAGCAAGTGATCATTCAACGACAACTGCGAAGGACACTTGCTAGAAGCATTAAAAACAACCCTTATTTTTGTGGAAGTTCCCTCGCCCTTAAGGACGCCATGGTGTGGCAAGTAGTAGGAATGAGGAGGAACTGTAGAGCTCTCAATGGGTTCCATATGACCTGCTTCCAAATAGTCACGCATGAAATCTCGATAGAGAGCATAAAGTTGAGGTTGCCTCAATAAGCGCTTTTCAAGACTCAAAAAACGAGAAAGAGCAAGATCCCGATTTCCCGGAAATGTTGGCAAGGTGTCTCGAAAAGGCAGAGATACAATGTACCTCCCAGTATCATCGCGTTTTTGGGTCACCCTGTATATATTTTCGCACACTTCGTCGTCGTGGCACGAACTCTCAGGGTCTGATGGTAAACCTTCAAGTTCCCAAAGCTTTTGAAGATCTTGATTTAAAGTTTGTTCAGGACTAGACACAAAAAATGAAAATTGTGATGAGTTTATTTGAGGAGCGATTTTACCCATAACAATATAACCAAATTTGGTATTTATCGCGTCGAGTGTGCCAGGTTCCCCGTGAATTACTTCCCCCAGAGCAATCTTAGAGAAAACATCAGCGCCCAGCAATAGATCAATATTTCCAGGTTCGTGAAAATGCGAGTCAGCCAATTTCAAATGTAGTAAATGGCGAAAAGCTGTCGAACAAACTTTAGTTTGAGGCAATTCGTCGCAAATTTTATCTAAAACGACGGCGTCAGATATCAGAACAGGCTCACATTGATTAACAGGTCGCAAAGAAAGAGTAATATAACCATAGTTTGAACTTGTTTCCAAAGAATTTAAACTCTGAATCTTTACCTCTATACGTTGTTTCGGTAGACCTAATATATTTGAAGCCCTTTTTGAAATGAATGACATCATGGAGCCGCTATCAATCAACGCACGCATAACATGAAAATTCCCGTGACTATCACATACCTCAACTAATGCTGTAGCCAACAAGACAACGGCGGTTTCTCTGATAACACCTGTGGCAGAAATCACCGTATTAGGCGTAATATTTTCTAAACTAGTAGAAGGCTGATTTAATGAATTGTTCGACCCCAGATGTAAAAGCGTATGATGCCTTAGTTTGCACTCGCGGCAAGTATTAAGTGATTTACAGTTGCGCAAACTATGAACCGAACTTAAGCAATTAAAACAGAGTCGAGAATTTTTACAGAAAGTGTGGCGCTCTTTCGGGGATTTTTTCAAAAAATTTGGGCATGCGAAAAGCTGGTGCGACTCCTTACAAAGACAACAAGCTATAACTGCATCATTCCTCACATTTGAAAAATGCGAATTTATCTTTTTATTATGTGTGGTAAACTTTTGAGAAGTTAGCCCTTTATTGCTATCGGAAGGGGTAGAAGTTTTCAAAGACTCTATGGCGCAACAATATTTATTTAAAAATTCCATTAAAACTGAATATTGTGGGATATCAGAAGAACCATGCTCAAGTTCAAACCGCGTTATTAACGAATTATCCATGCGTTTAAACAACATCTGAACCAAGATGAAATCCCATTCTTCCACCGGAAATTTCATGTGTTTCAAAGCAGCCAAATGTTCAGTGAAGGTATCGAGTAAATGACGTAAAGAGCTTGCATTATTAGCATTAATTTTGGCCAAACTTTCTAACGCCTCCCAGTGAGCTTGAGCCCTCAAACGTTTATTAGAATAACGTTGTACGAGCGAATCATAAGCAATCGTGTAGTTATCACGAACCATGGTAATGTACGTACTAACGATAGGGGTTGACCCTCAAGAGATGAAATTAAATAATTAAATTTTTCAATTTCAGACAAACTCTGATTATTATGAACAAGAGCGTCGAACAAATCCAAAAATGTAGGAAACTTTGTGAAATCACCATTAAATTTTCCAATCTTAATTTCAGGTAATCTTATATTTGGTGAATGCGTCTGAGGAAATAGGCTTGGCTTTCTAGAACTAGTATTGAACCCTATTTCATCGGAGTCAAAAAGTTCGGAAAAAATAGTTTTTACAAGAAAGAAATCGTTTTGAAACTGCGATCGTATCATTTCCTCAGCTGTCATGTCTGAATTATCGTCAGCTAATAATCCAGTTATTATATTGTTATGCTGTTTATTGAAATCTTCCCTGAGAATATCGATTTCACCGAAACGAATTTTGAAGAGCGTATGTTTGGATTTATCTAATTTAGCTGCAATGGCTAAGGCTTTCAATGTTTCCATTTCAGAAATAGAAATGCCTCTTGTTAGTTTGGCCTTCTTCATACGTGAATCAGCCATAATAATAAATTATCAGAACGATAATGCGTATAAAACAATAATATTTCAACAAAGAATGAAGGAGAATGAATGCGACAAATATGATGCGTTGCGTAGAATATTTCAACGAGTGAATTACTCGAGAAATTTCAAACAACAGTGCGATTCCAAACGTAAAATTATTGGAAATTGAACAATGTTTGGCATTTGTTTATATTCACACAGCGACCGGTGAAAACTAACTAATTTGTAGAAGCGAAATGCGGACGAATCAAAGGCTGCGACAAAGTCACCTGACTGAGAATTGAATTTGCGTGAGCGCGGAAATAGCGCTTGCGTTTTGCGTATTTCTAAGAGATTCAAATGAACTAGCGGAATATAACAATCGATGATAAAAAAATGATTTCAAAATGGAGTATTATGAAATGAAATGCGTATGAGAAAATTTATACTACGAACAACAATTAATTCAGTTTCCTGTAGCGAAGCGATTATTTGACAAACTAATCTAGAACCAATTCAATAACCCTCCGGGCGCGAAAAAAACAACCAAAGCAATTGACGAGAAATATGAATGCTTAAAAATGAAGCCTGCAACCATATAATGAAAAAACCTCTGAAGGAGGCCCGTTAGGACCAAAAAATGTTGGCGTTTTACCGTATTTAATACGTAGAGCTAGTGTGGACTGTATTTTACGTTGATGTTGCGAAAGCAGACACAATTACAGATTTCAGAACAGTAAGAAACTGAATGTAAAATGTCTTACCACTGACTATGGATGCTGGGGGCTTCCTTGAACTGGCAGGCCTGGAGGGATCCCTCAAAGTAAACAGGTCACTTTCCATATACTGGAAAACTGTTCTTTCTGACTTCAATCGAAAGTCAACTTATTCTAAACCACTGTCTCTAACAGTTAATGCACTTTCAAATGATTGGTTCCAAAAATGCGAGATGAACCAGCGAAAATATCACTAATCGTTATTTAAACAAATTTACGATTGATATTCAACAAAATGCGGAAAAGCGGCGAAACTTGATGTATATTTCATCAATTTCTCAAGACGATTGTTCTTGTCATACACAAAAAAGTTAATTACATATGCGCGTATTTCCAAATAAACTTGGACATTTATAATTCAGCAACTCACAATATGAAGATCTGCATTGTGTGTCTGCTTTCGCAACATCAACGTAAAATACAGTCCACACTAGCTCTACGTATTAAATACGGTAAAACGCCAACATTAACTGAAGATTGTTAATTTGTTGCTGACACAACAGTTAAATATATTGTAATCTTGGTAAACAAGTATATGTGTGTTCTTGAAATGAAAGAATGATATTTTTGTTTCAAGTAAAATAGTTTCAACGCAATATTAAAACAACTTAGATTTAGAATATTTGTTCAAGAGTATCCTTATACTTGAATGTAGATTACGATTTTTTTCCGTGCAATTAAGAGAGCGTAGGGCAGCGCGAGTAGTAGCGGCAAAAGCAGGAAAAGGGTGGTTATTACATTCTCGTGCTGTCCACTTCCCTGCTCTTGGCCGAGAAAGTGGGCATGGAATTGAGCAGAGAAGTGGGCAGCACCTGAATCTAATAACTACACTTACCAGCTCTTTGCCGTTGCCACTCGCGCTGTCCTACGCTTAGTAAATTGGCGGTTTTTCTACGGAAGTTGAAGAATCGGCAGTGCGAGCGGCTGTAAGTGATTACATTCAACTAGGTTGCTGTGGAACTTCTTCGTCCTCCGTCATTGCCGAAACTAGAACATTTGATGCAGGATGATGAAGAATTGTCGATACAGAGTCCCGACTATGATGATGGATTGCCCTCAGCTATACTATAACCGTTCCGATATCATAATCCGAAACAAGAACCCACTTACGGCATAGGCTTTGCATATCTTTGCATATAATTAGAGATAACTTCTCTTTTCCCTCAGTTAGAAGTATGCCATTGAAATTTCATGGGTTGCACTGATTCTTGAGAACGTGTTCTGAATAGATAGAGGTAAGTTGTAAGTTTCACTTCCAGATCCAGCTAGGCAGATTTGTATAAAATCATAATGCATTTGGTGTTATATTATTATATCAGGCATGATTGACATGGTGACATGAACAAATAGAGCATTTTTTCACTTATTATCTATTGAAAATGTAACTCTCTAGAGCCGGTCATTGTTAGTCAATTTCATTGTAACGTGCTTACTATTTTTCGATTTTTTCAGTACGTCAAATTGAAATTTCGTCGTCAATATCCAAAATGTCGGAGTATATATTCGGTATTTGTATAATCTTTTAGAACCTCAAATACACTTAGCCACTTCTACTGCCACTCTCGCTGCCTGATATAATTTCCGTTATACTTTTGTGGCAGTATGAAAGGCAGGGAGCATGCACACTTTGCTACAACACATTTCTCTCGCGACCAAGTTTCAAGAAAGTGATTACATTCTTGTGCTGTCCATTTACCTGCTCCCTGCCCTTGAAATGAGCTGAGTACTATCGGGGTGTAATCCTACGACTTCCGTACGAAAAACCAGCAATTAAGGCAGCTTAGGGTAGCGCGAGTGGCAAAGGCAGGAGCAGGAGAAGTGAAGTGATTACATTCCCTAACTGCGCACTTCTCTGCTCCCTGCCGTGGAAAAGAGGTGAGTGTAACCTTACGCTCCCTACATTGGTGGTTTTTCGTACGGAAGTCGAAGGACTGGCAGCGTGAGCAGCTGTAAGTGATTGCATTCAACTATGTTGCTGTGGATTTTTTTCGTCTCTCTTGCATATCTTGGCACATAATTACAGATAGCCTGTCTATACCATCGATTAGCAGTTTGCCATTGAAATTCCATGGGTTGCACTGATGGTCGATGACGTGTTCTGAGTAGATAGAGCTGGAGAAGATAAAATGCAAGAATGTTAGATGTTAGTTTAAACAAAGTTGGCATACATTAATTGGAAAACAGATCAATTTTATTGATATTCTTCTCTATTGAAAATTCAACTGCTTTAAAGCCTCAATCACACTCAGCCACTTTTGCTCCACTGCCACTCGCACTGCCTGAAATAATTACCGAAATATTTCTGAGGCAGTATCGAAGTCAGTGAGCAGTCACACTCTGGTGCATCATTTCTATCGAGACCAATTTTCGACTAAGACGGACGAAGAAACTCCACAGCCACCTAGTTAAATGTAATCACTTACTGCTACACGCGCTGTTGTCCCTTTGACTTCCATACGAAAAACCGACAATTAAGAGATCGCAAGTAGCGCGAGTCGTAGCGGCAGGAGCAGGAAAATTGTTGTGATTACATTATCGTGCTGTCCACTTCCCTGCTCCTTCCCATAAATGCCGCGTTAGATTTCTTTAACGGGCCAAATCGGTTTAGTAGTTTCGTAGTTATTGACATTCGACATTTTTCATTATTTTTCGATATTTTCGGAACCACACATCCGATCAATTTGAAAATTTTATATTTTGAATGAGAATAACGGCGCACAAAAATTCTGCAAAATTCTGTACAGAACAAGGCATTAGAAATTTCTTGAAAAATATAATAATAAAAATAATAGAAATTCGTTTTTAGGAATATCATCATTGACAACGAAATGAAAATAGGTCAGAAAAAAACCATATTAACCCTTATTTGGTAGAGACATTTACATACAAGCATCTCTTGATTTTTTGAGCGAATATGGTTTACACTTCAATAGGAACAAATAAACCAATAAATTTCTGGCCTCTATAACTCTCGAACGGAATGTGTAACGGCCTTGAAATTTTCACGGTAGATTTGGGACAACTTCATATCTGTATGCTCCTATGAAAAGTAAAGATCGGTTGATTGATTTCTCACTTAAACTTCCTCTAATTAGATCAATATCAAACTTGATATTGATTGATTGATTTAAGACATATGCCCCCATTAAGATGACTAAGCGCCAAAAACCCTCTGAGTTCACTTCTGGGCACCTTTCAATTATTCGCTCATAAAATTGTAAACGAATCTCATTAGGAAACCAAATATCGACAAGCTATAAGTACTAGATGGAGAGAACCATTCACAAATGATCAATTATCAAGTATAATAACTGAGTCTTAAGGTTATAACTTCGGAAGGAGACCCAATTTTTTATAGACGAAATGGTTTATATAGATCTTGTCAATTCATAAAGTCATACAGTCTCCATAAAATTGATTTAAATTATGAAGTTGCTTGCCAAATTCTAATCTAAGATAAACATTTACATCATCATGTAAATATATAAATTTGAATATATGCTTTAGTATGACAGGACTTCGAATAAGTATATTTATTTGCTTTCAATATAGCCTTTCTGTCACTGAGTATAAATCAGGAAACTAATCTTTCCAGCTGGGAAGAGATTTGTTGAACTCAAATCACTGTGGTACAAAAGGCAATAAAGTTTATTCCTTGAGCCTGGAACAAAGTATTACGTTTTCTAAATACATATACGTCTAGTCGTATAAACTTTTACGATGTAGTAAGATTGAGGGCCAACTTAGTATTAGGATCATAACCCTGTGATATAAATATCATCAGAAGACCGCAGTGAGTTTCTTCATGTTCATGAACACCAACTTTGTTGCCTTTCTTTTCTTTATCATAATTCAATTCTGCCAACAACAACATTATTTCATTGAAATGGCTACTTCGAACTTACGGCCTTGTCAGAATAAATCAAGTAATAGGGGATATATGAATTCTTTTCACCGGATTCCTCTGAATTCGCAGATAAATTGTTCAAGATATTTTTCCTAAAACATATCCACTGGGTCGTGAAACCATATTTTTTAAATTCACCGTGCATTCCATTAATTTTTTCACTGCCAAATAAATTCATACTGAATAGAATAAATGGATAATTCTCAAAAAGTTTGTTTAAAGAAACTATTTGGCTTTATGGAAAGAATAACCTATTTCTAGTGTAAACATATTTTTTGCACATATTGATTGAGTTCTTGATTCTATAAAACGTTGCATGTTTGTGTAATACGCTCATAAATTCATCGAATCCTTCATTTCATTGACATATCAATATTAATCAGAGAACATCATGAATAGTTATTCATTATACAAGGGAAAAAAGTATTAGATTTTAGCTCGAGGAGGCTTCGCGTCGGGAGACAAAAAACCGAGAGCTAAATCTAATATTTTCCCGTGTATAATACACTATTTTTTCTGTAACGAGAATAACGACCATTTAATAGTGAAAGAAATATAACTTTTCACGAAATTACTTTTTTCCTGGATACATATAGTCCGTTCACGAAAGGTTGAGCACATAGTAGGCGTTTCTTTTTATTTATCTGAAGTTGGCAGTATTTACTGTCATAAAGAAAAATAAAGTCAACGTTGCCGAATGTACTCGGCCTCGTCCGACGAGCTTGCGGGTTATCAGAGAACTCTATGCAATATTGACAACATTGCGTATCAATCTGACAAGAAAATAAAGAACATAACCTAAAATTTTAATATACACAGTGGAATATGCCAAATTTCCATGGCCAACCGACGGCTGAACCTTTCGTGAACGAAGTATAGCGACTCATTTTGTTGACAGGGAAAAAAGTACTTTCGTAAAAGTTATATTTTGTGACCTGTTAGGATATATAAAATGACAAATTTTTTTCCGTCACACAAAAAAAACTATTTTTTCTGTGATATTTTATATCTCTTGATAGGTCACAAAATATGACTTTTTACGAAATCACTTTTTTCCCTGTCAAAAAAGTGAGTATCTATGTATCCGGGAAAAAAGTACTCACTTTTTTCCCCATGGGCAAAAAAGTAATTTCTTGAAAGGTTACATTTATTTCACTATTAAATGGTCGTTTTGTCTGTCACAGAAAAATAGTGTATTATACACGGGAAAAATATTAGATTTTAGCTCGAGCTAAAATCTAATAGTTTTTTCCCTTTTATCCTTCAAAGTAGACAAAAATCTCGTAAAGTGGATAATTTGAAATATAGAAATATGTTTCTTCCTTGAAGATTAGACAGTGAGCGTAAAAATTAGGAAACAAATTCATTTTCTCTAAAGAAAAATATTCGACAACAAAATCCTGAAACTGCTCAATTTTCGATCACTTCTACCAAACTTTTATGCATTTTTGAAGGATTTTTGTTGTACTCTGTGCCATCCCTAGTTCCAAATTTCTTAAATAGGGAAAATGTGTCATGTTGTACTTTTTTTGGCAAGGTATTTGTATCTTCTCTACAGGCGTGCAGAAATTTTCAAGAAAAAAGTTCTTTCTCCATTTAAAAAATTCAGAGCTGGGGATGGTACAGGGTACAATAACAATTCTTCCAAAATGCATAAATATTTGGTAAAAGTGGAACGAAAGTTGAATCGTTTTAGGATTTCCTTGCCAAACATTTTTCTCCTGAGAAAATAAATTTATTCCATCATTTATATGATATGCAAATCCTGAGTTCTCATTGTTTGATAGGAAAATCTCTGAAGCAGCTCGATTTACAATAGGTAGAAAGTAGACCTTGTTCTTCAGGCAATCTCAGGGGAAAAAAATAACAGATCAGGACAGCTTGGAGGCCACAAGCTGAGACTAAGATGGACAATTTGGGTACTTGGCGTCCAAGTAAACGCAGACCTTCACTGCGTCTCATCTGGAAAAAAATTTACTCATTAGCATTTCAAAGCTTGAATGAATATCAACAATGTTTTGAGCCCTCATCTTAAGGTACACAATCCAAGGAGTATTTAGTGGTTATAAGGAAAGGAGAATTTATTGAATGATCAAAATTTTGTTCAGCCGACCTTACTCTTTCTGTATTTATAAAAATAGAAATCACTCCACATTACCATAAGTTATGACACTATAATAGTGTCAGTTATGACATCAGTCAACAAATTTTTCACTCCGAGAATTTTACTACAAAAACTGAAATAAAACATATTAAGTCTATCTATGGGAGATGATTACCCTTCAGTAGGGTCCTGTGGCGGTCTTCGAAGAATAGAAGGTCCGAAATATCATCGCTTGGAAGGCCAAACATGGTTGAAAACACCCTCCTGGCCAAAGAGCAGTCAATTGAATATTTTGTGTTTGAATATTGAAGGAATTTCGAAGGATAAAAGCGATTATGTTTCAAAATTAGCCGAAGAGCATGGTGTCGAGGTGGTGCTTCTCCAGGAAACTTATACGGAAACTGAAGAAAATCTTCGTGCGAGGGGATCTCTAAAAGGTTATGTTTTGATTGATTTTTTACTAAGTAAAATTTATGGACTTGCATGTTATGTAAGAAAATCATTAGTATGTAATGTCCAGCTCATCCAGAAGGGTAATATTGAAGGTGTTTTTTTCATTGCTTTCAAATTTTGTGACATTTCTGTCATTAATATCTATAAACCTCCAAATGATATTTGGCCCAGAAATTTCAACATCACTGTTTTCCACCCATCCATTTACTGCGGAGATTTTAATTCGCATCATGTCATGTGGGGGTATGATAATAATGATAGAAACGGTATAGCTCTTACAGATTGGATGGAAGACCAGGATTACTATTTAATTTTTGACGCGAAAGACAAACCTTCTTTTCATTCTTCGAGGTGGAATAGAGGCTATAATCCTGATCTGTGTTTCGTTTCCCGTGATTCTTCTTATAAACCTATCCCAATAAAGCGTAAAATTATGGGGGATTTTCCACGAAGCCAACATAGGCCTATGTTATTGACATTAGGTAATCCAATTGATTTCGTTTTATGCTTAAATAAACCCAGATGGAATTTTAAAAAAGCTAATTGGCTCAAATTTACGAATAAAATTGATAGTGATATAAGATGGATTCCACCTTCCCATGATAATTACTCTAGATTCGTAGGTGTAATTAAGGCTGCTGCGAAAAAGTTTATCCCTAGAGGTTTTCGTGAAAACTATGCACCTCGCTGGTCACAAGAAACCCAAAATTTATACGAAGAATATCAAAATTCACCCAATCAAGAAAGTTGTGATAAACTGATGAATTCAATTAATACCAGTCGAAAAGAGAAATGGAATAGCATAGTCACTAACATGAATTTTACACATTCTAGTAGGAGTTCATGGGATGTTTTGAGAAAATTAGGCGAAGCTGCACCAATCACAACGTCAGCTCCAAAAATTGATCCTAAATTGGTTGCTCGTCGTCTCGTTAACGTTTCTAATTCGGTCGAATTATCAAAATCAAAAATCAAAGATATGAAACACAAGTTGCATAAATTCAGAAAATCAAACAAGGAATTAGACGAAATTTCTAGCCCGTTCAACATCGATGAATTAAAATCAGCGATTAAATGCACAAAATCCAGGAAAGCAGGTGGTTTCGATGGAATCTATCCAGAATTCATCAAACACTTGGGCAAACGAGCCTTATCCTGGTTACTTTCATTTTATAATAATATTTTGAATACTGGTAATTTTCCGACCGAATTTCGTAAATCGAAAGTCATAGCAATTTTAAAAAAAGGAAAGAACCACTCCGATCCTAGTAGCTATCGACCAATTAGTTTATTGAGTGTTCCCTTCAAAATTTTAGAACGACTGATCCTTTTAAGAATTGAAACGAAGTTAGATAATTCTCTACAAAATTGCCAAGGGGGTTTCAGAAAAAATAGAATTGCTGCGATCAGGTTCTTAGTCTTACCACCTTTATTGAATTGGGTTTTAATAATAAATTGAAAACAGGTACAGCTTTTGTGGATTTATCTGCAGCATATGATACTGTTTGGAAGATGGTTTGATTTTTAAACTTTACAGTCATCTGAAATGTGGAAAAATGGTCAAATTGATAGAAAATATACTGTCAGACAGAAGGTTTCGTGTTTTTGTCGACGGGAATAGTAGTAATTTCAGAACATTGAATAACGGTCTTCCACAGGGGTCAGTCTTATCACCTCTTCTTTTTAATTTATATTTGTGTGATATCCCTACAACTTCATCTGAAAAATTCATATACGCCGATGATATTGCTTTGGCTTTCCATCATTCGGATTTCAAAACCATAGAGAATAATCTTTCTGCAGATTTAGAAATTCTAAAAATTATTTCTTCGACTGGCGTTTATGTCCAAATGCTAACAAAACCGAAGTCTCGTGTTTCCATTTGGATAATCATCAGAAATATAGAAAATTGAACGTACTTTTTGGTAATTCTTTCTCAAACATAATTTCAATCCTAAATATCTAGGCGTAAAACTAGATTCTTCTCTTAATTTCAAAGCCCATTTGGATGATTTACGAATGAAGCTAAAAAAGAAATAATATAATTCAAAAACTTGCTGGTACTTCATGGGGTGCGGACGCAACAACTCTTCGTACTGCAGCTCTAGCCTTAGTGTACTCTACTGCTGAATATTGTTGCCCCGTTTGGCTCAACAGTGCACATGTACATAAGATCGATGCACAATTAAATTTTTCCATGAGAATAGTAACTGGAACAATAAAATCAACACCAACTCCATGGTTACCAGTTCTTTCAAACATTTCTCCTCCACATATCCGCAGGCAGGTCATTACTTCGAAAATTTGGAACAAATTTAATTTTTCGACAAATTCATATCAAATACTCTCATATATTCCAGACATAAGATTCCTCGATTAAAATCGCGTAAACCTTTTTGGTCAAATTCTTTTCTGAACTCAAATGAAAGTGATAAATCAATTTGGCAATCCGAGTGGAATTTATGTAATATACAGAACAAAGATTTAATAACTGATCCCTCGAATAAAGTTCCTGGATTTGATCTTCCAAGGAAAATATGGACTGTTCTCAATCGTATAAGAACAGGTCATGGACGTTGCAATAGTATGCTTTTCAGATGGAATTCAGTTGAGAGTCCTAGTTGCGAATGCGGAGAAGCAGAGGGGACAATTGAACACCTGATAAATAACTGTTCCATATATAAATTTCAGGATGGCTTGAGAGCTATACATGAAATTACCGATTCGTTTTTGAATTGGGTTATTAATTTTGAATCGATTTAATAGAGTTTCAATCATTTTATTTTTCTGTTCCTTTTTACTGCTTTGATTTTCTCGTTTCAGAATTCCGAAGGCATCCTGGAGAGGGTTATCGTTCGGTCTGAATGAAGAAGGAATCCTTCAATATTCTAATAGTTTTCAAGTGTCATTTTTGTTGAAACGGCGAGACAGGGTTTTTCTACTGGGGTTTTTCACTGAGCTCTGGTATCATACGAAAAAATAGTATGGTACCCCGTTTTGCACCAACCTCAGTTAGGGATTTTTTATTTTTGTTTTATGTATTGTATTATGTTAGCTCTTGATTTCAAAAGAATATATATATATATATAGTGTTAGTGGATAAGGGAATCGGCCTATTTTTTACCAATAATACTCTGGTTTCTTTGCCAAGCTTTCGGATTTATTTTAATCCATCTTCAGGGCGTCTACAAGATTAAAAAGATATATAAATGTGGTAAGGTTATTAGATGGATGGTTGAACAATTGAATATACTACAAACAGAAACAAATCAAGACTAACATACACAAATATAAAGTTTTTTAACTTACAGAATATTGAGGTTTTCTGGTATTTACAATATTAAATTCATTTAAATAATTCATACAATTACAAGAGGTATTCGTTTTTCTTTGTTTGAGTCTGCGAATGCGTGGGTGAAATGATAATGACAGTGAGACAAGGTACATATGGGTGTAAGCGAGATGTGTTATCACTGTATTTATATCGACTGGCGTTTATCTTCATTCATCTACAGGTCCTTCATAAAATTGTTCTTTATTTGGATAGGTCAGTAAATATGTATATATTGCACTCAGATTTTGTGTGTCAGATTTTCTGTTTATTGCGTTCTCTTCTTTGTTAATATGAATCATTTCTAGCACAATTCTTTTGTGTATTTGTCTGTTTTCCACAATCTCTACATCGTCAAAAGGAATCTATGGTTTTGCTCAAGTGCGTGTGTTGTTAGGGCACATCTTTTATTTTCCTTTGTGATATCGCTCTTATGTATTGCAACTCGGTTTTTTAGTAATTGTGATGTTTGTCCGATATAGGCCCGTGAGCAGTCTTGACATGTTATTTTGTAAACTATGTCTGATTGTAATAGAGTTGGTGTGGGATCTTTCAATTTACTGTATATCTTGTTTACTGTTTTATGGTTGTATACTGCGATTTTCAATTCTTCTCCTCTGAACATTTTTTTATTTTGTGTGTTAAATTTTGATGTTCATGATACTTCCGAATTTTATTTCAGTTTTCTCTTCTGTTCTTGTTTCAACTTCTGTTTCAGGTCTTATTCTAGTATGTACTCGATTTTCGGTTGACGAATAGAGTAGTTTTGAAATCATTCCGCGGGGGTAGCCGTTTTCTAGTAAATGTTGAACAGTCTGTTTATAGAGCCTTTCAAAAACGTGGGTGACAAATTTTAGTAACTCTGTTTTTCATTTCTTTTATGCAATTCACCTTTATTTGTATGGGGTGGTCTGATTTGAAGTGTACCAATCTATCAGATGCCATTTGTTTTCTGTGCCAATCCAGGTGTATTTTATTATCTATTCTATAGAGTCTAGTATCCAAAAAACTTACTGAGTTGTTGCTGTCTTCCTTCTCTATGGTGTATTGTATGTGGGTATTATACTGATTAAATTCTTCGACAATATTTTCAATT
>CM024245.1:7643075-7921724 GCA_013421045.1 Propylea japonica | reverse complement strand
TTTTTCTGAGCATAATATATACAAATATACCATTCAAATCTTCGAAATGAGGATATATCCGTATTATAAAATAAGCATAATCTTACTCTTTTCATTCATTATGTAAAAATAAGAATACTCATAAAGCAACGAATAGGTATCTAAGTTATTATAAATTTCTTCTTGGCGACGAAAAATGAATATTTTCTCTTGATTTCATTCCATTCTACATTATGAAAATTTCAGCATCTTTGTGATTCATCTTCATTACCTATGTAGTCATCGTTGTTCATTACATATTCTGTGAGAGTTTTCCATATATATGTTAGACCTATATTGTGAATATCATTCAAAATGCTCTCAAAAAGTCAGAATGACCCTGAGGGATGGGCACTACTGCGCAAGCGTAAAATTTTAAAGTTAAATTTGACATCAGCATAACCTTCGATTAGGTTTGGTAGTTTGCGCAGTTTTGACTATCGCTCCGGGTCAAGTAGTGTGAAAACCTACTATGTTGGCTTCAAACTTTTTATCACATTCACAGTATATCTTATAAGTATATGGAGTTTTTAGATACAAACCTTTCATTTTAATGAATAAACTATATGTTATTTATCTGTGAACGAACAAACAGAACTCTTTGGGCAGGCTCATAGAATGCTAATAGTGGTTAGAGAAGAAGAATTCTATAACATTCAAATTCAAACAAGAAACAGAAGCTTTCGAGTAATTGTTCACATTGAGAAAACGATACCTAATACAAAGTTAAATTTTCCGAGAGCTATTGGTTTCATTCCTTCATTTATGAATTCAACTAATGTGTTCAAATATCAAATCTACCATGAAGTTTTGAAATTGTTTCTTCTGATCATGTTTTCGGCCGACCGTCATACTTGGAGATGCCCTGTGTCCGATTAATATTCAGTTTCCATACGTTCAAATTTTTTTCAGCTCCCTTCGTGAAATGTCGATAGAAAACGAAAACTGGAGTTTTTCTTTCAAATTCAATTAGCTATCTCCAGGTAGCCTGTTTTATTTATTTTCAAATGAAAAAGGTCATTATCAAGCTAAATGAACAAGGTTTTTCAATAATAAAGCATATTCGAAGTAGAGAAAAATTAACATCATCATGGAGGACGCAGTTTTTCTTCATTCAGAACGATGTCGAGTGAGTGTTTCAAATGGAGGTGGAGTTCAACTTTATGAGCTAATGTATATGCATTCCTACTAGTATAGATTCCGATCAACCTTCATCTATCCAGCCTATAATTTTCAACGTCATTTTCAGAGCACTTTACTGGATTTCAATAGCGATTTCAGAGCACTTCACGTTATTGGCTATCATCATGAAGTCTATCTGAAGTGAACATTTCAATATATTTTGGCTGGCATTTGGAGAATTCCAATATTCGAAGAGCAGAAGTGACAAGTTATCGTTGGTATAACCACAACAAAACTGGTATCCTGAGACTGTCTTATCTCATAGTGAAGTGAAATTTTCCTAAAATTTGACATAAGGCTAGAAATGATATCTCCTTTGGTATTCAGACAACTCCTTCTCTATTCTATTTTGATGATGCCGTCTTCTTCAGGTTGATTTTTTCTTCTTCATCTTCATCTCCATATTGTATGATTTGAGATTCAAAATTCCAATAAAGGGGTGTCTGTGTACTCGCCTTATATATCGCCTTCCAGTCCCAGAGTCTTGCAAAACCTAACACACTGAAGTGATTTATTATAAATTCACAGATTTTTCTGTAGTACTCTTTTAGATCAACATTTTGGTCGATGAATACCTTACGATTTTATGGGCTTTCAAATATTTAACAGAATCGAAAAATTAAAAAAGGATTTTTGAAACAACTGCAATACAATGTAATACCAACACGTTTTTTTCAACTCGAAACTCATCAGTGATATCTAACCCATCTCATAATATTGGAACAATCGGTGAAAAGATCAATTCAATTCAAGAAACTAATTCTATCCCATAAACAATCCACCACGTGCGTATGCACAGATGAAGTTGATCATAGATTTAATTTGAAGGTTTCTTAAATTTGTTATGTTTGGTATTATCACTTCCTTTAATTTCATTGAGAATTTCAAGAATATTCGAAGCAAAAAATTACTCAATTTTAATGAATTCCTAACTGTAGTGGTTTCAAGGATGATATCTCCAACCCTGATAATTTCCTTATACCCTGCATAAGAGACCAATGGCCAGACATTCTGTCACAAGATGTTCCGGAGTTTCCTTCTCTTTTCTACAGAATCTGCATCAGTCGTTTACGGCTACTTGTAGCTCATAAGGGGTTTTTTGAGACGCCAGTGACCGTGAGGAATTCTGCGAGTAGATGCAACCTATTGTTGTCGAATTCCAAGAGAATTCGGGATCTTCTCGTCTTGAACGTTGCGAGAATTTGTTTTGGAGTGTACTACGCATGAAAAACTCTGTCAGAGAGCATTTCTGTCTCTCATTTTTATTCTCTTGGGTGGTTTGTTTTCGCATGCCACATAACAGTACTCTGAAAAGAGGGGATGACCGCCTTCCTGATATCATCATAAAATTTCTATTTCTGTTGTGATTGAATGATTGTTTTCTGAAATATGTTTTCCACACTGAATGTGTTTTAGAACGAAAAAAGGGATTTGAAATTCACCTTGTGGGTATAATGTATAGAATGAAAAAACAAAAAATAGCAATTACCTAGGTACTTTTTGTAATATGATGATAACTCAAAAATTTGAGTTTTGTTTGGTTTACTTTCACCTAAGTCAAAATAGGTTGCTTACCATACAGGAAAAAAGAAACCAACACTTTATATTCTGACGAAGTCTTCGTAGTGAAAACGAAATATACCTTAATACCGAAAATAAAATGAGAAATAATTTAAAAGTTTTAAATGTATATATAACTCAACCTATGATTGTCCAATCATAGGTGACTTTTACTAATCCACCAACGTCAAGCTAAGGAGATGCCACCTTTGTCAAATTTAGAATTATACTGTAAACAAATGCAAGGGACTTTAAGGAGGTGATTCCTCGATGAAATAAGTAGGGGTAGATCATAATAATTTTTTTTTCGAAATCAACCTCCCTTTCAAGATACAGCCTTTGGAAGGTGATGACGAGTTGACAGTTTTTATTCTTTTTAGGATTTTTAAAAAACAGAAACTATACATAATATGATTCAGTAAGTGAATGTTTATATATACAAATTTTTTTGATCCCATAATTTATTATTAGGGTTGAAAATAACAACCCTTATAATTTTTTTTCAAAAATCTTTCCCGTGGGACAGCTTTTCGAAAAATAAAATTCTCTTATGGTTTTCCAACCAATTCTCGAGAAAAAAAGTCTCCTGCGAAATAAAGATACGGAAAAAATGGAAACTTACAAGCAGTTATGATCACTGTTCATTCCATTCCACCGTATGTTCCATAGAATAAATATTCTAAGATATTGTTTATGCTCAAAATTGATTTTGACAAAAGAAAAAAGATTTTCTATGATTCTTTCTACAATTTTTGGTTTCAGAAGAGTTCGATCTTTTAAATAAATTATTAGAAAAATTACTCAATGATAACAAAATGGTATTTATTCGAATGTGCATTTGGCAGATATGCACTTTTGCTTTTATCTCCTGTCAGACATACAATTTCTTAGAATATTCATTATATGGAACATAAGATGAAATAGGATGAACAGAGATCATAACTTCTTTGTGAGTTTTTATTTTTTCCGAGAAAAGTATCGACTGTATTGGAATTTTGCAGGAAACTTTTCTCTCCAGAATTGAATGTGAAACTATAAGAGACTATTATTTTCCGGAAATCTATCCCACGAGAACAATTTTTGAACGAAATCATAGGGGGCTGTTATTTTTAACCCCTAATTATAAAGTTTTGAGACCAAAAAAATTGTGTGAATAACATCTACTTAGTGGTTCATATTATGTACAGTTTTAATGACTCAGTGTTTTTAAGAAGCCGTAATAAATTAAATACTCTTATACTCGTCATCGCTTTCCAAGGCTGTATCTTGGAAGGGGGTTCTATTTAAAAACATTTATGAACTACCGCAAGCTTTTTTTATCGAGGAATCATCTCCGAAAGTCCCTCGCATCTGTTTACAGACACCTTGTACATATTTCTGTTAGTACTCAAACATTTTGACTGTTATTGATGCTCTTATTTTGTTGCTGTGATCTTGATAGTAAACTAGAATATTAGCACAGTGTTTTATTATTTCATTATCCTAGTTGCGTGTGTGTAATACTTCAGATATAGGTACATAATCTAGTGTTGCACGCACGGATTATCTGCTACCAATTGGCTATTAAGGAAGAATTAACATGTCGCGATGGCCTATCCCTAAATGCCGATTAAGTCGCTGATTGGTTTATCACATACTGAGTAGGAAAATCGAAATTGTAATCCAAGGACGAATTGGTTGATTAACTTCAATGACTATTTTGGACATGCACTTTTTCCATAGGGAAAAAAATCGATGAATCTTCAATATTTGAATACCTATCCTTCTATTGTTAGTCTCATTTTATTCATTCATGGATTCAACTCTCCTATTTCAAATCGATTAACTCCTCGAACTTTCAGTTCTATGCACGATAATTAAACAATTTGAATTTAGTTCAATATTAGAACAAGAATATTGAATTCAAAATGAATAGAATTAAATCCACGAATCCATGGGATGTAATTTCGAAAACATTTTTGAATTTGAAATCTCTCACTTCAAACGTCCCAGGCCTCTCAATTTTTTTTTCAAATAGGATTACTTAGATTGTGATACATCCTATGGAAATTTGACTACCTACTTATTTCATTTGAATTTCACAATGCTTATATTCTTCTTTAAAAATAAGTGAAAGGTTGGGGCGTTGGGGAGTATCCAGAAGACCATTATCGATCTCACGTCAAAAATATATTCCACGAGGGAGATGTTGATTGAAAAACCTCGCCCTTTTATTTCACAAAAATGTCATAGCTTGGAGTTATTGAAAAAGCATGCAATTTGTAGCAAACGCGAAACGTAATGTCCCTGAAGTGGATTCAATTCAATCACCCCGTCGATAAATCAAAATTTCCACTGATATGATTCGACTGTTTCTCTCTAGCAAACACAATGAATACTTAATAGTTTTTCGGGCAATTTCTATGACGTGAAGTACTGACTCATTAAAAATTTATTGCAAGAGTTCAATCACGACTCCATGGGAACGAGTTTCATCTTACTTTCTATTGAATTTTTAGATATAGGGAAGATTCGTCTCCAAATGATCATAATTTTAACTTTCGAATTGTTGATAATTCTCTTCACAACAGATTCAGGAATTCGAAATACTTCATTTCCATATTAATGGAAGATAGCTTTTTTCTGCTGTTTAAAAATATTACTCAGTCTGGTTCTAGAGTGCTTATGTTAAGTGAAATGATGCACGGCTCGAAAGTGCTCTGACATTTATCAGTGTGGACAGTGTGGATAGTGTGGACTGTTGGATCAACAACTCCATATGGTTACCATTCTTTTCACCTATAGAAGCGTACATGTTCGTTAAATGTTATATCTCCAAGTATTGGCATAAAATAATTTTTTGAAACCCAACAATTCTCATATTGTAGATCCTATAGCTACCAAGTCTAATTATTGATCTTTATGAATCTCTGGGTAACAGTTGAAGAGGGTTGCTTTTTGAGCTCAACCGTGCCACATTCAAAGTCAGAATTTACCTATTTGAAATTAAAATTAGTTGAGTCTGAATTTCTTAAAACAGTCCCTGGTCAGGTCAGGGTTCCTTACCTCATAGATTGCTATGTGGCAAAATAAAAATTCGTTGATGGATTTTAGAATGCAATTCAAATATCGATACATCAATGTCAACAATCCATAAAACTAGGTAAAGATAAGAATCAAAATTTCAACATGGTTACAATTACTCAAATGTCAAAAAATCTTACAAATTCAAAAATATGGCTGCACGAAGTCTTCTCTCTTACTGTTGAATTGAAGACATAGGAACAGAATTGAAATTTATGCAACAAAAGTTGTAAGGAAGACCATAAAAAAAATTATATAATGGAAAGATATTTTGAAAATTGAAGAAAAAAAATCGAAAAAATTACAATGACAAAAAATACCATGTGGACAGACTTAACTTTAGAGCGAATGTCACCTCTTGATTTATTTACTGTTCTACCTATTTCTGGTAAGATGTAGGTCGTCCTAGTTTATCCGTCCGAAATTATCTTCAGCAAAATATTTCTGTGTTTTGGGAAGCTCGTCAATGATATCGTTGGTGTTACCATTCAATCGTTGGTCCAGATATCGAACATGAATTTGGCGGATGTCGAAAAAAAAATGATGTCCAGAAACCTTAAAAAGTAATTAAGGCGTCCGAATTCAATCGTTAGATATTTTCCTTTACAGTCAAAGCAATAAGCCAAACTGAATTTTATACTATATCTAAATGCCTTCGGATAACTCGGCTGCAATTCACTATAGTACCTAGGTACGTATGTCTTAACTCAAGAAGATCTTTGAAAAATCGTTATCATTTATAAATTTTAAATTTATCGAGAAGCCAGATTTAAAAAGTGGAAAAGAAGTTAGTGAGCGACAAAAAACTGAACAATAGGAAAACAAACCGGTTGAACAACAACGTCATCTACCTCCGCATTGATGAACGTTTCAATTATTACAGGTGACAATTTTTTCAAATTGAAATTTATGATGAATAAATGATGAGAAATTGAAAATGGTAACTACACTCAGAAACAATATAGTAACCAGAATTTAAATTTGAAAATAAAACTATAATTTCACAATGATAATATTCGAAAAGACATCTATGAAATTGAGTTCAGAAATGAATGAATTGATATATTAATGAACCACATACCATATTTTATAGAATAACGAAAATTGAACAGTAACAACCAACAGAGGACAGCCAACTTCATCTGACATCCTGGAGCTGACGGAAAATAGATAAAAATTAAATCAATTTTGGAATATCACATGCCTGGCTAACAGAAAATATCCTGCCAAAGATTACCAAAACTCACTAGAACCACCATTATTACGAATTAATATTCCCCTATCCTCAACTCCATCGGTTATCCCAAGCGGTTGCTCGTGCTGAGAGAATGGTTGACATACAACCCGCATCCTTTGTGACGTTGAGGGATGTTATCTCTCCAGAAATCGGGATCAAATGTGTTGGGTACGTTGTCGTCCCGTGAATGCTATTAAAGTGCCGCAATGTATAGTACATCCAAGAATGATTGACGTCGAAGTAGGCCGTGAACGTTTAGGCACAGCTTAATTTTGGTTCCAAAAAACTCATTTGATTTTTCTATTAATTTTATCATAGATATGAAATATAACCTAGAAATGAACTTGGTTGCTAAGGTCTCCATGGATACTGGATCTTTGGCAAAATTCTAACTGTGTTACTCTGAGGTTATTATTTTATCTCACGATTCAAGGATCATTTTATCTAAGTTCGGCTCAAAACGCTTTTGATTCTTCAAAACTGTTGACAAGTAGATGGACTGTAATAACCGTCATTAAGAGATAGAAAGAAAACCATAGAGATTCAATCATACACAAAGAATTCTGGCTTAACAATTATCATACCTACTGAATCTCAATAACTATGAACCATTTCATGAAGTTATTAAAAGTCGCTCTCTATTTGTATTTATCGAAAGTGTTCATGTTACGATGAATAATCAAACTTATATTTTACTTACGATTATAACTTATCCAGCATTAGGAATACAAGGAAAACACTTTCATGTTATATATTTTTTTTAATCTACTATTATATCTTACATATTATATATTATGGGCCTTCTGCTGATAATACATTTTTTTCTTCCACTAATTATTAATGTCATTTTTCATATCGTATCGTTTTCTTGGAGTAAAAAAATTTCTTCAGTGCTGATTTCTAACTGTAACTGACTGTGAGTCCAACGGGTGCGTCTTTATATGCGATCACGGTCCTGTTCTAATAATACCAAGACACTCGAGAATGTTCCAAACAAAATTTAGTGGATTCAGCGACGAGAACCTTCCAGAGCGTTCTAGAGCTGTGTAATGTAATTCTTGAATTGATCGAAGGTACTCTTTGCCACTATCATATTATAATTTAAAAATTTTGCTTTTTTCATTCTCAGTAGGCTGAAAAAATGTTGTTCAAGTGAAGAACGAATACGATTAGTGGATCAATTCCACAAATTTTTAACAGCTCAAGACACATTTACTCGGAACTAATATCGATTAATGTTCAAAGCTGATCAAATCATTATGTTCGATTAAACCAAACATAATCAAACAAATTATCAGAATTCGAAAATAAATACTGGCGATGTTATATCCGACACCAACCTCATTTCCTCAAATCACAAATAACTGAAGGCGCTTTCATCAACTCAGTATCGAGTTTTTCATAGCCGCATCATTCATGGATGTAAAATTATAATATAAGGCTTACCTCATGCCTACATCGGAATAAATTTGCCTATGTGGAAAACTAATATACAGGGTGAATCCTGTTGAACTGTACATACTTCACACAGAGATAGAGGACACTTTGCAGTTTTGGGTCATATTTTCAAAATGCTCTATTTGACGAACGAATAATCACAAATTCATCAAATTTGGTACGTAGGAGGACAATATCAATCCATACATAGCTGAGTTAACAGATTATCAGTTCCAGGACCGGACTCTATTTTCTGATATAATTAGAATTTATGAAAAAAAACACCTGTAGATGAAAAAGTCAATAAACCTGTCATGACAGTTCAAACTACACTAAAACTCTACAATGAAGAGTAATAAAATCACGTGGCACACCTACAAATTTAGAGAAAAAATAATGAATATGCGTACTCGGAGATAATTTTTTTGGACGGGCCTAATTCACATGGAAAACCATACCCAATGCATCAAAGTTGAAGACAGGACAGAGATATTATCAGTTTGAATCCTCTCGATATTCAAATATTCCAATATTCAGGTAATTTTCGTCAGTTTCCAGGACCGGACTCTATTTTTCTGATATTATCGGAATTTATAAAGAAAATCACCCTGTAGATGAAAAAGTAAATAAACCTGTCATGTCAGTTCAAACAACACTAAATACTCTTCAATACAGAGTAATAAATCACGTGGCACACGTACAGATTCAGAGAAAAAAAATTGAATATATGGTACTCGAGATAATTTTTCTTGTGCGGCCTAATTCACAAAAAAAAACATATCTAAATGTATCAAAAGTTGAATATAAATGGTTAAGATCTTCTACGCATTCAAGTATTCCAATATTCAGTGACGGACTTCCATTTCAGATTGGGTTTTTCAATAGATGATAGGTCGAAAGATTCGCCCTGAATTTGGAACACCCCAAAAAACTGTTACGGGAGACCGAACAACATTAATAACCTACAAGAAATTTCATGAAATCGCGAGACACACAAATAGATTTAACAAAAAATTTAATAATCGTACTCAAGATAATTTTTTTGGGCGGCTGAAGTTAGTAGAAGAACTCCGAAATGCATGAAAAGTCAAATATATCAGGTTATATTCACTCCCCATGAAAGTATTCCATAATCCATGGATTGTAGGTTATTTAATGTTTTTCGGTCTCCCGTAACCATTTTTTGGGGGTGTTCCATATTCAGGGCGAATCTTTCGACCTATCATCTATTGAAAAACCAAATCTAAAATGGGAGTCCGTCCCTGAGTATTGGAATACTTGAATGTGTAGAAGATCTCAACCATTTATATTAAACTTTTGATACATTAGGGTATGTTTTTTTTGTGAATTAGTTCGTACAAAAAAAATTATTTCCGAGTACCCATATTCAATTTTTTTTCTCTGAATCTGTAGGTGTGCCACTTGATTTTATTACTCTTTATTGAAGAGTATTTAGTGTAGTTTGAACTGCCATGACACGTTTATTGACTTTTCCATCTACAGGGTGTTGTTTTTCATAATTCCGATAATATCAGAAAATAGAGTCCGGTCCTGGAAACTGACGAATTACCTGAATATTGGAATGTTTGAATATCGAGAGGATTTAAACTGATAATATTCTCCTGTCTTCAACTTTTGATGCATTTGGGTATGTTTTCCATGTGAATTAGTCCCGTCCAAAAATTTATCTCCGAGTACGAATATTCAATATTTTTTTTCTCTAAATTTGTAGGTGTGCCACGTGATTTTATTACTCTTTATTGTAGAGTTTTTAGTGTAGTTTGAACTGTCATGACAGTTTATTGACTTTTTCATCTACAGGGTGTTCTTTTTCCATAATTCCGATAATATCAGAAAATATAGTCCGGTCCTGGAAACTGATAATCTGTTAACTCAGCTGTATGGAGATTGATATTGTCCTCCTACGTACCAAATTTGATGAATTTGTGATTATTCGTTCGTCCAATAGAGCATTTTGAAAATATGACCCAAAACTGGAAATCACCCGTATAATTCAAACGAATCGTTTGAGACCTTTCATGTGGTGTCTTTTTGAAACCAGCAAAGCGTCCTCTATCTCTGTGTGAAGTATGTACAGTTCAACAGGATTCACCCTGTATGAGAGGCAACTCTTGAAAGGAAATCAATTACTGTTATTAATTCATAATCCAATATTTTGGGCCCAAAAATGTTTCCTTGATCTAGGAGGAACTGAAGAAGATAAAAAATATTATCTATAAACATCGAATGGAAAGTGAGAAGCAAGGTTAATGAATCGAATGACAGCATTCATTGAGATAGTAATAGTTAGTTATAGTTTAAAAAGGGGTTACAGTTCACTGCGACCTCAAGGTCTATTGTGCCCCCTTACAGAGCTGTTCTGATCACACCCTTCACAGCTCGCCTTCCAGTTCCAGAGCATTTTCTTCTTAGGCTCGCAATGCCAAAGCACAGAATCTACACTCGTCAGTGTCCGATAATCCCATCCCACAGGTGCTTCCTGAGGTGACAGTGTCCTATAAGAAAGCCAGCGAGGAGGTGTAATTGTTTCTTACCAAGATCCAGATATCTTTTGGATCTTGCTGTGTTTCAAAGTTCCGAAGGAACTTAGTAGAATGATCCATCCCTGGAGATCCCCCAGAGTTTTTCCCTCTCGGTTTTCTCCTTCTCCGGAAACTCCTTCTTATAGGTACATTAACTATACCACAGAAGGGTTCTGCTCCAATGAGTGATAATCGTGCGCCCTCTTTGGCAAGTGTATTGGCCTCTTCGTTTCCTTTGATTCCGAATGGCCGGAACCCAGATTAAAAAGATCTTATTTTTTGCCTACCTCATTGGGTTTTTTCATTCAGATACAATGTGTCTATGTATAAGAAGGACACCAAAGATAAGTAATCCACAGTAATCCAAAACTCCCAATATCAAAATTCAAGAAATCTTTCAACATACGCTACGAGACCGAATGAAAACCTCAGCTTTTTCCGTTGCTCTGGAAGAAACTCGATCAAAAGCAACAAAAAAACTATCAGACCCAGAGTCTGCCATTACATCGTAAGGGATAATCATTCACTTAACGAGTATGGTGGCGGTTTCGTAACATTTCTCTGAGAATCAATACTTTCCCAAGAAGGCCCCTTTGAAAACAAGTTCACAAGCAATAACGGTGCAAAATGACCTGGATCGCCTTTGCCAATTCTGAGGAATTTTAGCGAAGATTCAACTATGTCGTGAACCACATATCGGGACGTAAGTTGTGGTAATTATGTTAGTGACAACAATCCCAACAACATCGAGTTGCTTTAGCGAACTCCAGTAACCACTTTCGAATAAAAATATTAAGGAAAGCCCGAAGCAGGTGCTTTTGAGCGCTCGTTCATTGGTGAAGCATTGAGGCTATTGCCTCAAAGAGAGATTTTATTGATGGCCATCTATGTGAGGTCCTTCAGCATATTACAATCAATTTACTTTTTTAAAAAATAATAATAATATAAAGATGTTATTTCAAATTAAGAGTTTTCAAGTGTTCGGTAGAGTGTCCGTGTGGGATATCTTCTTCTCTGATAGAGGTCAGCTATGTCATCAAGTTTCTTTTGTTGAAGAATTTTCCGTTAGAGAACCAATCTAGAATCAATTGGCTCAGTCTTGGATCTCTAATACAAGCATTTATTTGGTGGGTTGTGTAGAGATTGTTGGAGTGTCTTATTCGTGTAATAATTCGAAGTGCTGTTGTCTCTGCCACCTGCCCTACAGTTTGCATATATTGGGTGTTCATATTCCAATAAGGGTTGACATAATATGCTTTTATAAATTTGAGATGCGTTTTGTATATTTATGCCTTGTTTTTGTATGTTTGACATAGTATTTGGCTTTAGAGATAGTGCTCTTTTCGCCGTTTTTTGTTTGTAGATTGGAATTCAGTAAATTATCTATCTGTATACCCAGATATTCCATAGAAGTTGATGGATGGGTGTCGACTCCATTTATGCAATCGTCTGCAAACTGTAACAGGTAAATTTATTATCAATTTTTGAGAACCATATCATAGCAGAAGAAATTGAAGGAAAGTGTTGAGTGGGGACTTCCTTGCGGGGACCTTGTTCAAGGTTGAAATATTCAGATATTATAGATCCAACTTTGACGGCAAGTTTTCTATTGATCAGGATTTGTTGGCAAATCTTGATAAATGGGTGAGGCACTTTCATTTATTTAATTAATAGAGTACACCTTGTGCCAGATACTAAATATATAAATGCAAAATCTCAGCCCGATCGGAATAATATGCTAGAAATTATTAAAAAACTCAAATATGTAAACGATTTAAAACAATTAAATTCTGTTTCTGATGATGTGATCCTCTTGAAATTTTGCATGAACATTAAGTAGATCACTCGAATCGAATATCTTATTTGGAAATATCAAGATTCTAAAATTCTAAAATTTCGATTGGTTTCGTTTCCTCTTAGATATTGAGTACACAAATTTTGAGTGGCCATATTTCATGGAATACCCTGTACGATTGGGCTGATTGAAAAGAACGATCGTTAATTTTCCATAACAAGATATTCGATTCGAGTGAAATTTATGTTGTGCAAAAGATACTGAATGATCATGCAAAATTTCAAGAGGATTTCGTCAGAACCATAGAATTAATTTTTTTAATTGTAAAATTTTATATATTTCAGTTTTTGAATTATTTCCAGATAATTAAAGCGATCGTGCTGAGGTTTTGCATTTATACAGGGTGGGCCATCCATAACTTTCTACCCCAAATATTGAGCTTTGGGACGGAATAACCAAAAAAGCTCGGACAGGTCAAATTTTGTCGAAAAAGAGACAAATAAGAGTGTTCAAATAAGTTTGATATTAATACCCCTCTAGCCGCAACCCCTAACAGCTCTCATTTTTGAATAGGTAAAAGGGGTCGAGGGGCACCTTATTGGAAAGGAAATTAAATTTCCTGCATGAGTCTATTTTTTCTCCTCGCTTTACTTCATATAGAGTGACTTAGTATTCCATCAATAACTTTGGCACGCCGAATTTGGTTCTTTGAATGGCAAAACACTCGAATAAGTCAAATTTTATTTACAAAAGGACATGTTAGTGTGTTGAATTGATTTTGATATCACTAACCCTCTAGCCGTTACCCCCTAACAGCAATTAGTTCAAGTTTAACAAAAGCGCACGATTTACTTTTTAAATATTATTGTTTTCTCGTTTTCAGTTATTGTCTTGGTTTCAAGCATTTTCAACATGTTACGCGTATCGATTGCGAGAAATTGGAAAAAAGAAGGCGGCGATAACAGATTTCGTTGAAATTGGGATGGAGAAGCTGTTTGAAAATGAGAATTCATTTAATTATTTTAGACTTTAATTATATCAGCTTGTGACTTTCAAAATGGGGTAACAACATGCACAGCGAGTGGAAATAATTTCCATTTTCCTTGCGAATAATGAATGTGCAAGAAGAACTGCTGCTTTTGTTTTAACGAGAGAAATGAATTTGGATCGTGTTCAAAATGATGATGTGGACACTGGAGTTTTAGGACATTTCGTCAAGTTCTATCTATACAAGATGAATTTGCTTCACGAAATGAGCGAAGATGACTTTGATCGCCGATTACAATTTTGCGAAGGAATGAGTTATTTGATAAGTAATAATCCAGACTTCCTTTTTAATGTCTGGTTTTCTGATGAATGCTCTACTTATTTTAGTTAATCTGTAAATCGTCAATAATTGTGGATATTGGTTTGATACCAACCCAAGACTATTTAGAGATATTCACACTCAATATCCTGAAAGCTGAATATTAGGGTCGTATTTATGGCGACAATATTGTGGGCCCTTTTTTGATAGACGGCAATCTCAATGATTATAATTACTTAGATCTCTCAGAAACAATGTCGATCCTATGCTGACAGATATTTGGAGAACGATCACCGTTATTAAGAAGCCGAACTGAGATTTCAGCGTGATGGATGAACGATTTCCAGAGCGTTGGTTTGGAAGGAGGGGTGCCATAGAACTGCTTGTTTCCCTGATCTATCGCTCCTAGATTATTTTTCATTGGGACATTTAAAAAGTCAAATTTTTGCGAAGAAGCCTGCAAACTTGGATGAATTACGCCAGCGCATAGTAAACGAATGTCGTTTGATAACACCCGAAATGCAAAGCAATGTGAGGAATCGCTTCGAGGAACTGCTGTATATACCTATGCATGGCGGAAGGTGGAAGACATTTTGAGCATTTACTGAATTGAATTATTTATCATAATGTCAATTTATTTCCTTATTGTCCGCAATTTAATAAGGAGAAGAGTTTTTTTATTCAATTACGCGTTCATAGCCCTGCATCAAACTCGTCCAAGTGTTTTTTCGTTTTTTCATCCCGAAGGTCAAATATTGGGGTAGACGTTTGTGGATTGAAACACTGTTTCTTTCTGTTGAATAGTTAAGCGATCGAAGAAAAAATTCATACGCTCATGCAGGTAATTGAATTACCTTTTCAACAAAGCTACTAGACCTATTATCTCTATTCAAAAATAATTGCTCTGAGTGGTAGCGGCTAGACGGGGGTTTTTTTCTATCCCGAAGATCCAAATTCGGCGTGTGAAAGTTATTGATGGAATACTGAGTCACTCTTATAATAAAGCGGTAAAAAAAACACACTCATGCAGGAAATTGAATTGCCTTTCCAACAAGGTGCTGCTCAACCCCTTTTCCCTGATCAAAAATGAGAGGTGTTAGGGGTTGCGGCAAGAGGGGTAGTGATATCAAACTCATTTGCACACCTTTATTTGTCCCCTTCTCAACAAAATTTGACCTGTCCGATCGGTTTTCGTTATTCCATCCCTAAGCTCAAAGTTCGGAGTGGAAAGTTATGGATGGCCACCCCTGTATGTTTAGTATCAATCTCAAGTCCTCTACCTACAAAAATTTGAAGTGATAGCCTCATTGCTCTACCAAACACGTGTTCAGGGCTTGTTTAAATTTTTATTTTTTCAGGTTGTACAGGGGGTATCATTCAGAATTTTCCTTATGTTGGGATTTAGTGAATAAGTGCAACAAACTTCAGGACGTTATAGCATGTTTGAAGATATGAACAAAATGTTCTTTTCACTCAAATTTTTCAATATATTCTTTTTAACTTACAGCCAGAATATGGTCACATTGTTCAACATAAGGGTTGATTAGGAGTACCTACCTTTTTCGTGGAAAAACTATTGGCGGTTCAAATAGGGGTCTCAAACAGCGTACTTTTTTCATTAGCTTGAAAGTTGGGGGCAAAAATATGCTGCAGAAAATATAGTTTATTATGATAAGCAAATGCTCACGAAAGCTGTTTTCTGTACAGTAAGAGGTTCCAGAGATATTCGCAAAGAACGATTTTGTTTTCAATTTCAACAGTCTGTATATCGAAAACGGTGCATGTTAGTGAGTAAAATATTAGAATTTTTTTTCTATTTTGACGAGCTTAAACATATTGAAGTTCGTCATACTAACGAGTAGGTATTCAACATCCTGTCACCTTGTATAAATACATTCTTGACATTTTCTGTCGATGTCGATGATATTATTCTTTTCAATTGAAAGTCGTTTGAGACAGATAATCGATATAAGTGTTATCAAATACCACCCTCTGTGGAAAAATTACTGGATTCTACCAATAAGTGAGTATAAAGGAATAATATGGTATCTAGATTCAGCATGAATTGCACTTAATCAAGTGAAAATTCTTGGGATAGAGAGCGGAAATTGGTTGAAGTTGCTCCAACTTAGTCATCATTTAATATACCACCTGACCTGATTGCTCGTCGTTTCGTGATTGTCCCAAATTTTGTAGCAATTTCCAGATCGAGCTTCAAAGAATTGAAGGAGAACTTGAGGATGAATTGAAATTAGCAATGGAAAGTAAAATTCGAGGAAAAGCTGCTGATTTTGAATAATCTCTTCTGAAATGGAAAATATTTCGTCAAAAAATCTTCGTCTTGATTGCTAGTAGATCTATCTGAATTAAAAATATTAGGAACAAAATTATTGTATTGATTGACAATATTTCAGAACTCATATAAGTATTAAATTCTGTGAATACTTTAGTTAGATTTTGTGGCTCAAAGGTAATAGCAATTCTGATATCTCGACAATATTCTTCAAATTCAGATATTAATTTTGTTTTTTCTTATATTTTAGAGATGAATATCTTGGCATAGAATCATTTAAGGAAAAAAATCTAACTGACAAGTGACTATAATTTTCAGGTTGCGGGTTGCTTGTCCTGCTGCTTTCTGACTGTATGCTGGTTCAGATATCATACGTAATGCTCATATTGGAAGGAAATTAATGAATAATTTCAAGAACAGAACTATCAGTTCTAATTCTGTCAGAAATATAATTACAAATCAGAGCGAAACTTGATATTCTGCTGACAGTTCGATTATTTCAACTCTCTGTTAATTAATTACAGGTCCTACAAATAGCATTATGCAATTCAAGTTTCTGTAATAACAGATTACATTCGTGAAGCAACTCGCTCAAGCTCAATACATTCTGAGCTCAGGAAAATCATATTCAAATGGGAACATAATATACTCGAACTATATGGACCCTAGAATTGAGATTATTCGACTGATGAGTTTGAATAGTTACTATATTTTTGATTTGTAAGAGCCTATGTTTGAAGTAACACATGTGAGGGAAGAAAAAAAGTCTGAAACTTCAAGTTTATATTGGAACCTCATTGCAATTATCAGGCTGAAATGTTTCGGCAATACACTGCCATTCTCGAACCAAATATCTGGAAATTTGTTTTAGTCGAAAAATTTGCAGATCCTATAGAAAAATCAAGTAACATTAAAAAAGTTAAAATATTTCAAGAAAAAAAAGCTAAAAACCAGAATTATTACTTAAGTAATGCGGAATGATTGAACCAAAAAATTCGAAACTTAGGAATACAAGTTTCTTAGTCATACAATGAATGAAATCATGAGCTCTTCTTCTTCTTCTTCTTCTCTGTGCGTTGCCTTACCGGTCGAACTGAGGCCTAGTAGCCCATTGTTCACCCGCATCGTTCTATAGAGACTCAGCTCCTCAGACACGAAGATAGAAATGTCGCGAGCCTGCCAGCAGTGGTCCCTCTCACCATAGGAATAGAAGGTGTTGGATTTCCTAGGTATGTTGACCTTAACTCAGTAAGGTTTCCACAGTTGGACAAATATGCTCAACCGTTTCATCAGTACTCCTGCACCAACGGCATAGGGAGCAGCTCGTCAATCTCATTCTCTTCAAATGCTTGTTAAACAGGTGACCAGTCAATGCACCAGTCACCAGACCGAGTTGTTTCCTCTCCAGCAGCAGAAGCCTATTGACCTCAGATCGCGAGGACGGTCTCTCAATGAGAATCCTCGACCACCTCAGGCCCACCCTGCGCTCCATTCCGAGGAAAATTCCCTGTTCAGCCAGTTCCTGAAGAAACTTCTGACAGATGTGCGACAGATTGGCAGCGAAGGCTCCGGACCAACAAATGCTAATCCGGCTCCCCGCCTAGCCAGTTCATCTGCCTTGACGTTACCAGGTATATCCGCATGGGGCGGACACCAGATTACTTTCAAAAAGTTATCAGAGCCCAGCCCACGCAGAGCTTTCCTGCATTCTTCTACCAAAAGAGAATCAACTCTAACATCAGATAGAGATTTCAGAGTTCCCTGGCTGTCGCAACATATATAAATGTGCTGGCCAGAGTATCCCCTGAGAATGTTTTCCAGTGCGCATGCAAAAACCGCAAATAGCTCAGCCTGCACAATGGAACAGTCCTTCCCCAGAGGGATAGCCTGATTGAAGTGAGGACCCACGATTCCGGCCCCAGACCCTGTTGCTGTGACAGAGCCATCAGTGAACCAGGTGGGACCTTCTGGACTAAGAAGCCTGTTTGATGAAGACCATAGGTCTCTGTCGGGAACAATTACCCTGTAGGGTTCGTCGAAGTAGAACTTAGTGCCCGCGCGGTCACCTCTTTGGTTTAGGGGAGCGTGAGCATCCTTAACCATTTTGAGCTCTGGTTGAAAGTCAGGGGTTTAAAACAAAAAAGCACAATTAACATTTCAAGAAACATTTATACACTTAAACTAGATCGGAGTTGCAGTGACATCTGAACAAAACATTCAATTATTTCTGGATTTGTTTTCACATGAAGCAATCATCATACCCAGGGCCATCGCTCGGGGGAAGGCAAGGTAGGCGATCACCTAGAGCGCGGGACAACAAAATATTATAGACTTCAACATCGAAAAACATCGAAGGTACTGCCTATACCTTTGAAGGTCGACGCTCACTTGGACGAAGAGGCGCGAAGCGAGACGAAGCGTTGTTTTCTGCCGGAGATGTTTGCACTGAATCAAATGGGTAGACGCCCATCTAAGAGGCATGAAACGAAAAGCAGGATCGTTAGACGTGAGGCTTATTAAACGCGCACTTGGACAAATCAAAGCGCTTGGAAGGAACGTGTCGTTTTCCGACGGAGAGGTTTGCATTAAAACAAATGGGTAGACGCTCATCTAGGAGCAGCGAGGAGGCGAGTAGTTTGACGCTTGAATAATCCTTGGGGCATGTTTGCGACAAATTTCTCCAGGCGGTCCCCAAGTAGGTAGTCGGCGGCCGGAATCGAGTTCGTGACCTAAGTTCGGCGCTCAGTATTCCCGACTAGAGGAAAAATTTGTAATTTTTATGAAAATTTTATACTCAAATTTTGTCAATGAAAAATACACAGTAATTTTTGTATTTGTGTAAAATGAGTTCGTTTTCATTGGCTCATGAGAGAGTTCATTAGGAAATACAAACAATATGTTTGTATTTTGTACAACTGTGAATGTGAATTCAAATCGTCTTACATATAGGTATAATATTATGTAAATACAACAAAATATTGAAAAATTCTTCTTCCAAAGAAATTAAAAAAACCGATAAAACTGTGGAATAATACCCTCGAGGGATATACTCTAGTGCTATAGTATATTTTATGGTTATTGATCAGCAAACATTAAATATGTTCGTGAATTGTTGGAAGTCGTTGGTCAAAGCTTAAGTTCGCCGAGGACCGCGCACTTGGACGAAGCGATGCGTCGAGCGAGCATCGGAAGAAATTCTCCTTATCTCTAGGTCGCAATAATTTTTTCTGTGACGGGAAAAAAACCTCGTAGTTTTGCTTCAGTTACGACAATCTCAATAGAATAATATCAACTCCATCGGAGGGTTTAGCTAACTTTTTGCAATATCTCAGAGGGTAAAAAAATCGGTTTAACCTCTTCATTCGTCTACGGGTTGAAACAAATTACTAATCTGTAACTCTTTCATTGCAGTTAATCTTCCCCGACATATCTATTACTCTTGGCGCGTAACAGGTCAGGGGCGGAGGAAGTAGCAACCAGCCCCGGCTGCCATCCCCAGTACGGCTTCAAGATAACCGATTGCAGCAAGTACTGCGGCCCACAAGGCTCCGCAGTTAACGGCCCACACTGTCTTTCAGCAGCTTCAGGCAGTCTTTCACCTCCAATGTCAATTACCTGAAACGAAGGTTCAGCTCTGGGGACTTGTCCTCAGAGTGTGACGATACAGAAGCACCAGTGGATCCTTATACTAGAAAAACACCGCCTGTGACGTCACAACCACAGGTAAGTTGATACTTATATTAGGCTTAAAACTCAATGAACTAGTACCTACATATCAATATTTGGTAACGAGTAGACACCTTATAGTTTTCTCACTTTCTGTTTAATGATATGGTTCATATTTTGGGCTGAAATATTCTAGAAAACTGTCGAAATATTCCACAAAAACATGAACCTTGCAAATAAGTTTGTGACTTTTATATACTTTTACTTCTACCGGCACCGACTATCCACAAACTTTTCTTGAAAATTACATATAAATTAGTTAATTCTTTTGAACAATTTGTATATTAAGCTAATAAATTTTAATATTAATTAACTGCAAACAAAAATCATTATACGCGAGTAGAGTTCTATACTCAATTCGCTACTTTTTTATAATCCACGTCTTGCTTGGCGATGTTCAAAACCCATAAATCACTAATGAATCATAAGTTAGGTATTATTCACTGCTGTTGGATGCTTTATAAATTTAGCTTCAATACTATATTCTTTAAATTTATACAGGGTCTTTTAAATGATTGTAACATCGTAGGTTGCTTTGGAAATTTTTTATCTTATCGTTTCTTATGCAAAGTTTACAAATTTATAATTCCAGTCACATTATTCAATTTCTTTCGGAATGACTAGAATAAACTCAAAGTACCGTTTGTTTAAATTGAAGTTTACACCAGAATATGAATATTTAAAAAAGTCCAACGCCAACTGCGCTGTTATAGTCATTTATAGAGACCCTGTATTTCGTCAGTATTTAAAGTACTCCAACTAACAAATATGAGTATACCTTGTCGATAGAGGGCCAAGTATACTTTTATTCAATCAATTTAATCAGTTTTTATTACAAAACATACAATGACAAGTTCTTCAAAATTTTTAATGTGTCAACTTGACTTTTTCCACACTTGTAATAGAAGTGTCTTTTCACGGTCGCCAAATGTTAATATTTCCAAGAAATACATATATTCGTAGCTTAACTTCATCCGTGAATAATAGCTATCATTATACGCTCGTTGCATAATACTATTATCCACGACTTGGTACTGAATATTGGCGACCGAGACAGGACCCTTCTATCACAAGTATGTAGAAAGTTGAGTTGACATATGAGAAACTTCGGAAAATTGTATATTCTGTATTGACGTTGATTATATTTGTAGTAGATTTGGTCCTATATTGAAGGTATACTATTATTTGTCAATCAAGCAACTCAAGGAAATTGAAAAAATATCAATTTTAAAAATACAAGGTGTCTACTTTCAAAGTGGTCAAACTTCAAGAGGTGAATCTATTAGTGATTTGCAAAAAAAAATTTCATATAACAAAGAGTGGAAATATTGACGGTTATACTTCAATTTAACATTTCTTGATTTCACGAGATCTTTCGAGTTTTTCCTCTGAAATTATCATTATTTCTTTTTCCAGTTTTTTCCAGATAGAATAGTCTGTGTGCAGCAGAAACTCTTAGTGGTTATTGTGGTAAGGAGATGAATATCACGGTTCTAGAGTTTACAAAATTAGTCCGATTTTTCCAATGTTTTTTCGATGAAAAATTATTAATTAAGCACAGATTTTTTTTAGAAAAAACACCTCATTTAGTTTACTTTCGAATGCCATATCAACTTTTGTTCTAGCTGCTAATCCACCTTCATAATATACTGATGGAAAAATTAGCGCATCACCTAAAATTTCGTTAAATTTTAACAATTGATATCTTCCAATCTTTAGTCGGATTTCAACGTTTTTTCTTTAGACTGTAGCTCTGTTTGTTGTTGAATTTCCTCCATTAAACAGAAGTCCAAAAAATAAAATCTTCATGTTGTACAGGGCGTTTAAATAATATCATGTTTTATAGTCAAATTTAAACGTCTTCTGTGGGCAATGCCAGGTTGCTGAGGCATATACTCGTATAAACAATGAAGCGTTTTAGCCTAGTATCTCTTGAGTATTTTGTTTTTTTAAAAACCAATTTATCTTGAAATCGTCCAGAGATATTCAACATTTTATCAACTCTTGTATTTTATGCATTAGGCATGAATATCTTCGCAACCATTTGTCCGATTTGAATGTTTTTTTTAATTGTAGCTCTTTTATTGGCGAATATCATACTACAATGAGATTTTCAAAAAAAGAAATGCATCATGCTGTACAGGGTGTTAAAATTTTCGGGTTTTTTTCATTACAGTAAAACGCCTTCTGTGGGCAATACCCGATACCTGAGGCGTTTAAAACTATTCAGTGATGTAGCCTGATGTTTCCTGAGTATTTTGCTTTTTTAAAAAGCAGTTTAACTTGTACCCTTCCAGATATATTCACATTTTTATAACATCTTGCATTTCATACAATATATTGACAATGAATATTTTCAGTCAACTAGTACTGGGGTTTACAGTTGTCATAATTTTTTCTAATTAATAAACTTCATTCGAAATTAATAATTGTGTTAATTTCCAAAGTTTTCTTCACTTTAATATTCTTTTCATTTGACGTTGAATACGTAGTTTAAGCTGATCCCAAACGTTTTCGATTACGTTCAGGTCAGGACTACAAGCCGGACACTGTAGATGTTGAATCCCAACCTCTTTAAGGTATTCACGATATGGAATTATCGTCTATCAGCAAAAAATTGTCGCCTATGTATCTCGCAGAATTTATTGCCCCTTCCCGGATCGCTAAAAGATCCATACGAGTAATCAAGGAAATGCTTTGTCTTCTCCAGATAAATACCCATCCATGAGATGATTTTAAGCTTACTCTGAAGTCTTCAGTGAAGTGAAAAAAGCCTTTTGCGGGGTGTCCTGCATTCAATCCAGATTCATTGAGTCTTTTTCTTGCAGTTTTGGATGAAATTGTAACATTTCGGACAACTCGAAGGCGGTTTTTTTACTTTGATCTGGTCTTTTAACGTGAGAGCCCTTTTCCATAAGTCTACGGAGACAACGACCAAAGAGAAATAAATAAGAATTAACTTTCAACACACCAATAAACGAAAACAAATTAAGAAAAAGAGAAAAATGCAAGATGTTATAAAAATGTGAATATCTCTGGAAGGGTACAAGTTGAATTGCTTTTTAAAAAAGCAAAATACTCAGGAAACATCAGGCTACATCACTGTATAGTTTTTAAAAGCCTCAGGTATCTGGTATTGCCCACAGAAGGCGTTTTACTGTAATGAAAAAAACCCGAAAATTTAAACGCCCTGTACAGCATGATGCATTTCTTTTTTGAACATCTCATTGTAGTATGATATTCGCCAATAAAAGAGCTACAACTAAAAAAAAAATTTAAATCGGAGAAATGGTTGCGAAGATATTCATGCCTAATGCAAAAATACAAGAGTTGATAAAATGTTGAATATCTCTGGACGATCTCAAGATACATTGGTTTTTAAAAAAACAAAATACTCATGAGATACTAGGCTATAACGCTTTATTATTTATATATGCCTCAGCAACCTGGCATTGCCCACAGAAGACGTTAAAATTTGACTATAAAACATGACATTATTTAAACGCCCTGTACAACATGAAGATTTTATTTTTTGGACTTCTGTTCAACGGAGGAAATTCAACAATAACAGAGCTACAATCTAAAGAAAAAAACGTTGAAATCCGACTAAAGATTGGGAAGATATCAATTGTTAAAATTTAACGAAATTTTAGGTGGTGAGCTAATTTTGTCCATCAGTATATCATGGCTACAAGATGACAACGAAAAAGTCTGAACTGATTTTGCTCTATTTTGAATCTCTTTGTAATCGAAATTTGATATAATTTCATGGAATTCATCAATTCATCTGTTACCTGTAGATGCTGAGACAACACTTAGGAACATTTTGTAGGTGGTACCAGAATAATTTAGGGGAGCGGGTGGCCACTTTCATGAAATCAGGTGTGATGAATTTACGAAATAACCATGTGTGGTAATGATAAAACCCTCATGCGACTATTGGTTCTCATTTCTAATATGAGTTAAGTTCAACGTGAGGTTGGCAGTCATAAGAGGAGAACTTTTCGGAACAGTTATACATACCGATCACTTTGTTGCTGAAGAATTCATTAGATTAATCCAAAGCAACTTGACAGACATATTGGTTGAAATATACCTGTCTAACAGATAAAATGTCTGGTATCAAATGTATGGCTGCCTAGCACTTAATGGTCGTAATGTCAAGATATACTTAATGAATATATTGTGATGCAATGGATTGGAAGATACGGTCAGAAGGCCACCGAGGATCCCCCAACCTTACGCCTTTGGATTTTTATATCTATAATACTCTGAAAGAGAAAGTATATCCTAATCACTTTCAGACTCGAAAGATCTCATCGACAAAATAAAATTGTGTTGTGCAGAAATTCTTCAATTCTTTCGTTTTATTTTGATTCGAAATGAAGTGATGATTTTCATGGAATAACTTAAAAATTTGGTCACGAAAAGCTTCGAAATAAAGCAAAATCAGTTTCGGAAATTTGAGACCTTTTCGTTGTTATCATGATGGCCATGATATTATGGCGTAGGATGGCAGCTAGCACAAAAGTTGATATGTCATTCGAAAGGACCCTTAATTAGATATTTTTCATTGAAAAGAAAACGTGTGCATAATTATTGATATTTATCGAAAAAACCATTAGAAAAATAGGACTTATTTTGTTAACTTTAGGATCGTGATATTCATATCCTTACACGCCCCGCCGAATAGGAGTTTTTGCACACAGACTCCGTTATCTTGTAGCAAATTTATTGCCCTTTCCGAATATGTAGTCAAATTTGATGAGACTACAAGAAACACTGAATCATGATCATTTTAAAGAAAAACTCGAAATATTTCTTGTAATCAAAAAATGTTAAATTGAAGAATAACCGTCAACATTTTGACCATGTGTTATATGACATTTTTTGTTGTAAATCACTCGTATAATCCCCCCTTGAAGTTTGGCCACTTCAAAGTAGATACCCTGTATAATTTAATCAAGGAAGCATTTAAGAGCAGTGATTACTTTCTCATTAATCGTTCGTGATGAGTATTATTATGACCGAGCA
Organism: Propylea japonica; assembly: GCA_013421045.1. Classification (NCBI taxonomy): domain Eukaryota; kingdom Metazoa; phylum Arthropoda; class Insecta; order Coleoptera; family Coccinellidae; genus Propylea; species Propylea japonica. The sequence goes on along the minus strand of CM024245.1, from coordinate 7,896,530 downwards.
AACAGACGTCTAATGAGTTGATTAAACAATAGTCGAGGATAATTTTCCATTATATTATCCCATATACATACATAGAATAGAATGATCCTTCTTTATTCGAAACTATCGCCAGATCCAAATCTTGCAGCTGTTAAATTCATGAAATTAGACACACATTAGAGAATGGAAATTGACTTTCACTCGAAAATAAAAAATCGGTGGTTGGATTGCTAGTTACGAACTGAGAAAATTTCCAAAATATTATAAAGAAATATGATATTAAAAAAACGAATGAATATCGTAAAAAGTTATTGATTGAAAGGAAATAAACTCTTGAATTGTGAAGGCATCTGAAAGTATAATTAACATCAATTATCTGGATAGACAGATTCATCTGAGAGCTTTCAGTTAGGCAGATGTTTCTGTGAAAGACAAATTCAACTGAAAATTTTCAGAGGTGGACCTGGTTTTTCAGAATACTGAATAAAAAAAAAGTCATGATTTATCGAAATTTCGATGAAAACCTTTGAAGGTAAACGACAGTTTTTAATGTTTCTCACCTATTCATGCGAATAACGTCTATACAAAGCATTTTTCTGTGGGCCTGGCGCATTCGCCATTTTGGTTCCAGCTGTAAAGGTTGGTTCTTAGTAGGTGTGCAACCCACGTGCTCAGTACAGGCAAGGCACCGAATCGGCAAAATGTATCAAGACGTTGCTTACCGAGGCGTTGCCGGCATAATGTGAATTCAACCACACAAAAACCATATGATCAATGGAAAAAATTTTTGCCGATTCTGTACCTTGCCTGCGACGAACACGTGGCTTGTACGAAAGTGAGAATTGGCCTTGAAGATCAGTTAACAAAATTTCTACAGATTAAAGGTTTTTTGAAAATATTTCCCGAACAGAAAATCCTAACATTTCTACTTTACGGTACTACGCCATGAAGGCTTTTAGGCTATATGCAAAGTTTTAATATCTAGCCTCAGTTTGATAATAATTTATTTCAATTCAAATCGGTTTTATTTGGGCTATGAAGATTTCACATTTCTCGAATATTTTCAAAATTAGTGAAACGATCAGGTTGAATTATTATGTTTTGCTGCTCAATAATGACACTGAGACTTCTGCAAAATTTGGTTGAAGATCCTTCTAGTCTTCAACTCAAAGTAGAATGGAGCTGGGCAGATTCCACTATGGAAGGATTTGCAGTGGGTGGTCTTTATATGCAAACGAATCGACTAATGGAATTCAACTGTTGAACTTATGGAATTCAAGTGTTGACTTGCTATCTTTTTCACTGCAAGTCTTATAGTTTCGTTCCACGAGTTCGTTTCTAAAATAACGAGATTTTATGAGGTATTCTCTTGATATATCGGAGGAAACCCACCTGACCACACCTTTCAGATTGTATGTAGAAATAACATCTCCATCATTTATTGATTTGAAACCTTTTAGAATATTGATGAATCTCACTTACCATTCAGCATTTTTTTGTGATAATTTTGCTCATTCCTCCATAATTTTTTCTGAATATACATAGTTATTTCAAATAAACTACATTTCATTTATTTGGAATGAATTTAACTTCATGTGTAGATGAGCTCTTTCTATATACAGATGTGGAAGAAACGGATGGAAACACAGGAGTTTCAGTGTTAAATTCACGCTGGTTCGGAGTCCAGTGTAGCAGTGGAAGAATCGAAACATCGGAGCGATGCGATGTTGAATAAGCGGCTGGTCTGTTGGAATGGCAGTCTGTAGTTGTAGTGGGGGGTGCCTCGCTCTGCACCTGCTGCAATTCTTAATGCGGTTCGCTGATTGAATTAGTAGCAATCCAAACTTTGGATGCGATAGACCATACGGTTTGAGAATAAATTAGATTCTGCGGAAATCAAAATGTATACGGTTGAAGAGAAAATTCAAATAATAAAATGGTATTTCGGTGGTCTATCAATTGCGGAGACAATAAATTCGTTTATTGTTGCTTTTGAAGATAGGACCTTCACGTTCGGCTATTTCCAAAATAGTCAAGAAGTTCGAGCAATGTGGTTGTTTACGAACATGCCTTCATTGCAGAATTGATAAACCACCGAAGACCGTCAGTGAAAATCGTTTGGCAAGAGAAGTGGATGGTGTGCGGCTGTTGAAACCAGTGCACCTTGTTCTAGCAGAAAAATTGCCCAGCAAGTCGATTTGGGCGATAGAACTGTTCGGAAATTTTGAAAAGAAATGGTTACAAATGTTATAAGGTGCAAACCTCTCAGGAAATTTTTCCAGAAGACCATTTCAAAAGAATGGAATTCTGTGAAAAGATGATGGAAAAAGAGAATGAGAGTAGTTCTTTTCTGAGCAATATTATTCACGGATGAGTCATCGTTTTCATTGCATAGAAAACATAATCCATCCGTAGTAAGATATGGTCTAGGGAGAATAAGCACCTTAGTATTCCTGTGCGTACCCAGTATCCTGAAAAACTTAATGTTTGAACAGGAATGCTGGGTAATCACATGATAGGGCCATTTTTCATCGATGGTAACCTAAACGCTGCAAAATATTTGGATCTATTACAGAATCAAATTATTCCGATAGTTCGACAGCTGCCCATTAATTTTGATGATGTCTGGTTTCAACAGGATGGCTGCCCAAGTCATTACCACAAACGAAACCATCAAATGGCCCCCCAGATCTCCAGATTTATCTCCCAATGATTTCTTTCTTTGGAGATATCTCAAAAATATGGTGTATGGGCAAGAAATTGAAAGAGCGACGAACATTATTGAATTAAGGTCCAAAATAATCCAACTTTGTTCCAAAATAGCAAGTACGCCGAATCTTCTCCGAGATATGAGATTAAATCTTTACAACAGATTTGGCTACTGTTTGGCACAACAAGGTGGATTATTTCAACATTTGATTCGAATTTTCTTCAATATAAAATGTTTTAATTTTTTTTTATTTTTGTAGAATTAAATTCTGTTTTTTTTTCATTTTTTTATTTTCGTTGAATTTATTTTTGTTTTTCGTAGAATTTTATTTTTGTTTTTCGTAGAATTTATTTTATTTTCAAACCAGTTATGGCGAAAAAGAACCTGAATATTAAATTCAACATGAAAATATTTGTTTCATGCATTGAGGCAAATAACTTCCGCATGGCGCCATAAGACTGGAGAAAATTTGTCGTATTCATTTTCAATAGACATGTGACGTTATCCATCTCCCGTTTGAAGTGTTACTGATTCGATATTCGATCCTAGATCGTTGCTTTGCGCGCTTCCCCAGTCCCACTCACTACAACTGCCATTCCAACAGACCAGCCGCTAAATATTGAAAAACCACTTAAATTGTTCATATATAAATATAATTGTTAATATATTGTTTGGAACGTGAACGTGTTTACGATTGCTCCTGTTGTACTGTATTGGTTTGGTGTTTGCTTTGCATTTTCTCTGTAAAGAGTTGTGTGGCGGAAACGGCAAGTAGAGGAAACTTTTATTTTCAATATTGGCCTTATTCTTTACTTAGGTTATTATTTTCACTGGGTTAATTTTGGTTGTTTTGATCGAATTCGCGGGAGGTGATATACGTGGATTATCGGTACATGTGCTGCGTTTCCACATGCGATATCGTTATCGGAGTGGCGGATTTGATTTCTATGTGTACGGGGTGTGTTCGTTTTGGGTTCCGATTGCTACTTGTGAGTGTACTGGTGGAATCCTATCCAACACTTTCATTTTTGTTTTCCGCGGCCCTCTGTTTGTCTGTTAGTCACCGGCTATCGGCCCGGCCGTTGTGAAGGGTATCCCTGTTTAACTTCCTTTAGCACCAGTACACGAGCAATCGATTTGGATCACATTCGGTTCATCATGTCGTGCATAAGATGCAACACTGCAGTTAAGGAAGATTCTGATAAGCTAATCCGGTGTGATGGATGCAGCAGATACGTGCATATTGCGTGCTCGGAGTTAACAGCCGCGGAGCTTAAGTGTTTCGAGCTGCGTCCGAACAGTAAGCGTAGAATAAAGTATATTTGTATAGAGTGTGAGCAGGGACTACATCAGATCCCAAAGATCCTCAAGCTGATTAATGATTTGAAAGATGAAATACGGGAGCTAAAGGAGGCTCGAATCGGTGACATCGGTGTATCTAGGCCAGTCGATCCGCTGCCCAGTCAGATGATTTCAAGTGAAGAAATGATTAGTGAGATGCTTGAGAGAAGTAAACGTGCTCAGAATGTTATCATCTATGGAAGTAAAGAGGAAGGCAAGAGCAGGCTGGAGCAGGTACAGCATGACTCGAACTTGGTTCAAGCTGTGCTTGCAGAGTGTGGGATTTCAGACAAGGAAGTGAAGCCTGTTAGACTGGGAAAGTTTGATTCGACGAAGAGCGAAAGTTCTCGGCCCATGCGTGTACGTTTGTCTGCTGCTGAGTGTGTTCCACTCATTATGCGTAGATTTAAGAAGGTCAAAGTCAAGAAGGAATTCGAGCATTTGTCAGTTTCTCCCGATAGAACACGTAAGCAGGTATCGGTTTTCAAAAGTGTTAAGTCGGAAATGGATCGCCGCCTGTCCGAGGGTGAATCGAACCTGAGGATTAAATATGTGGGTGGTGTACCAACAATCGTTGATGCTGAAACGGAAAACTGAATCTTACCAACAGGTCTATACCAGCTGATGTAGCCTCTAGTTTCATTCAAAATCAATCACAGTTTATATCTCTGTATTACCAAAATACTAGAGGACTCAATACAAAACTACCGCTGTTTTTCAGATCATTGTGTGAGTGTTCGTATGACGTAATTTGTATAAGTGAGACATGGCTCAATGAGTCTGTTCTTGATGGTGAAGTTTGTCCGCCGGGCTACAGCATTGTTCGTGGTGACAGACAATTTCTGAATGTTAATAGATCTCGTGGTGGTGGTGTCTTGCTTGCGTTTTCCGACAGTGTAAAATTTGAAGAACTGGATAATAAGTTTCTGAAGGACCTCGTTCCACTTATAGATGTTGTGCTGTGCAGGTGTATTTTTCCGTCTCCGTTCATTATTTGTGTGGTCTATGTGCCACCTGACGTGTCTGGTTTTCATCTCGAAACTTTTGCATCAGCCCTGGAACTTAAGTTTCTAAAGGAAACTCTTTTGATCGTGGGAGATTTCAACGTACCAAATTACAGACGGGGTGGTTGCGGAAGCCCTAAGGATATGATTTTGCGTCATTTTTGTGACCTTCTGAAGCTGGGACAGGTAAATGAAGTTTTGAACAGGGATGACAGACTACTAGACTTGGTGCTGGTTTCGGATCCTCTTGACGTGTCTGTCGACCGCTGTGATGCTCCCTTTGTACCCGAGGATCCCTATCATCCGGCACTGAATATCCTACTGAAGCATTCTTCGCAGCAAAGTCAACCTAATTTTCAAAAAGTAGCAGATACTTCTTATGACTTCAGAAAAGCCAATTTCGAGGGATTGTTATCGTCAGTTGGAGGATTTGACTGGAGAGTTTTGGATGATTTCGATCAGGTCGACGATGCTTTGAATTATTTTTATAAGCAGTTATATCAAATCTTCGATGAGCATGTGCCTCGTAGGAGGTATACTTCTGGTGGCCGTCGCTTTCCAGTATGGTTTACTGCTGGAATTAAACGTCATATCCGATTGAAGAGCTTCTATCGTTCGAGATGGCTCTCAACTCGGGACTCGAAATACTGGGATGAGTTTAGACGTATGCGATCGATGGTGAAGTCTGAGATATCTTCAGCGTATAATGAATACTTGATTAATATACAGGATAACCTAAGATCCAATCCGGCTGACCTCTGGAGGTTTATTCATCAAAAACAGGGAACCACTAGGATTCCTGGGATCATTCACGATGATGGAGCTTCTTACGATGGTCCACAGAGTATTGTGGATCAGTTTGCGAGTCATTTTTCTGGAGCGGTAACCAGGGGACCTGTTGAGGAGGAGACTAATTCTGACGAGTTTGCCCAGCTACCATCACCAGTTCCTTTGCCGATGATTTCCAAAGAAGAAATCGAATCAATCATGTCCAAGTTTTCCCATAAGTCAACGGCTGGAGATGATGCTGTTCCGTCATTTGTAGTAAAAATCTGTGGTGCGGTGTTGGCTGAGCCATTACATTATATAATAAACCTAAGTTTGCGAACCTGTACATTCCCTGATCGATGGAAGAGAGCTCGCGTGGTACCTATCTTCAAGAAAGGGGACAAATCACAAATTCATAATTATAGACCAATTTCCATTTTATCTAATTTTGCTAATGTTTACGAAGAGTTACTGCATGAACATATTTATTTCAACGTGAGCTCATATATTTCTACTCGGCAGCATGGATTTGTGAAGGGAAGATCCACTGTGACAAACTTGGCTACGATCTCACAATATGTCTCGGAGTGTTTGGATGATGGGGGTCAGGTTGACGTGTTATATACAGATTTATCGCGAGCTTTTGATACAGTTGATCATGTTATTCTCATGAGAAAGCTATCATCTTTCGGTCTCAGTCCTGCATATGTGAGACTATTGAGGTCATATTTGAGGGGAAGAGTAAGTTATGTATTTTACAACGGCTTCAGATCATTTGAGTACATTCTCTCCTGTGGTGTGCCGCAGGGGTCGAACTTGGGACCACTGTTATTTATAATATATATGAACGATCTTCTTACCTCCCTGAAATGTCCAGCGCTAGCGTTTGCTGATGACTTCAAGCTCTATCTGAGAATACTCAATGAATTAGATTTATTACTGCTTCAATCAAGCCTAGAGTACATGCACCAGTGGTGTTTGCGTAACAAACTCATACTGAACATGGAAAAGTGTTTCAAGGTCACTTCACGAGGAAATCACAACCGCTCAATTTCAACTATAATATAGCAGGCAAGTTTATAAACGTGAAGGATCAAATTCGTGATCTTGGAGTATTGTTTGACTCTACCCTCAGTTTCATTCCCCACATTGAGGAAATATGTGCTGGGGCTAGTAGGACATTGGGGTTTGTGCTAAGATCTACTGCAGAGTTTGATGATCTGTCGGTACTCAGAAGCTTGTACTTCACTTACGTAATCAGTAGACTAGAGTATGCTAACTTGATCTGGTTTCCCATCTACAACTGTCATCTTGTACCATTGGAGCGCATACATAGGAAATTTTTCAAATATGTTACATTTAGGACTACTGGGAGGTTTCCTGAGCGTGGAGCAGATCTGTCAGGTATATGGGTGAAATGAGAATTTCTTCCCTTGCGAGGCATGAGGAGCAGTGTGCCGGTTTGCACGAAGACTTCTAAATAACAGAATAGACTGCCCCTATTTGCTGTCAAAAGTTACTTTCAACGTTCCGAGATTGGTAACGAGATCTACGAATATGTTTTATTTACCGACGGCTCGTACAAATATTTTCGAACGGTGTCCGGTTTATAGAATATGTCGAAGTGCTGATAGACTGGCGATGAATTTGTTCAGTTAGCTTGGGGACTTGAATTTGTGTTTACTAGTATTTAAATTTATTTGGTGTACTTTCAGTTTCAAACTTCTTTAAAAATGTTAAGAACTTTTGAATTGTAACACGTAATATGTATTACTTTGCCCTTTAATTGGGATTTTCCTGTTGGGTAAAATAAAGATTTATTATTATTATTATTATTATTATTCAACATCGCATCGCTCCGAGGTTTCGATCTTCCACTGTTCCACTGGATTCCGAACCAGCGTGAAATTTAACACTGAAACTCCTGGTTTCCATCCGTTTTTTCCACATCTGTAGAGCACGAAATAGCGATTTTTGAGCTCTCGTTTATTTAAACGAGTGCTATATCGACTTTCCCAAATGCCTGTAATTTCCGAATTTTGAGCCGAAATGGTCTCAAACGATAGGGTTCGATCCCTGATGACGAATTCCTTTGCAAATGAATGCTGTCCGTGGGTCCGTCCGGCCGTGAGCACGATAACTATCGAGGGATTGTCCTAGAGACTTGAGATTTTCAGGATGAGTTCGGTTCCCAATTCGCCCCCCAAACAACACACACACATCTTTTAAACATTTTATAGACGATATAAAATAGATTATTAGATGATCTATAAAACATCAAAATGTATTGAATTTCTAACCTAGATTCGACGTAAAAATGTCCGCGAGATTTACGTTGAAAAATATTACTTTTTTAGACATCTATTTCACGTCAAAGTGAGTCTTTCTATAACATGTGAAATTTCTGTTTTTTTTTAGTTCATCCTAACTTAGTATTACGTTTGACATGTAATAGATGTTTGAGGATTTATGTTATTGTGACGACTCTCTAATGTCTATATATCATTAGATTTTTGTCGTTTTTCTCGATCAATAATCTGATAATATATAGATGATCCGAAAACATCCACACTCATAACCTCTTAAATATATAACATAGTAGATGTTTTTTGGAGCATTGCCGTCATGATCGAAATGGACGTCTATTAAGCGGAATATTATTTATGAAAATTGTTGGTGATATTGTACACGTATATTAGATGAAATAAGATGAACCTTTGTTCAATGTCCCTAAAAAGTCTTTGCATTGTATAATTTTTGACATCTTACTATTGTCAATTCCCAAAACAATATTGATAACGTGCGTTCAAAAAAATTCGTGGTCAAGTAAGCTGTGGATTCTATTTTTCTCTTCATAGACTCTCAGGAAAAATAGAATTCACAGCTCACTTGACCACAAATTTTTTGAACGCACGTTATCAATATTGTTGGAATTGATAATAGTAAGATGTCAAAAATTATACAATGCATAGACTTTTTAGGGACATTGAACAAAGGTTCATCTTATTTCATCTAATATAACGTGTACAATATCACCAACAATTTTCATAAATAATATTCCACGAATTTTTTTGAACGCACGATATAATGATTTAAAAGACGTCATATTTAAGACCTGGTACTGATTTATTCCATCAGATTTTCGGAGAAGGGTTGTATGGTAAAAAAATTCAAAGAAAATTGACATTTGCTAGTTTCAAGATCATGTTTATCCTAAGGAGATTTGGTGAAAACTTCAAAAGTATGCATTTTCATTCATAAAAACACCTTGAGTCTTATTTTATCAATGAAAACTGTTTCATGCTTCTCCTTTCATGTTTCTGTGGTGTGCGGCCCAGCAAATTATCAGATATAATATATATTATCTACACAGTTGAAATCTCTCATAGCAGTTAGGAAAGCAAAAACAAGTTCTGATATGAAAAAATAAATAGGTATATTCATAATATAAAAACATAAATAAACACAATTCAAATGTATCAAAAATATAAATGTTGTCAATGACCAATGTAGTCGAGACAATTTGTTCAATTAAAAAAATAAATAAAAATGTCATAGGCATCGGCACTTTGTGAGGATTTGCTTCGTTTATTCTCATATTCGTATCGTTGGTTTGCAAGGCGTAACCAGTCTTGAATTGCCTTATTATGGTCGTATCGTTGAGATCTGCCAGGATTTCACTCTCGAACAGATTATAAACAGCCTCTGGAACCAACACAAATCAAAATAAGTGATTTTTTTCACAATTAAGTACAACTTTGAAAAACAATCACAACAGAGAACAAAAGAATATCAAAGTTTTGCAGAAAATTATAAAAACAATTTTTTCAAACGATAAAATGTACTTTTATATTGCGTTCAGTTTTTTTTCTGAGAAATAGAAATAATTGAAAGTTTATGAATACAGGGTAACACCGAGAAAATTTGAGAGGTGATGCTATGGTGAAAATGAAGGGTTACACCCTTCCAAAGATTAACGGAAACAATTTTTTTCACAACTTTTTTTATGAGAATTTTACTTAAAAAAAATATGGCTGAAAAGCCATATACTTACTCTTTTATTTCTACAATTCTTTTCGAAAACTCAATCATTCACGAGAAAACAATTTCGATGCATTTTAATTTGTTGGCTGTTGTTCAATAAAATGCTATTTAATAAGAGCTTGGAATACATTTTGTTTTATTTTTTTGTAAATGCTTAAGTTGTCGAAAAAACTTTTAGAAATGGAAAAATTAGTGAATGAATTAGGCTTCTCACTCATATTTTTCCAAAGGATTCAAGGCTTGCTATGAAAATTTCTTTTTTTTAGATTTCGACTTATTCGTAATGATATGACCTTCGAATACAACATCAGAAAGATAAATGATATTTTGAATTCAAGGTGATCAAGAAATGTCAATTGATAATTCCAAAATCGATAAAATTGCAAAATTGTTAATTAAATCTATATTTTATATAAATGCTAATTTTTTGACATTGTATATTGAATAAATATCATTTTTTGAAACGATAGCTGAAAAAAAAAGCATTCTAAATAGAAATGGAAAACGCTTATACCTCTGCTATAATTCATCTAAGATGATCTGAAAAACATCTTAACATTTTCTCGAAGATTTCAAGCTCAAGACATTCAATTATTCTTCAAATCCTGATTGAATCTATTTTGTGCTCGACTTTTTGACTAATGATAATTTTTTTCAGCAAGTTTTTCAAGTCGAGTGGTTGAGTATTATTCATTACTAAATCAATATCTCAAAGAGGTCTATCAATTTACTTCTTTGATGATAAACCTACCAAGTTTATTCAGAAAAATATTAATTTTATAATAGATACTGTAACAATTTGAGCCCTACGAAATCCCCAACGCAAATTATGAAATTCTATAATTTGAAATTTCAGATGATCTTGAAATATTTATCCTTAAATATTTGAAAGAAAGATTCCAAAACCGATCATCGTGTAAATTATAAACATATTTTTAAAAAGAGCGGATTTCAGGTACCTGGTACCTGGGATAATATCTAAATAAACAGAGTATTCAGAATAGTGATAACAGACATAACAGTTCAATAGAACGGTTATTCAAAAGATATCATTCGATAGACTGCTTCAGATGATCATTATGAAAGGTTTCAAATTTCTACTTACAACCTATACCTACCTAATTTACAATAATTAATCAACATATTCTCCAGTAGAACAAATGTTATAGGTATAATTTACAGGAAAGTAGTACCTAATCAAAAGTTAATCACTAGTGTTAGTTATCTGAAAGATATCATTCAATCGACTTTTCTAGATCATCGGACCATGAAAGATAACAAATCTCCAATTTTATATTAATTAGCATATCTTAGTGCCACCACATTATTCGGAGGAACACATTTTAGGTACTACACGGGAATAGTAGGTTCCTATATAATTCAACATTACATAATATTCACTTTTGAACGGTTATCTAAAAACATCATTCAATAGATCTTGATAGATGATCCATCTGTAAAAGATATTTTCATAATACCTATTTTGCTTTTATCCAAAGATGCAGATTCGTTTTTGAAAATTATAAATAAATCTCATTTTTATAACAGTGAGCCCAGACCTGAACCAGCTACGTTTGAAAAGCTATATTATGGAGACATTGTACTTACTAGAACTAGGTACCATAAGCAACATTTGCACTCACCTTCTTCAATTGTGACAGCACTAATCACTGAATAGTATATTCACTAAGCTAAGGCTAAAGCAAAAAACAATCACTCGATATTCGACTTGACCTTTTGACGAAGCACTGTTCTAACGAAATGATCAAGTTCGAATGTCTTTCTGTCTATAACCCTACCCGCTATCCCTTTGAATTTTAACATTTAGCGGTTCGGCGGTTCGTAACCACGTGACCGAGCCCGATATAGGAGTTCGCTCATCGTGATCGCATAGATCACCTATTTTTCATTTTATATTTTATTTATATTAACGGAATATGGAAAAACGCTCATATTTCAATAGGTGGTATTCAAGTTATCGATTTCGTTTTTTCAAATTTAACTTAGATTTATTGTTTGAAGTACTTCCGTCGTACCGAAATATTAGAATTTGTATTTATATCTTACTTCCAGAGCACAATATGCGTCACCTGACCAAATTGCCAGCTTTAGAGTATTGTATCTTAATTATTATTAATTCGATTTTTATCTATTATGTATCGAATTGAGCAGAAAAAAGGCCTTTCTAATAATACTTTTTTCCAAGGCATTTACATCTGAAGAAAAGATTAACATTCCGAATATATTGCAGGCTGATAAAACTAGGCAATCTTAGACTTTTTTTGGGGTGAGTCAATTTTCCCTGATGTTGGAATGAAAATTCAACGATGACATTTTCACTCATCTAGGACGAAACTGAAATAAAAAAAAAAAAAATCACTAATACTAAACTTATATGTTAACAAGTGACACATATTCGTACTGAAATCGATATTTACAATAAAAATATGAAGAAATACACCTACTGAGCCATTTGAAAAAAGTCATTTCCGGTATAACCAATGTACTTCAAAAATCTTCTCTTTATTGAATAAAAAAAACGAAGTCGATACCTTATGTATACCGTGTTTCCATATTCCGTTGACAGCCGGTATAGCTCTTTATCAGGCCGCACACCAAAGAAACATGATACGAGAAACAAAAACATGGAATGTTTTCATTCATGTCTATTTCAATCATTGAAAATGTTTGTTGTTTCCAGTATCATGAAACAACGGAAAAAATGAGCATTTTCGTGGAAAACTCAATAAATCTTTGTTTAAGTACTTATTTAAGAAAACAAAAAACCCTCTAGCATAAAATTGAGGTTCCTTACTCCATTTCATCCAATAGTTGAAGAGAATGAAAAGGACCATAATTCATTTTTTTTTATTAAGTTGGGTAGGAAATATTTAAAATGTCATACGGTTCATAATGAATGCTGAATGTTGGAAACGACAACCTCCAGCCAAACTATGTGAAAGTAGTTTACGTGTCATGGATTGCCGTGCAAGTTCAAGGATTTTTTTGTCACTACCTTTTAGGGGTGATATCTCGAAAAGGGATGGCTGAGAAAAATTTGTTGTAGAGAAGACTCATCTTAAATTTCACATGCTTAATTTTGTGGCATGAATTTAAAAACAACATGTATGTCTATGCGTATCCGCTAGTCGAATTCATACCTAAATAAATTATCATTTTCAATATGATTTTTGGAATTAAAATTGTTGCATAGCATATCTGAAAAACATCAAAAAATTGCTCACTTCTCTATTGCATGAAATGGATATTCTATAAACATTTTGAAAACATATATAGCCGAAATGCAATATTTCCATCGACATCTGAAAACATTCATAATCTTTGGTTGGGAGACTTTATATAAATAATAGTTCTTAAGGATGAAAATCAATTAACAATTCTTTGACGTTTAAAGTTAGATATTTTATTTATGTATTCTAGATGACCAAATATTGTCGAATAATGATGTCTTATTTCGATGAATGTGGCATGGCATATCTATTATACGTCGAAACATTATTATTTTTTCGATAGTATCAATTAGATGTCTTATAAACATTTCAAAAACGTATGGTCGAATTGAAATACAATTATCGACATATTTGAGACATACAAAACCGTACGTTTAAAGACAATATATACAGTATATATCTAAAAAATGTCAATCAATCTACTGTTTTACGACCATATGAGTTAGATGTTTTATCGATGTATTTTAGATGACAAAAAAGAGCCAAATGTTGATGTCTAATAGACGTAAAACAAAAGATGTCCATTAAACGTTAAATAAAATACCTCCTCCACGATTTTAAAACTTCGATATTTAATATACGGCTTTTGGAGGTGTGATCAAAAAGATATAAATTTTTGGATATCTGCAGGATATAAAATTTTTCAGGTCTTAGATAATGCATCTAAAGGATGTCTTCTAGACATTATGTATAGAAAACATCTCAATTAGATAATCTTATTTCAATCAGATTTCAGAGCAAGATGGCTTCAGATCACTTTTAATATCTATTAGATGTCATTTAGATGTGAGTGTGTTGTTTGGGGGCGGTTGAGTTCGTTAACCAGCCAAATCGTACAGAATGTTCCATAAAAAATAGCCATTCAAAATTGTTATTTCTTAATGTCTCAGACAAAAAATATAAAATTCGAAATGAAATCTGAGCCAACATGCAAGCTGCTCATAATAAGCCCCATACAACATTTTGTGGCAATAGAGTAAACACAGAATCATGGGAAATTCAATTGCAATATTGAAAACAAGAATTTTTATATGTTTACTAGCAAACCAGGCGAACTCCGTTTCGCCACCACATGGCTTCGTTTATGTGAAATTTCGTTTGGTGATTAAAAGATGAAGAAAAAAATTTTTTTTTTCATATTTTAAAAGGAAAACTTTATTTCATTTCACACAGTGATTAAATTAATTTACAGATTACAAAATATGAAGTGTTATTTAGTTGAATTTCTCTAAGTAAATGAAAGTGAATCCAAAGTAAATACTAATTGAAGCGTTACGTAAAATGTCCGCGAGATTTACGTTGAAAATATTACTTTTTTAAACATCTATTTCACGTCAAAGTGAGTCTTTCTATAACATGTGAAATTTCTGTTTTTTTTTAGTTCATCCTAACTTAGTTACGTTTGACATGTAATAGATGTTTGAGGATTTATGTTATTGTGACGACTCTCTAATGTCTATATATCATTAGATTTTTGTCGTTTTTCTCGATCAATAATCTTATAATATATAGATGATCCGAAAAACATCCACACTCATAACCTCTTAAATATATAACATAGTAGATGTTTTTTGGAGCATTGCCGTCATGATCGAAATTGGACGTCTATTAAGCGGAATATTATTTATGAAAATTGTTGGTGATATTGTACACGTATATGAGATGAAATAAGATGAACCTTTGTTCAATGTCCCTAAAAAGTCTTTGCATTGTATAATTTTTGACATCTTACTATTGTCAATTCCAAAACAATATTGATAACGTGCGTTCAAAAAAATTCGTGGTCAAGTAAGCTGTGGATTCTATTTTTCTCTTCATAGACTCTCAGGAAAAATAGAATCACAGCTCACTTGACCACGAATTTTTTTGAACGCACGTTATCAATATTGTTTGGAATTGATAATAGTAAGATGTCAAAAATTATACAATGCATAGACTTTTTAGGGACATTGAACAAAGGTTCATCTTATTTCATCTAATATACGTGTACAATATCACCAACAATTTTCATAAATAATATTCCACGAATTTTTTGAACGCACGATATAATGATTTGAAAGACGTCATATTTAAGACCTGGTACTGATTTATTCCATCAGATTTTTCGGAGAAGGGTTGTATGGTAAAAAAATTCAAAGAAAATTGACATTTGCTAGTTTCAAGATCATGTTTATCCTAAGGATATTTGGTGAGAGACATCAAAAGTATGCATTTTCATTCATAAAAACACCTTGAGTCTTATTTTTATCAATGAAAACTGTTTCATGCTTCTCCTTTCATGTTTCTGTGATGTGCGGCCCAGCAAATTATCAGATATAATATATTTTATCTACACAGTTGAAATCTCTCATAGCAGTTAGGAAAGCAAAAACAAGTTCTGATATGAAAAAATAAATAGGTATATTCATAATATAAAAACATAAATAAACACAATTCAAATGTATCAAAAATATAAATTGTTGTCAATGACCAATGTAGTCGAGACAGTTTGTTCAATTAAAAAAATAAATAAAAATGTCATAGGCATCGGCACTTTGTGAGGATTTGCTCTTCGTTTTCTCATATTCGTATCGTTGGTTTGCAAGGCGTAACCAGTCTTGAATTGCCTTATTATGGTCGTATCGTTGAGATCTGCCAGGATTTCACTCTCGAACAGATTATAAACAGCCTCTGGAACCAACACAAATCAAAATAAGTGATTTTTTTTTCACAATTAAGTACAACTTTGAAAAACAATCACAACAGAGAACAAAAGAATATCAAAGTTTTGCAGAAAATTATAAAAACAATTTTTTCAAACGATAAAATGTACTTTTATATTGCGTTCAGTTTTTTTCTGAGAAATAGAAATAATTGAAAGTTTATGAATACAGGGTAACACCGAGAAAATTTGAGAGGTGATGCTATGGTGAAAATGAAGGTACACCCTTCCAAAGATTAACGGAAACAATTTTTTTCACAACTTTTTTATGAGAATTTTACTTAAAAAAAAATATGGCTGAAAAGCCATATACTTACTCTTTTATTTCTACAATTCTTTTCGAAACTCAATCATTCACGAGAAAACAATTTCGATGCATTTTAATTTTGTTGGCTGTTGTTCAATAAAATGCTATTTAATAAGAGCTTGGAATACATTTTGTTTATATTTTTTTGTAAATGCTTAAGTTGTCGAAAAAACTTTTAGAAATGGAAAAATTAGTGAATGAATTAGGCTTCTCACTCATATTTTTCCAAAGGATTCAAGGCTTGCTATGAAAATTTCTTTTTTTTAGATTTCGACTTATTCGTAATGATATGACCTTCGAATACAACATCAGAAAGATAATAAATGATATTTTGAATTCAAGGTGATCAAGAAATGTCAATTGATAATTCCAAAATCGATAAAATTGCAAAATTGTTAATTAAATCTATATTTTATATAAATGCTAATTTTTTTGACATTGTATATTGAATAAATATCATTTTTTGAAACGATAGCTGAAAAAAAAACATTCTAAATAGAAATGGAAAACGCTTATACCTTCTGCTATAATTCATCTAAGATGATCTGAAAAACATCTTAACATTTTCTCGAAGATTTCAAGCTCAAGACATTCAATTATTCTTCAAATCCTGATTGAATCTATTTTGTGCTCGACTTTTTGACTAATGATAATATTTTTCAGCAAGTTTTTCAAGTCGAGTGGTTGAGTATTATTCATTACTAAATCAATATCTCAAAGAGGTCTATCAATTGACTTCTTTGATGATAAACCTACCAAGTTTATTCAGAAAAATATTAATTTTATAATAGATACTGTAACAATTTGAGCCCTACGAAATCCCCAACGCAAATTATGAAATTCTATAATTTGAAATTTCAGATGATCTTGAAATATTTATCCTTAAATATTTGAAAGAAAGATTCCAAAACCGATCATCGTGTAAATTATAAACATATTTTAAAAAGAGCGGATTTCAGGTACCTGGTACCTGGGATAATATCTAAATAAACAGAGTATTCAGAATAGTGATAACAGACATAACAGTTCAATAGAACGGTTATTCAAAAGATATCATTCGATAGACTGCTTCAGATGATCATTCTATGAAAGGTTTCAAATTTCTACTTACAATATACCTACCTAATTTACAATAATTAATCAACATATTCTCCAGTAGAACAAATGTTATAGGTATAATTTACAGGAAGTAGTACCTAATCAAAAGTTAATCACTAGTGTTAGTTATCTGAAAGATATCATTCAATCGACTTTTCTAGATCATCGGACCATGAAAGATAACAAATCTCCAATTTTATATTAATTAGCATATCTTAGTGCCACCACATTATTCGGAGGAACACATTTTAGGTACTACACCGGGAATAGTAGGTTCCTATATAATTCAACATTACATAATATTCACTTTTGAACGGTTATCTAAAAACATCATTCAATAGATCTTAATAGATGATCCATCTGTAAAAGATATTTCATAATACCTATTTTGCTTTTATCCAAAGATGCAGATTCGTTTTTGAAAAATAAATAAATCTCATTTTTATAACAGTGAGCCCAGACCTGAACCAGCTACGTTTGAAAAGCTATATTATGGAGAAATTGTACTTACTAGAACTAGGTACCATAAGCAACATTTGCACTCACCTTCTTTAATTGTGACAGCACTAATCACTAAATAGTATATTCACTAAGCTAAGGCTAAAGCAAAAACAATCACTCGATATTCGACTTGACCTTTTGACGAAGCACTGTTCTAACGAAATGATCAAGTTCGAATGTCTTTCTGTCTATAACCCTACCCGCTATCCCTTTGAATTTAACATTTGGCGGTTCGGCGGTTCGTAACCACGTGACCGAGCCCGATATAGGAGTTCGCTCATCGTGATCGCATAGATCACCTATTTTTCATTTTATATTTTATTTATATTAACGGAATATGGAAAAACGCTCATATTTCAATAGGTGGTATTCAAGTTATCGATTTCGTTTTTTCAAATTTAACTTAGATTTATTGTTTGAAGTACTTCCGGTCGTACCGAAATATTAGAATTTGTATTTATATCTTACTTCCAGAGCACAATATGCGTCACCTGACCAAATTGCCAGCTTTAGAGTATTGTATCTTCATAATTATTAATTCGATTTTTATCTATTATGTATCGAATTGAGCAGAAAAAAGGCCTTTCTAATAATACTTTTTCCAAGGCATTTACATCTGAAGAAAAAGATTAACATTCCGAATATATTGCAGGCTGATAAAACTAGGCAATCTTAGACTTTTTTTGGGGTGAGTCAATTTTTCCCTGATGTTGGAATGAAAATTCAACGATGACATTTTCACTCATCTAGGACGAAACTGAAATAAAAAAAAAAAATCACTAATACTAAACTTATATGTTAACAAGTGACACATATTCGTACTGAAATCGATATTTACAATAAAAATATGAAGAAATACACCTACTGCGCCATTTGAAAAAATCATTTCCGGTATAACCAATGTACTTCAAAAATCTTCTCTTTGTTGAATAAAAAAAAAACGAAGTCGATACCTTATATACCGTGTTTCCATATTCCGTTGACAGCCGGTATAGCTCTTTATCAGGCCGCACACCAAAGAAACATGATACGAGAAACAAAAACATGGAATGTTTTCATTCATGTCTATTTCAATCATTGAAAATGTTTGTTGTTTCCAGTATCATAAAACAACGGAAAAAATGAGCATTTTCGTGGAAAACTCAATAAATCTTTGTTTAAGTACTTATTTAAGAAACAAAAAAACCCTCTAGCATAAAAATTGAGGGTCCTTACTCCATTTCATCCAATAGTTGAAGAGAATGAAAAGGACCATAATTCATATTTTTTTTATTAAGTTGGGTAGGAAATATTTAAAATGTCATACGGTTCATAATGAATGCTGAATGCTGGAAACGACAACCTCCAGCCAAATTATGTGAACGTAGTTTACGTGTCATGGATTGCCGTGCAAGTTCAAGGATTTTTTTGTCACTACCTTTTAGGGGTGATATCTCGAAAAGGGATGGCTGAGAAAATTTTGTTGTAGAGAAGACTCATCTTAAATTTCACATGCTTAATTTTGTGGCATGAATTTAAAAACAACCTGTATGTCTATGCGTATCTGCTAGTCGAATTCATACCTAAATAAATTATCATTTTCAATATGTTTTTGGTATTAAAATTGTTGCATAGCATATCTGAAAAACATCAAAAAATTGCTCACTTCTCTATTGCATGAAATGGATATTCTATAAACATTTTGAAAACATATATAGTCGAAATGCAATATTTCCATCGACATCTTAAAAACATTCATAATTTGGTTGGGAGACTTTATATAAATAATAGTTCTTAAGGATGAAAATCAATTCACAATTCTTTGACGTTTAAAGTTAGATATTTATTTATGTATTCTAGATGACCAAATATTGTCGAATAATGATGTCTTATTTCGATGAATGTGGCATGGCATATCTATTATACGTCGAAACGTTATTATTTTTCGATAGTATCAATTAGATGTCTTATAAACATTCAAAAACGTGTGGTCGAATTGAAATACAATTATCGACATATTGAGACATACAAAACCGTACGTTTAAAGACAATATATACAGTATATATCTAAAAAATGTCAATCAATCTACTGTTTTACGACCATATGAGTTAGATGTTTTATCGATGTATTTTAGATGACAAAAAAGAGCCAAATGTTGATGTCTAATAGACGTAAAACAAAAGATGTCCATTAAACGTTAAATAAAATACCTCCTCCACGATTTTAAAACTTCGATATTTAATATACGGCTTTTGGAGGTGTGATCAAAAAGCTATAAATTTTTGGATATCTGCAGGATATAAATATTTTTCAGGTCTTAGATAATGCATCTAAAGGATGTCTTCTAGACATTATGTATAGAAAACATCTCAATTAGATAATCTTATTTCAATCAGATTTCAGAGCAAGATGGCTTCAGATCACTTTTAATATCTATTAGATGTCATTTAGATGTGAGTGTGTTGTTTGGGGCGGTTGAGTTCGTTAAACCAGCCAAATCGTACGAATGTTCCATAAAAAATGGCATTCAAAATTGTTATTTCTTAATGTTCAGAAAAAATATAAAATTCGAATGAAATTCTGCAGCCACATGCAAGCTGCTCATAAAAGCCCCAAAACATTTTTTGGCAATAGAGTAAACAGAATCATGGGAAAATTCAATGCAAAATTAATGAAAACAAGAATTTTTATATGTTTACTAGCAAACCAGGCGAACTCCGTTTCGCCACCACATGGCTTCGTTTTATGTGAAATTTCGTTGGTGATTAAAAGATGAAGAAAAAAATTTTTTTTTCATATTTTAAAAGGAAAACTTTTATTTCATTTCACAACAGTGATTAATTCATTTCGATTACAAATATGAAGTGTTATTTAGTTGAATTTCTCTAAGTAAATGAAAGTGAATCCAAAGTAAATACTAAATTGAAGCGTTATACGTGTCCGCAAACTATCCGTTTTTTTTGAAGTGCTCTTTGGTAAAACATATTTTTGTTTTTTGGTCTGACGTTAACACAAACAAAGCGGAGGGTTTCCCAACCATGTAAAAAACAATGATTTTTAGTCAGGCCAGTTAATCTACCTTTTGAGGTAGATTTGTGAAACCAGTAGATCTACCTTTCTAAGTAGAATAATTTAACCGGTTGATCCATTGAACCGATAGATCAGATGAACAGTAGGTCATTCGAACCGTTTTGTATACGTCGATAGATTGGTTATTGATTGTTTATAGATATTTGATCTATTCTTGGGTATCTGTCTGACTACACTACAAACCCTGTATATACTCAGAGCGTCTATTGAACATTTATAAGAAAAGTGATACAAATGTTCGTGTTATGAAGTAGAAAATTACAATATTTGACCTTTTTATGGAAAGACCCTGTATAAATCCAACCACCATGGATAGTAAATATTTGAAATTCAAAAACTTCTTCGTTTCTATTGAAATGTCCCTGTAATAATGCAGAAATTCAAAATATTCGACATGTTTATAGGAGCACCCCGTATGAATCCGAAGCATACTATCTATATTAAAAATCTCACCCCTATAACAAATCACTCGAAATTCAAAAGCCCCTTCAATTTCATTGAAAGCTTTCTATTATAACGTAGAAATGTGAAATAATTGATAGATTTATAGAAACACCCTCTATATCTAAAACGTACCTTTATAAAACATGCACATGAAAATTTTGAATTATTTTCATCAGCTTTCTTTGAACCTGGAAACAATTTTCTTATCCAGAATAAACAGAACATGCCACGATGGCGATTCGAACCGGTACACTACCGGGTCCACACACCTAGACGTTAGTCGTTACACCACTTGCCTTGTTACACGTGACGACTGTTTATCTCAGACATCAACGGGTTTTATAGGAATCAAAAGACATGTAAACATATTAAATCGAAAAAATATATTGAAATATCGATAATTATCATAATACATACAGTTTAATATCAATTCCTGGCGTATTTTTTTCCTAAAATACGAATAATCCCCGAATTCTGTTCTCATTACGTTATTTGTCAGTGAAAAGGGAAATTCGGTTTAGTAAAGCCTCAAATATCACTGCGACCTGAAATGATGCTTTTGATTGCTGAAATGTTAGGAATTCGTGAATGAACGTTGAAGTTGATGATTTCATATGGACTTACCGATTCAAATAATGTTTTCCACTCGAAACGAACAAATGTTTACATCGGACGTACCTATGTCAAAAATATTTTGTTCTACCTGATGGTTATTTCAGAATTACTGGAACAAATATCTTCATTAATAAACGTTATAGAACTACTCAAAACGATATTCGTATCTTGTTTGATTCGGATCTGTTCGTCTTCCTTCTCAAAATTGCAAATTTCCTAGAGCTTTTTGACCTCTTAACTGAATTGCAATTTTCACGTACTTCCTTATAATTTCATAGTTTCTGGAACAAATATTTCAGTGATAACGTTATAAAACGATTAAAAACCCATATTCATACCTTATTTCATTTGGATCTGGCTTTTTTTCTTCTGAAATGAGGACATTTTTGAAAGCACTTCCCTCTCGTAAGGAGACTTGACAGTTGTCATTGAATTCGATGTCATAAATAATGAATTTTCAGAAATGTCAGAAATTTACCAATTTCTTACGTTCTTCTCGATATCTTGAAATTTTCTTGAATTTTCTTTGCTACAAACCTCGCGGAGCCCGAGACCTTTCCAACGAATGCAAAACCGTTGAAATCGGTCCGTGCGTTCTGGAGTTATAGCGTCAGGAGGAAAACCCGACTTATTTTTATATAGTACCTAGATAACAAGATATTCTATTCGAGTGAAATTTATTTTTTGAATGAAGATTGATATACTGAATACTGAGTATCAATCTCAAGTCCTATTCAGAATTTTAAGGTAATAATCTGATGGCTCCACAAATGAACGAGGGCTCAGAAGCACCTGCTCAGGTCTTTCTTGAGTTGTTTTATATCTCGTCGTCTCGGTGTGTGAGTATGCTAGTAGGATTTTTTTCCTATAATTTGTACAATTCCATTTTTTCGTATCTCCAACTCTAAGAAATGAGACAGTTCTTATTATTGTTTTTTTCAATGAGTCTTCCTGTGTTTCGAAGAACTTTTGATTACTTTAAAATTAGAATTTACTTCATGGAATTGGATAATTTCTATGGCTTCAAAGGCAATGCATGTCTCTGATGTCCAAGTCCAATAAGAACAACTTCACGTCGATGCGGATCTCAAGTTCGTAGCTGAAATACTCGAACGATTTTTGATCGAGAGTTAAATTAATTGGCTCTGATACCTCTTTTCAATCTTTCCACCTTAGTTTTCGGAAATACTGCTATTGCGGATACACCACAAATTCAACTCTTCTATTTTGAAATTGCCACTAGCCTTAATGAGATTCCTCAACTCCTGCTGATTCATCCATTCATTGCAATTGTATGAACCCTCCTACATTTGGTGTTTATAGGTATTGAAATGGAACAGACGTATCCGTGTGCGCACAATCATCCGGATTTGGTTTTTCGAGCGGATCAGTGCCTTGATTTGTATGTCGAAATAATAGAAGTAAAAGCAATAAGTATTGGTAGCTTCACAATCAATCATCGCAATTATTATATTACCAAGGGTACAATGTTGAATCCAGAATGGAACCATTTTCACTTCGAGAACAATGAACGCGAGATTTACATGCAACTCTTATACGCGAATTCTAATTCGAAATCAATCATAAACAGCTTGAAAGTATACTGAAGCTTCTTGAAAAATCAACAAAAAACGGTTCAGGGAAGAAAAACCAGTTCGAATTGCTTATCAAGGAGTGAAATCTTTCTTGGAAATGCTTATATCGAAATATGAAATCTAACAACTTTATTTGGAATATCTCTTTTCTATATGGAGTTGGAATAAATAGTATCTCTGAAGAAAAACAATTGATTTTTCAATTGGCTCCAGTAAATCACAAACTGTTCGCAATTCCCATGTTTCATCACAAAGAGAATTTCCATTAATGTTGAATTATGTTCCTACAATTTTTATTACCTATCACATTTTCGAAAACGAACCAATAACAAAATTTCACGAAATTTAAAATCACATTCTGCTTCGAATCTGTACAACTTCATTTGAATTCTAGACCTAATCCCTCGTTCTCAAGTGAATTTTTGAGATTAATTTCGTTACATGTGGCTCATAATATTGATTTCAAACCAATTAAAATATAAAAATAATTGTTCATTAAAATGTATTACAATAATTATCAAGCAAAGTTTTTAAAATTTTCCGGTAAATGCATATTCGCAAAATCAAAATGAAAAACCTAATGTTGACATACAGGGTGATTCGATAACACCGCAAATGTAGAAGGTCTAGCATTTTCCCATAGCCGCATCTGCTTTTTTACTTTGAAAAAGTCCGAGGATGGAAAAAAAGGTAGAAAAACTGTGAAATCGACTAGTTTCACCGATTAGATTATGATTTATCGAAATATGAAATTTCACTCATGAAGAAATGTTTCTCGATCACCCTGTATGACGGTACTTAGCAGAGATTTTCAATTTTCTCATGAATTGATTCTTTGTGCTTACGAAAATGTAAAAAAGTCATTATGTTCATTTGAGTGTGTTCGAATATTGAGAATAATAAAAGAAAAGAATTTTTTTCAGCAGGACCTGATTTTTCAATTTCATAAACATTGAAACATTGCAATATTAGAGAATGACAAACTTCCAAATTTGAAATTATACGGTCGATAAGTTTAGGAGTTATTGAATTATAAAATTCCATCCATAAGATGAATTTCACCCTGTATCAACCAAACGAAGGCTCCCAAGCGATTGAAACCTCTTGTTGCGAGTCCTCCTTGATGTCCTTGATTATCGTTTGTCGCATTCTTCTCAGGACACCCTGATCTAATTTGAAGTAGGTATTATAATTTTCAAAAGCAAACTTTTCTTCGTCTGAAAGTGTGTGTAAAAGTAATTTTTATGAACGAGTGTGAAGGAAAATATCCTTAATCAGTACTGAACTAAATACAGAATAATGGGAGTTCTCAACCGTGACCCAAAAGATTTTAATTTCAACGAGTGTTTTGGTGAATGACATTCCTCCTTATCTTTCTTCAGCTAAGGAACGAGGATAATTCCAGGTGATAGGAAGATATTGAATTAGCCTGGTAAATTACTCCAATTAATCTCTATTATCATCGGGATTGTTTGCTCTTGATTACTCTTGCGCATGACATGGAAATCTGCCTGAGGAGTAATTGAATTTTCTTCATTTTAATCTAAATCCACCTTCTAGAGTTGAATGCATTGTCGTTTTCGTCTTAGACGATGCTACTATACGAGGACTGGGTGAAATGTTTCCGGCCAGACCAAAAAATGACACTTCTAGATATACTTTTGGAACGGTATCCTACAGTACCATTCCTTTCGAGCTCCCATGTTGAATTTCAGTCGAATCGCTAATTAGTTTCCGTCTGAGAGCACATTGCGCGTGACGCTTCCGTTGTCTTTGTAAAAATGCAAAAAAAATGTAAAAACGTGCTGGCATCGAATACTTCTATTTGAAATGTTTCAAATCAAAACAAATGAAAGGAAAGATGGATTCGACACTAGGAGACTATCATATTCAACTAACGTAATTAAACAGTAGTTTCTGAATTGTAAATGGGTTGTGTGAGCATTTCTGACGAGTCTCACTCAGGACGGCCAGTTGGGTCACAACTTCAGAAAATGATTGAGAAAATCCATCAAATAGTGTTGGGGTAGAACGCAGTAGAAGGTGCATGAGATAATTGAGACCTGTAGCATGTCAGTAGAACGTGTGCGAAATATCTGCACAACCACTTGAGCATGAAAAAGCTGTGCGAAAAGTGTTTGCTGACGGTCAACCGGAAACTGTTTCAACGAAACATTAGTCTTAGATCCCGCGCGGGATTGGTGTGCTCATCGACTTTTGTTTAAAACCGAATTTTTATGTTTATTTATAATTAAGAGAATATATACTTGCTAGGGTGCCTATCAAAATTTGGCCGCCATAATTTTCAATTAAATTATTTTTAATTAATTGTTTTTGGTAAAAAATTTCGTTTATTATTTTTTAAATAAAATAACGTCTACATCACGGTAATAATATAAAGATTCTAAAAAATCACGGTTGCCGTTGCGCACCTGGCCGCACCTCTTTGCAGCCAGGTGTAAACAGGTATGATTTCGATAAATTTATACGTTTATAACCTATTTTCATCAAATATATGTCAAATTGAAGCTAATTTTTTCTATTAATATCATATAAAGTTGCTTAATTAAATCTGGCCGCAAATAAGGGTTACTGGCTGTTAAAGATAATAAATATTTAAGGTAGAGTGAAAGAGAGTTAGCGCGTAACATCATTTGTCAGACGAGGACAGCGATTGCCGACTGTGCGACGCTTTTTTAAGCCATTGCGCATGCGTCGAACGTTAGTGTTCTCAACCACCGGGGAGTAATAGAGACGACTTATAATAAATACTCCAAAAAATATGTAATTTTTTCAAAATGACAAATTTAAAAACTGCAACAAAAAATTAATATTGATTTGATATATCGACGGTCTAGTTAGCAATTTGTCTAACTCCTTATTTTTAGAGGGTGATTTTTTTACATTTTGATGAAGCAATAATCCAATTACAAATTATTTGAATGATTCAAACTTAAATATTATATCTATATTAGATATTAATGATATTAAATGGTTTTTTAAAATGATAATAAATTTTGAAGTAATTGTTTTTTTCGTACAAATAAAAGATTCTCTAAAATGGAGTTAGATAATTTGCTAATTAGAACGTAGATATTTAATATTAATTGCAAAAAAAATAAATTAAACCAAGTGACTTAAGTAAAGAAAATTTTATTGTGAAAGTATTATTTAAAAATTTTATTAGATTTTATTCAAGTATTTAATTGTCTGTTACATATTAATTTAACATTCAAGTCAATTACAAAATTAAAAAATTTATCTTATCATTCTTATATTTCCGTAACTCTTATTTAAAAATCTGAATCATCGGAGCTTTCAGTTGTACTGTCATCGCTACAAATATCAGAATCGTCGTTATCGGAAGCTTTGTTCGTGGATTCACATAGCACACTATTTACTTGCGTTGGAGTTGAGTCGCCCAGGAACCATGTTGGTTTTAAAAAACCATCTCGTACCAGCCAGCCATTATTTTCTGGGCTGAATTTTGATGCAGTCTGGTTCAGTGGCATTTAACCACATCGAATTAACAAAGATTGTCCGCAACAATTTTTGTTTCAAAGATTTCCAGCACGGTGGAATGTGCGTCGAGTCAAAACCTTTAATCTCCTCATAAATTTTTCATTATTTTGTTTTGAAGCGTACATTTTGTAAATAATAAAAATCTTGCGGTATTTACACTTTGACACTTTGGTATTCCATACATAAGGCCCGTAAACTCTTGGACTGCATCAATTTTGTATAACATTAGCGAGCACTTTTGGAATGATACATTATTAAAGTCGAGTACATTGCTTTTTTCGTTACACAAAAAACACGACTTCATCTTCAATCAATTTTTTTTACGTTAATTAATAAAATAATTTTTAGATGCACAACCAAAATAACAATGTAAATATAAAACGTTGTTTATTACGAAAAACAGCGTGGTTTTTTATGTTAGAATAAAAATGCTGCATCTGTTCAGTTGAGAACACTAACGTTCGACGCATCCGCAATGGCTTAAAAGCGTCGCACAGCCGGCAATCGCTGTCCTCGTCTGACAAATGATGTTACGCGCTAACTCTCTTTCACTCTACCTTAAAATTTATTATCTTAACAGCAGTAACCCATTGCCATTATTTGCCAGATTTTATTAAGCAACTTTATATGATGATTAATAGAAAAAAATTGCTTCAATTTAACATATAATAATGAAAATAGGTTATAACGTATAAATTTATCGAAATCATACCTGTTTACACCTGGCTGCAAAGAGGTGCGGCCAGGTGCGCAACGGCAACCGTGATTTTTTAGAATCTTCATATTATTTACCGTGATGTAGACGTTATTTTATTTAAAAAATAAATAAACGAAATTTTTTAGCAAAATTAATTAAAAATAATTTAATTAAAAATTATGGCGGCCAAATTTTGATAGGCACCCTAGCAAATATATATTCTCTTAATATAAATAAACATAAATATTTGGTTTTAAACAAAAAAGTCGATGAGCACACCAATCCCGCCGCGGGATCTCGTACTACATGTTTACCGACAATTTAACGCTGTACAGAATTAATCGAAGCAAATTTTGGGGCCGGTTCATAACTGTTAATGTAAATTGGGTTTATAATTACACTTCTGGAAATAAAGAACAGTAGGTTTGAGAAGGAGAACCAACACCAAAATAAGCAAAAACAATTTTATCGATCAACAAGTTTATAGCTACTGTTTTTGAGGTGCGAAAGGAATTATCTTCAATTACTACCTTGGAAAGGGTAAGAATATCGCTGGTCAATACTACGCGTACTTATTGCAACGTTTGAAGCACGAAGTGCAAAGTGAACCACCCCATTGCCGAAAAAAAATTTATTTCACCAGGCCCCGTATTCCCGACAAGTGATCTTTCAAAATGAGGGACTCGCGCATTGAAAGATCACTTGTCCAGAATATGGGATCAGTGCATTCGACGTCTCCAAAATCTACGAATTGAAGTTTGAATTGATGCTGCATCCTTCCTACTTCCCATACTTAGCCTCTACCCACTTCTACCTGTTTCTTAACCCCAAAAATTTTCTTGGTGGTGAAAGGTTTATCTTTAAACCTGAAGAACGAAGAAGTTATCGAAGATGTTGATCAGTGTTTTGAGGAGCTTGGCGAATACGTTTAAAAGTGGCATAACTAAATTAGAACACCGTTATGGAAAATTGTGCGTTGATGAATATTATGTTGAAAATAAAGCAGAAGGAATTTTTGCAAAAAATCGTTTTTCTTGGTCTGGCCGAAAACTTTTCACCTCACCATCGAACCTCATGCAATTTTAGGTAATTTCTCTACCCAGGGGTTGAGAAAGGATTGCAGACATTCTGTCACAATTTTCCTCATGTCCAAATTGACGTGCACTATGTGATGAACGCGTTCGTATGAAATATTCAGTTATCCGTTTCACCCTAATTCGACTCAGAGTAAGAAATAAACATTTTATTCTTACTCTGAGAATTCGACGGTCTGATAAAATCATGTCATGACTGCATCGATATTTATGGGGCTGACTCAGAAACTGGCCTTCCCGATCGGTCCTCATCTTCAATGGACAATTTCCTTTCTTTGAAGCTCGCAGTCCAATTTTTCACGGTCGCATACGAAGGACATTGATCACCAAGGTTTATAAGCATATCTTCGTTAATCTGCTCACCTCTTAACCCTTTCAAATACAGGAACTTGATGATGGCACAATAATCCAGTTATTCGATTTTTACAATTTCTGTAGATTTCTTTTTTTTGAACGCTCGTTCTACATGAACGAGTGCTATATCGTATTTCTTGAAAACTTTATAGGTTTTCACTCCCAGTCTCTGAAACAGAAATAATTTAGAAAATTTGAATCAAGGTGAAGTGCCCCTGCGAGAATCTTTGCACTTATTTGTCAGGAGCAAATTGGTCTTGAAAAAATTGTTGCCTAACAGTAAAACTGAAAAAGGAAATAAATTAAAAGGATAATGTAACGTTTCGGTGTCTATATCAGACACCTTCTTCAGACAAACTCGTAAAATCTTCAGAATTGTGTGATTTTTCATTTGCAATCTGATTGACATTGAAAGTTGTCATATATAGAGATGTTGATTTATTTGATTTTGAAATTTCCTGATGTCATTTTTTTTTTCAATAAATCATCCAAATACGATCTATTCCAACAGAACAATTGGGCAAATTATTTACTTCATCCAACAAATCCATGAATATATTGCTCATATACATGGAATATTTCGAAGAAAAATATATAGAAACATATTCACTCTGAAACCAAAGATTTGGTGGCGATATGTAGATGATATTTTGTAATTGGCAACACGGCAGAGAGGAATAATAAAAAAAACAACTATTAAATTTACGATGGAATTAGAACACAATAATCAAATTTCTTTTCTAGATGTTCTAATAAGAAAGTTTATAGATCATTATGAAACAAGTGTATTTCGGAAACAAACACACCTAATAGATAACTAAATTTTTATTCTAATCATTAATTAAATGTAAAAACAGGTGTTATAAAAACACTTTATGATAGGGCCTTTTTGATTTCATCTACACCTGAAATTAGAAATAATGAAATTTCCTTCATTAAAAAGTTTCTACTATATAATAAATACCACCAAATTTTATAGAAAGAACAATTTCAATTTAGAACGAAAATATCAAAATTCTAATGATGATCAGGTACAAACAGAAAACCGTCAAGAACAACCAAATTTGTTGAACGTCATTCCTTATATTCATGGCCTTTCAGAGAAAATAAGAAGAATGGAGATCGACATTCTGAATGTTCATCCAAAATTTCGTGGCCATATTTTCAACAGAACCAAATTCGATTGGACTATTGATTGAAAAGAAAAATCTTTATATTTCCATAACAGGATATCGATTCCAGCGAAATTTAGAGGTAAAAAAAAACTATTGCCTCCCCCAAAAACGAGCGCCCAAAAGCTTCTTCTCAGGGCTTTTCTTATTTTTTTTTAATTTATTGCTCTGGCTTACGTTTTCGACGTCACACTTTAAACTGGCACTTCTAATAATTATTTTTTTTTCTATGGTATCGCAAATTATGTTTATTCATGCTTATAGGCACCACCACCTCCTCCGCCTCCTGTGAGTCGAGAATCTGGATCTATTAGTTCAGGCATCGGATCTGTTAACTCAGGACTAGGATCAACGGCAACATCGGTTCCGCTTCTGGATCCGATCTATCTCTAAATCTCCGAAGTGGTTCGAAGACGACCAGTGCACCAGTAGTCCAGCTAAATCAAGAGAATCACTTCTGCAGAGAGTGCAGTCATTGACTGGACAAGCTAGAGATCAGGGAGCGTCTATTTTAGGTGAGTAGTTATACACTGTGGGCCAAATTTATTTGGAACCCAATTTGTCTCTGAATAAAATAATAATTTTTGATCTGCCAGATTTTGGTAAAATTATGTGGCGAATACAACATTTTCTTAATTCAGAGAAATTATCTAATCAATAACATCTGAAATATACGATATACAATGCATCAGACAGAGAATTCTTCCCTCCAGTTGCACAGATGAATAGTCGAGACAATCACGTGCTGTAACACACTGAATTCTGTTGTCTTACTTCAATATTCTAGTATTGTCTCTCTCTTATTGTTTAGAGGAGCGTAATTCTTTAGTATGGTAGGCAACAGTAAATACTTGAATCGAGTATTACGGGCAGCCTGACAAATTAAAAATTCTGTACGTGTAGTGCAGGTTCCCTACCATACTGCGATAAGAGAGAGACAAGACTAGATTATTGCAATAAGACAGTTGAATTCATTCAGTTATCGCACTTGATTATCTCGCCTATTCATCTGTGCAACTGGAGGAAAGAATTCTCTGTCTGATGCATTGTATATCGTATGTTTTCGATGTGAATTTCCAAATCTGTATACAGAGGGGGGCAAGTAAAAAGCAATATTCTTAATCATTGCTTTTGGGGCGGTTGAAAAATTAAGTTTTTCAGTTTGAAACTACAAATATCATTTGAAAATATCAAGGAACTATGAGAAAAAATCTAAGAAAAAATTTTTCGAAAAACTTCAAGTTTTGCATTTAAAAGTATTTGTTCAGGTAAATTGTCCTGACTTTATTGAACCAAACAGGAGGCCTCCACCACCTCCTCCGCCTCTGTGAGTCGAGAATCTGGATCTATTAGTTCAGGCATCGTATCTGTTTAACTCAGGACTAGGATCAACGGCAACATCCGGTTCCGCTTCTGGATCGATCTATCTCTAAATCTCCGAAGTGGTTCGAAGACGACCAGTGCACCAAGTAGTCCAGCTAAATCAAGAGAATCACTTCTGCAGAGAGTGCAGTCATTGACTGGACAAGCTAGAGATCAGGGAGCGTCTATTTTAGGTGAGTAGTTATACACTGTGGGCCAAATTTATTTGGAACCCAATTTGTCTCTGAATAAAATAATAATTTTTTGATCTGCCAGATTTTGGTAAAATTATGTGCGAATACAACATTTTCTTAATTCAGAGAAATTATCTAATCAATATACAGGTTTGGAAATTAACATCTGAAATATACGATATACAATGCATCAGACAGAGAATTCTTCCCTCCAGTTGCACAGATGAATAGTCGAGACAATCACGTGCTGTAACACACTGAATTCTGTTGTCTTACTTCAATATTCTAGTATTGTCTCTCTCTTATTGTTAGAGGAGCGTAATTCTTTAGTATGGTAGGCAACAGTAAATACTTGAATCGAGTATTACGGGCAGCCTGACAAATTAAAAATTCTGTACGTGTAGTGCAGGTTCCCTACCATACTGCGATAGAGAGAGACAAGACTAGATTATTGCAATAAGACAGTTGAATTCATTCAGTTATCGCACTTGATTATCTCGCCTATTCATCTGTGCAACTGGAGGAAAGAATTCTCTGTCTGATGCATTGTATATCGTATGTTTTCGATGTGAATTTCAAATCTGTATACAGAGGGGGGCAAGTAAAAAGCAATATTCTTAATCATTGCTTTTGGGGCGGTTGAAAAATTAAGTTTTTCAGTTTGAAACTACAAATATCATTTGAAAATATCAAGGAACTATGAGAAAAAATCTAAGAAAAAATTTTTCGAAAAACTTCAAGTTTTGCATTTAAAAGTATTTTGTTCAGGTAAATTGTCCTGACTTTATTGAACCAAACAGGAGGCCTCCAAATAGCTCGTGGTTTAAACCCCGTTGATTGAAATATTTGAGGAATATTAGAAGAACGAATTTATGAGAACACTCGCATCAATACCATTGATGAGAATAGTTACCTGTTCACATCAATATAATCAAGAAACTATAAATGAATCAATTGGACAATGGCGCCGAAGACTTCAAGCTGTTGTAGAAAATCAAGGAGGTCATTTTCACAATAATTTCTTGTAAAATTATTGAAAAATATTTTGATTTCATATTTTCGCTCGCTTGTTATTTGTTGTTGAATGACACCCTACTACGAGGTGTGGTGATATTATACATATTTTCGGAAAAAATACTTCTATAATACAAAACCTAAAGCTTTTCGAAACAATTTTTTATAGATTGTTTCCCAAAAGTTTCTTAATATTTTTATAATATTTGTAGTTTTAGAGTGAAAAACTTAATTTCGCAACAACCTCAAAAGCAATGATTGAAAATATAGATTCTTACTTGGCTTACCCTGAATCTATTGATCAGATAATTTTCTACAATTAAGGTCTCCCTGATATTCACACAAAATTTCACACCAAAATCTGACAGAACAAAAAATAATTATTCAGAGACGAATTGAGTACCAAATTTATTTGGAACTCGATTCGTGTAATGAGAGTCATACGTGTTTGAAATATGGGCCCCCTAAAATTCTAGCAATATAAACAGTGCCATATCTCAATATTGAGCCTTAAACCTATAACTCAGACCCTTTCTCAACTTTTGTATGTTCAGTGAATAAAAACAAGATGGTGTAAGGTAGTTGATGAAACTTTGGTTTGTAGTAGAATCGGAGCTATTCAGTTGTGATGTTTGATGATTATTTGATTCACCGGTGCTTCAAAGAAACACTTTATATTTTAAGAATACATACTTCCATATGTTTTTTTCCATGGACCTATAATACTAACTGGACGTCGAACTTCCTTTCTGTCAACGTAGAAAAGTGAGGCAAGGGCCGCCATTTGCAGTTTGGGATGAAAACTAACATTTTGACGTTCTATATTCATGTTCTGTGTTCTATTCTATCTTTGCTCGAATTTTTTCGTTGAAAAGAAATTCTTCAAAAACTGAAATATTTAAAAAATTGACATTTAAAATAATGAAATTCTATGGTGTTGTGATGCGATCCTCTTGAAGTTTTGCATTTACATTCAGTTATCATCTTCATACACAAACTGAATTCCACTTTAATGGATATCTTGTTATGAAATATGAAGTTTCTTTTTTTAATATTCCAATTGAATTTTTATGGTTCTGTTAACATTATGGCAACAAAATTTGGCATGTGGCCGCAAAAATTAATTTCGATTGATTACGTTTTGTCCAGATATTGAGGAACAAAAATTTTGAATGGCCATATTTTATGAAACAAATTGGCTGGCTAACAAACTTAACCGAGGCATTTGGGAACCAAACTCACCCTGAAATCTCAAGTCTCTACGACAATTCATTCAAAAGTTATCATGCTAACGGTAGTACGGACGGTCCCACGACAAATTGAATTTGACCACGAATTCGTCATCAGGGAGTCGAACCTTATCATTTGGGACCATTTTCGGCTCAAAATTCGAAAATAACAGACATTTGGGCAAACAATATAGCACACATTCGAGTAGAACGAGCGCACAAAAATACCATAAATATATTTTTATTTCGATAGCGTAGTCACAATACTGTGAAAGTTATAGCCAATCACAATAATTATTATTGGCCAAATTTCGAAATCACTCATAGAACCTAGACACTGTAGCGGCTTGCGGTGTTCAGCTATTTGTGTTTCTCAAAAATGACATGTAAGTATATTACTTTTGTTCTGTTTCTTTTAAATGGGGCGATGTAGTACTCAAGCATCGCAATCTGACCACCCTGTAGGTACAAATGTATAGTGCTACCTTTGTATTTGGAAAATGTTCTACACTACTGGAAAAAATTAAAGGATCAAAAAAAAATTCCAAATTTTTCGGCAATTTTCAACATGCCGCAACTTTGAGAGGAATGGTCGTACAAGGAATTAAAAAAGGAAATTGTAACTCCAAGTGTCTAGTTTTTGGATTAGAACTTCAAAAATTTTAAGTTTCAGTGGTTTTTGAGTAATGATAGAAAAATAAGCAACAAAAAATTCTCAAAATTTCACCACTTTTTTTTCTTGTCTACGAGCGTGGAAATTTATTTTTGCATAATCTTTATAATTATGGGATACTTTGTTAATTCAGCTTTAATTTATTTTTTTATTGACCTCAATACGTCCACTTCTCACCGAGATATCGGTCTTCAAATGGAAAAGGATCCATTTGTCTTTGATTATCGATTTTTTCAGTAACCAATGATCGCACAGAAATTGAAGGAGGGTTTCAAGACCTTAAATGAACTCCCATTAATGAACAACCATTGCTTATTCATAGAAATTTTTTTTCTTTATGTCGCATCAATAAAAATTCAAGAAAAAAAGGCCTTTTGGTGGTTTCTTGAAATCTACCGCTGGATCGACAATGTTGAGGAAACCAATAATGTTAAGTGTGACTTTCACAGTTCAATATGTTGATAAAAACCTCACGAAGAGCCAACTCAATCCAGCCAGCCGTTTTTTTGTTGACTCGATTGAATTTTTGAAAAAAATAAGGATCACGTTTTTTGCTCTGAGAAGCTCATAATCTTGAAAAGGCAAAACGAATTTTCTCGAGCTTTTTTTCCACATTTTAATTGCAGATAGTACATAAATTTCAAAAAAAGAAAAATAAAATAAACTAACATATAAAATTTTTATTAATTTAGTAACGGGTATTGCCACCCCTGTTTTCAATAACGGCTCTCAAACTTTTCCATTTGAAGACCGATATCTCGGCGAGAAGTGGAGGTATTGAGGTCAATAAAAAATAAATTAAAGCTGAATTAACAAAGTATCCCATCATTATAACGATTATGCAAAGATAAAATTTCCACGCTCGTAGACAAGAAAAAAAAAATGGTAAAATTTTGAGAATTTTTTTGTTGCTGGCTGATTTTTTCTATCATTACTCGGAAATCACTGAAACTTAAAATTTTCGAAGTTCTAATCCAAAAACTAGATACTTGTAGCTACAATTTCCTTTTTTTAAATTCCTTGTACGACCATTCCTCTCAAAGTTACGGCATGTTGAAAATTGCCGAAAAATTTGGAATTTTTTTTTGATCCTTCAATTTTTTCCAGTAGTGTATATTGCGGTTCCCACCTTAGCTTTTGGTGGTTTTCTATCTAACAATTCGATACCAAAGCAAGAAAATATTTCAAGGTTACTTGCTTGATGGAAATGTTTTCAACCTCTCCTAACTTCGAGCCTGAACTTTTAATTAATACTAAGCCCCTCTCAATCAATGTCAATGTCAACCGCCAAAACTTTCAGAAACTTTTACCTCGACGGGTTTTCTGCTGAAATCAAGATTGAAATTCACGCAACGATCCTCGTAGACCATTTTTCCAAATCTTTTCATTTGAATTGAAGCGAAATATTGATTGAATATTTCAGGGATAGGTATGCATTATGAACTATGATTCAGTGAGAACTGAAAAGCAAATATAAAATATTCGAACTGTTGTTTAAATAATTTTGAATTTGATTTTTCGATGCAGAAACTTAACGGACCCTTTTAACCGAAAAGCAAAGAATACATTCAGAAAAGTTATATTCTCAGCGCATGATAATATAAGAAAAATATCCGAGAACGTTCCTCTCCACTGATATTCATAAATGAGTTAAATGAAACGTTCTCCGGTATTTTTCTAATATTATCATGGGATGAGAATATAACATTTCCTCCGCTGAGAATCTTCTGGTAGCATATCAGGAAATGAGTAGTAAAATATATCATGTTGGAAAAAACGAATGATGTATGTGGAATAAGGACTGTTGACTAGCCATTCCTTTTAATAACTTTCGTCTAAAATTAATCAGTACACCAAGATAGAACTATATTGGCTCCTTGGAACAGAAAAACCTGCTTCTGACTAAAATTAATATTTTTGCGCTCATTTCCTAACATAAATATCACTACAGGTTTTAGACTATAACTCCTTCCAGGCATTTCGTTATACAGCAAGTAGGATGGTGAGGTTCATTATGATTTTAGTTATTTTATGATTTTTTTGTTACTCTATAGAAATCAGTGATCCATATTTTCTGGAATTCGTACATTTAAAGTATCAGCTCGATAGGAGGACTCATTTGTTATAATGTGAAAATCAAAGTTATAATTTGATGTGAGAATAAAAAAAACTATTGAGAATTAACAGTCGAACAGTTTGTTCTTCCTCCAGAACTGTTTTCAATTCTTGAACTCAAAACGTTATGGTAGCAAACTGTCGATAAGAGGCGTTGATAAATAAAAACAAAAACGTACCCTATATAACTTTTACTCCAGAGCATCATTTACAAAATGGCCAGAATAAGTGATCCCTGAAATACTTTTTAACCATAGAAGTTAGAGAAGAATTCAACTTTTTTCGAATAACTCATGATGACCTCCAACGCATTGCTCTTTCTTTTTCTTGTTTGTGTTGAATGCCAAATTGAAGTTCGGACAATTTCAACTTTGGTAATAGTCTGCTGCTGGGTTGCAATGGCCGGAACACAAATATCTTTATTGAAGTCCTTGTCAAAATTATAAATTTGTAGAGAATTTGTAAGAGAAGATGAGGTAAAAATTTCCAAAGCACCTACGATGTTACAATCATTTATAGAGACCCCGTATTATTCGGTATTTGGTAGACCAAATCGCAGAATGATGTTTTCCTGCTAATATTCATCATTATTCTTCAATATACAACGCTCAAAAAATTAACGCACATTCTGAAAATCTCAATTTAAGTGGAATTTAACTCTACATTGACTTTATAACTTATTTTTTATGTTCTCTAGGGAAGGTTTTGAACGAAACAAGACACATTAAATGGAAAAGAAGAGAAATGAGCAGTTTTAAAATACTGAAATGCTGATAAGTGATTTAATACTTGGTATTTCCACCCTTGCGTTAATTACAGTTTGGCAACGACGGTTCATACTCAAATTGAGTGATCTTAAAATGTTCTGATCTAATCCTTCCCAGATTTCTCTGAGTTGGATTTCTAAGTCATTAAGAGTAGCTGGATGATTTTGTGAACTTCTCAGCCTTCTATTGAGGTTGTCCCATACCTGCTCAATCGGATTGAGATCTGGACATCTTGCTGGCCATTCCATTCGAGAGACTTCAACCTCTTCAAGGTACTCCTGAACGATGCGTGCACGATGGTGTCTTGCATTACCGTCCATAAAAATGAAATTTTCACCAATGTATGGGGCAAATGGCACTACATGCTCTTCAAGAATGTTCCTAATATATCTATGAGCATTATCAACGACCACTAGGTCTGTGCGAGCAGTCAAAGATATTCCACCCCATACCATAATCGATCCTCCCCCGAAACCAGTAGTATTCAGAAATTACACCCCGAGCATATTTTTCATGTGGACGTCTGTATACAAGGAAACGTCGATCACATTGGTAGAGGCAGAATCTAAAATCATCTGTGAAGAGAACCCTTTCCCAATCAGCCTTTTCCCAATGGATATGCTCTCTCGCAAAATCCAAACGCGCCCTTCGATGGGCTGGGGTAAGAGGCCTCTTGCCGCGACACGAAGCCTTAAATTATATTCTCTGAGGTGGTTTCTTATTGTCTGAGTGCTAATTTGCACCCCATGAGTTTACTCAAGCTGATTTTGAAGGAGGCGAGCGGTTGCAAACCGTTGTCTCAACGAAGAAACTCTCAAGTAACGTTCTTGAATGGCAGTTGTTACCCGTGGTTTACCCTGTCCTGGTCTTCGGACATTCATACCTGTCTCCCTGAATCGCTGAAACATTCTGGACACACTTGTATGGGAAACTCCAAACCTTTCTGCAATTCTTGTGTATGTCCACCCTTCTTCTCGCAAAACTACCGCTTGGGCACATTCCTCTTGGGTCAAATTGCGTGTTTCGCGTTGCATAGCGATCGAGTGTAGAAAATCAAACGAAAAAAAACTATTGATCACTAAAATTGATCGAGAACAACTGATTTCAGAATGGAGCCAATACATTCAAAATCTGATAATTTCATCTTTTTTATTCCTGCTGGGAAAACATCTGTATTAAGAAAAACGTTGAAAGTGGATAAATATGCATGCATAATTTTGATAAAAATAATTATCATTGAAAACACCTTCAGTTGTAGAATAAATTTGAGATTTCCATAATAAGCGTTAATTTTTTGCGCAGTGTATTATGGTGTACTTATACTGTACTCATCCGCTTAAATAAAACATTTTGGCATAGGTACCTATCATATTTCCTGTGATTTTTGTATCTGGTGATTAATAGTTCTCTGCAAGCAAACCGAAGAATATTAAAGAAATATTCAAGATTAGGCAATTGATCAGAAAAGAAAAAAAAACAGATTGAGACACCGGATTCCTATGAACAACGTGGTTTCATAATGCTTTTATTTCATCTTCATAGCACTGAGAGGAATGGAAAAGTTGAATGCCCAGATGTCAATTCTGGCTTATAACTCAAGAACAAACGAAGAAAGAGTAATGCGGTTGACGGCATTATGAGTTTCTCAAGAATAGATGAACACAAAGTCTCATTCATTTATCTTTATATTAGGGTTATAAGTTGTACTTCAGGGATCACATATTCGGGTCACCCTGTACATCGTCCAAAAAAGAATTTATAGGAGATTCACGTCATTCGAGTACTTGCAGACAGTTGTTGATGTGTCTTCGATGTGAAGAGCAAACTCTCAATCGGGTATTCTACAAAGAATCGTAATAGAAGTAATATCATCATTCAAAGAGATGGTAATATCGACGATTTTAAAAGTGAGCTGGCGCCATTTCAGATTGAATCATTTCGTGTACCCCTTCCACCATATGAGCTTCCTCATTTTTGAGCGCTCGTTCTACTTATACGAGATCGATATCGTTTTGCCCGAATGTCTATTATTTTCGAAATAAAAAATCCCTCAACATAAGGTAAATGTACCAATTATCGACACTATAGTCGAAACTTGGGAATGTACAATGTTTTTCGGATAGTCATCAAATATTTTTTCACGCATAAAAGCCAGTTTTGAACTCATTGTACCTTTAGCTTCCCAAAACAAACACGAAATCGTGAAGGGAAGTTTTGATATTTAAAAAAATACAAATCAAGTTCGAAGTCAGATGTCCCAATTATCGACAGCTCTGGAATTGAAATTACCAATTATCGACATACGTGAGGACCAATTATCGACACTGTGAAATCAACAAGAATCAGAGTTGTATGGATAAGAGAAAAATAAATATTTAATCGGATCGATAAATTCAATGAATGACATCTTGAAATCTGATAAAATAACACATACAGGTGTTCCAGAATAACGTTACCAATGCCAAAGGGGACTTCTCAACTGATTTTAAGAAGAAAAGTTTTTACAAACATGGTCCGAAACGGCTTCGTTACCGAGAGACCGGATATCAAAATTCAAGAGAAAACATTTTCTCTTTATATTTTGAAATTGACTATTGCGTTTTAAAATTTGGTGTTGACTAAACTCATTTGAAGTGCTCTTTGAAAATTGAAAAGAGTTTAAAATTTCAAGTCAGAGTCGTTGAATTTGGCAGTTTCTTAGTGGATTTTGACCTATTTTCTTGACGGAGTAGCTTTAGTCATGAAAGATTCACATTTCGCGACGTGAAACATTCATTTCACCATCAATAGTTAATACTTCTCTTTGGTTAAAACAGTCTCAGGACCTATCTACCTTTCATAGTGTGGTTCTCGGAACATCGAATTGTTTGGAAGTTCTTAGAGCAGGCATTAAGTTTTTCACATTCGTAACATTTTATTATTCGAAATGACTGAAAAATTAACGAAACCAATAATCGATAATGTAATGCACTCGTCATCGACATCTGCGAAAAAGTATGAAATAATATCATAAGAGTTTATCAACATTTGGTGTCGGTTTGTATGGACTTAAACTCTGATCATTCTCGGTCAAAATGTTGAAAAGAAATTGTTGATAGGGCTCACCAATTCCACAAAAAATACATTGAAAGTCATGTCGAGGTGCCCTATGATCGGCAGAAAATTAACCACTATTCGACATAGAATTGAACCTATTATCGACATTGAAATATTTCATTTTCTAATTGGTTATTTTGAAGAAAATCATTATGTCGATAATGGTACATAATAAATAATGATTGAATCGCATACAATAAAGTTACTTTTGTTCCGAAAAAAAAGTATATAAGCTCCAGGAAGTATTTCAAATAACACCACACTTTACCCAATTACCGACACTTGTGTCGATGAATGGGGATGGTCGTGTTTTAGATGTACCTATTATCGACACCCTTTTTTTAATGAAAATATCACAGAAAAATTTATTTCATTGATAAAACTGAAATCATCAAACCATATGAATGTGTTAATGTACAAAAAAATTTATATCACTTGAATCTTGCGAGATTGCTTGGATATGATGAGGAGGCTTTTCTTACTGAATTGGTAACAAATAGGCTGTAAACTCGGTTGAGGCTGAAACTCACTGAATGAGGGCACATTTTGCACTGAGGATACTCAGAAAAAATCGGAATAATATTCAGATATGCTGAGAAAACTATAAGTTACATATTCGCGAAGAAATTAATTCTATGGCTGGTCCCGAAACCTTAATATTTGGAAAAGAAATGAAAAGTGTCGATAATTGGGGCACTGTCGATAATTGGTACATTTACCTACAGGTTTTTCCTCTTAATTGGCCTATTAGACGTTTTAGGAGAACTAGTGAATATTTCGTTCTGAAATTTTAGGTGGAGCCTTGAAAAGGAAGGAACTCTCCGCCTAAATATTTTCAAGTCGACATTGTTGCCACGTCTATCTCGAACACATATCTACTTTCTTATTTCAAATGGAACTACCTATATTTTCATTAATGTATCGATTCAATACCGAATTGTCAATATAACATACTGAAGAAAATATCTCTACCATGCACTGTTGCCAAGTTATACACAAATTCTTGAAATTTTTGACATCTGCATTGCCAGGTTGGAAATGCAATATCTCGATCATTTTCTATGCGAACGGAACCAAACTCAGCAGTCTCACAGTAAAGAAATCATGCATTCATGTGGTACATTCAGTATTTTGATACATCGTAAGGTTTTTTGAAGATATGGCTCTGAAATGTGGGGAATCGAAATTGAAATATTTCGAGATTTTCAAATGACAACCCCACATTTATTTTACAGCACTCCATTCGAAAGAAAAAATGATGGCAGTCTCCTTTCACACTAATTATTTATTTTGGATAGTTTTCGGATGAGATGAAAAATACCGAAATTCTTCAGTATTTATTGTCATGATCTATGGACATTATGCTGTGTGATTATAAGATGAATAATCGGAATGAATTCTATGGTTGAGGTTATGAACATTGGGCCAGGATTGCAGAAAGCCAAAACAGTTTTCGGAATTTATTTCCAGTCATTTTTGCTGAATGTGGATAACGATTGTTGAAGGTCCAACAGGTCCCTTCAATGATTTTTTGGCATTCCCCGTGAATTGTGAAACAACCTGAATCTTGTTTGAATAACATGGGCAAACTTTTTTTATGACATCCATGATCATCGAACACTTTTTATGATTTCAACCATAGAATCTACTTAACAAATTATCCTCATAATCATAGAGCCATTACATCGTTAACAAGACCATAGATCATGACTACCAATACTGAAGAATTTCAGTATTTTTCATCTCATTCGAAAACTATCCAAAATAAATAATTAGTGTAAAAGGAAACTGCCATTCATTTTTCATTTCGATTCGAATGCTGTAAAATAAATATGGGGTTGCCATTTGAAAATCTCGAAATATTTCCACTTTAAGTTCCTCATTTTTGGAGCAATATCTTCGAACAACCTTAAGACGTATCGAAATACAAATTGTACCACATAAATGCATGACTTCTCTACTATCAGAATGCTGAGTTTGATTCCGTTCGCATAGAAAATGATCGAGATATTGCATTTCCAAACTGGCATTGCAGATGTTAAAAATTTCAAGAATTTGTGCATAACTTGGCAACGGTGCATGGTAGGGAAATTTTTTTTTAGTATGTTATGCTGCGAATTTGGTATTGAATCGATACATTAATGAAAATATAGGTAGTTCCATTTGAAATAAGAAAGTAGATATGTGTTTGAAATAGACGTGGCAACACTGTCGACTTGAAAATATTTTAGGCGAAGAGTTTCTTCGTCCTCAAGGCTCCACCTAAAACTCCAGAACGAAATATTCACTAGTTCTCCAAAAACGTCTGATAGGCCAACTTAAAAGGAAAACCCTGTATAGTTTGTCAACCAGCCCAATCGTAAAATATAGCCATTTAAAATCTATTAGGTTTAATAAGTTGTACTTCGGGGATCACATATTCGGGTAACCCTGTACATCGTCCAAAGAAGTATTTATACGAAATTTACGTCATACGAGTACTTGCAGACAGTTTTTGATGTGTCTTCGATGTGGAGAGACAACTCTCAATCGGGTTTTCTACGAAGAATCGTAATAGAAGTAATATAATTCAAAAAGATGGTAATGTCGACAATTTTAATAGTGAGCTGGCGGCATTTCAGATTGAATCATTTCGTATAACCCTTCCACGATATGAGTTTCCTCATTTTTGAGCGCCTGTTCTACTTATACGAGTTCTATATCGTTTTGCCCAAATGTCTATTATTTTCGAAATAAAAATCTCTTAACATATAGTTTGTCAACCAGCCCAATCGTAAAATATGGCCATTAAATTTTTTTTTCTCGATATCTCAGACAAAACAAAACCAATCGAAATGAAATTTTGGGGTCACATGTAATATGTTCATAATAAGCCTCATGCAAAATTGTGGGGATAGTGTTAACAAGCCAATGGAAATTCAATTGGAAAATTGAAAAGAAGAATTCTTATGTTTCCATAATAAGATATCCAATTCGAATAAAATTTATTTTGTGAACGTTTATGCAAAATATCTAAACAATCGCATCATCATGAACCATAAAATTCAATTTATTTCCAATTATTATTGTTTTTTCACATATTAAATTATTTGACTATTTTCCAGAATATAATTCCGATCGTGCTGAGATTTTGCTTTCATATACTTAACATAAATCTCAAGTCCTATACAAAACTTAGAGGTGATGGCATTATTGCTCTACCAATGCAATAGTACTCAAAAGCACCTGCTCAGGGCTTATCTTAATTTCTAAAATTTACATCTCGCAAAATTATCTTACAGGGGCGGCTGTTTCCAGTGCCACAAGAGTAACCTCATCGGTTACCGGACGATATCTAACTCTCCTGGTTATAGATGACCAGAATACAGATTGGTCGAAGTACTTCAGAGGGAGACGGATCGGGGAATATGAAATCAGGGTGGAACAAGCTGAATTCAGGGAAATAACTGTGACCTCTTCTGCAGAAGCTGCCAGTGTTTCCATGGCGGTTATGCGAGGAGGCACAAGAGTGGGTAGATCTTTCAGGCCGGACTTTCTACTGGTGAGTTAGACTACACGTTTCTGATTATGAATTATCTGATTATGACATTATCTGATTAGTTGCTGATGATTTCTTACTGAGCATATTTCTCTTCTGAATTTCGCTGCGCTTTTATATTCTAAATACAAAAAATACAATATTATA
This sequence comes from Propylea japonica, assembly GCA_013421045.1. Lineage (NCBI taxonomy): Eukaryota > Metazoa > Arthropoda > Insecta > Coleoptera > Coccinellidae > Propylea > Propylea japonica. The sequence continues at coordinate 7,852,128 of CM024245.1, read as the reverse complement.
ACCGCAAAACGATAAGATATCGCGAAACAACAGAAATGACTGGCTGTCACGAATTCATTCGAACTTTGCCTGTTCTTCATATCATTGCATTATTATCACTGTTATACTGAAGGTATTTTTCTATGAGAATTTTCATTCTAGGCTCAATTTGAATAATTCTCAGATGTCCATTCGAATTGCAATAATCTTCAAATAACTGGAATTGAGGAATAAATGTAAAGAAATTGAACATTGTCCGTTGTTTATCTCAATTCACTTTAATTCTCGAAATTGAAATTATCAAAATGGAAAGGTGGGCTTTATGAATGAATAGAACGAAATCATCAAGAGATTCAAATTCAAATAATCAAAGCTTTTGACTTTACATCATAGAGTTGAAGGAAAACAAACTCATAAAATATAATCCATATATTCACTACCAGACAAGATCCGCTCACACTAAAGGGAGAGAGTGTGCGCCCTTGCTGAAATACGCAATTTTCACCTCTTGAAATTTTTTTTGAGCACTTGATTTCAACAGAAATGTTGACTTTATAGGTAATTTATTGTTTGAATCAAATTGTTCTCAGGATGTTCAATGTGGAATTTCTTTCTTCTTATATGAATAAACATGAAAGGCTTCTGACTTTTTCAATATTATTCACAAAAGAAATCGATTTAGATATTGAATTAACCACACAAATTAGGCTGAGGTCTTTATATGATCATTGAGTATCTGAATATGAATACGCATACGATTCATAACTTGCAAACTATTTCAAACATTATTGAGCCCATTAAGTAACGAACACATCCGACTGTGCACATTTATTCTGAAAATTCCAATTCTGTTTATGTTTGAAAGATTTTTTCGACTTCGTATACTTCATAAGAAGGTACCTATGTTTGAAGTCCTTCTAAGACCTCTCCGGGGTTTGAATCCGAAACAAACACACATCTAGACAAATAAATAAAACGCTGTTCTCTTAGGAATAAGCGCGCAAAAATAACTCTAATTACATCAAGTTTCCGATTGAAGAATACTAGCTTTTGTTGAACATGTACAATTATCACAAGCATAATTTAAAGCCAACGTTTCACATTCTATTATAATAAACCTTAGCCGAAGTAATTCGTATGCATGTGCAGAATGACCAGAATTGGTGATCTCTGAACTACTAACTCTCAGAGAAATGAATGACACTTTGCGGTGGCCTTTTTTCGAGAAACTTATTATGCCGTCAACCTGATTGCTGTATCTTCTTTTGTTTTCTAGTTATAAAACGAGATTTACATTTGGGTAATTTGAATTTTGGTCATTTTCTCCGTTCCTATATGTGCTATAAACTTTAAACAAAAACCTTATACAGATTATTTTTCGATGGGAATCCAGTGGTTCATTCTAAATTTTGGTGAGGGGTTTCCTTCCGGATTGATTACATAAAATTTGGTTTTTTCTTATGGAAACAATAATATATTTCCACGTTAAAATAATCACTGTTTTTTTTTCCCGTTTCAAAAATATATACATGTCATATATAGCTCTTAGGTCAGTGGCGACGCTAGTGGGGGGCAAGGCTAGCCAAAAATTTTCAGTGGGGGTAATGATGAATGAATCGAAACAGTTTTGTTGAGCATAGGCCATAGAAATTTAGAGGAGGCCCGGGCAAACCTTTGGCCCCCTAAGCGGCACCACTGACCTTGAGCGACATGTTACATATTTTTGAAACGGAAGAAGAACGGTAATTATTTTTACATGAAAATAAATATAATATATATATATAATAATGAAAACAAAATTTAATGTAATCATTTAGGAAAAAAACTCTTACCAAAATTTGCATTAAGCCACTGGGTTTCAATCTGAAAAGTGTTCCTATAATGTTTGTGTTTCAAGTTCATAGCACAAACAGGAACAGGAACAGGAGATCATGACCAAAATTGAAATTGCCCTAATAATAATTTTGGCTTATAACTCGAAAACAAAAGACGATAGAGCAATGCGTTTGACAAAAAAATGAATTTCTAGAAAAAAAGATAACTGTAATGTGCCATTCATTTTTCTCTATTTCTCAGTGTTAAAAAGTTGCGTTACAGGGATCACCAAATCTGGCCACCCTGTACGTATGGTAGATGTACTAGATTCTGAATATTTCATTCCAATTTTACCTTCAGTTTTCCTCGATTTTACTAATGACTTTTTTGTGATACTTATTGATTCGAAAAACGAGAAACCTTATAATAATCACACACTTATTGCTGTAATGTACAGGGTGGGCATATTTCGATGTTTTAGTACTACAACTTTTAAACCACAGGAGATAGACAAAATCTAATACCCACTTCTCGATCTCTTTTTCTGAGAAACTAACAAGAGTAGTATTCATATTTGGCTACTTTCTTTTGTTTTCGAGTTATAAGCGAAAATTGGAAAAGTGCCGATATCGAAAAAAATTCATATCTCCGCTAATACTGATGATAGAGCTCTGAAATTAAAACATTATACAGGTACTTTTTACGTAGAATCCATTGGCGTACTCGCCTTTTTTGCACCATTTCTAATTACGAAACTATGACCCAAATTATGTTTTTTTAAATGGGAATTCTAGATTTCTGTGCCATTTTCTGAAAGCTTAATTTTTTCTGATTTAAAAAATATATAACATTGTATGGTTTGTATCAATATGAGTAGAGAAAATGATCAAAAACCTATTCTCATCTGAGTCTCAATATTTTCTATGGTTTCAACTGTTGAAGAGCACAGAAAAATGGAGCTTCCTATAACAAGAGCAGTCTCCTTCTGTCAATCTCATTATTTCTATGATATCAACTAATTTCTACAAAATTCGAACATGGATATATTTCATAAACTCTTATATCATAAAATGGATTACGAAATAACGAAAAGATCCACATGATCCTCCGTTTCAATCGATATACTTGTTATAATGAAATGCATGCATGAGAATATTTTTATTGTTCTCCAAAATAAATACGCACCAGTGCCAGTCTATTTCAAATCGCATATGAAATAACGCATATAGATATGATTAAAGTTATCAATTCAGTTAGAAAAGTAACAAAGAAAAATTATTTTTCAATACCTAATAGTGATTGCAATAATAGGTCAGTAGGTAATAACTTAGAATGAGGATCAAGTTTCATAGCAGTCCATTAGTCTTCGATCTTGAAGAAATTGAGTACAGAGCATAGAAATGAAAAGACTACTGGAAAGAGATTGTGGTAATTATACGATGCTAAATTTTTCTGTACTCATCAACAGTTGAAACCATAGAAAATATTGACACTCAGATAAAAATAGGTTTTTGATCATTTTCTATACTCATATTGATACAAACCATACAATGTTATATATTTTTGAAATAAAAAAAATTAAGCTTTCAGAAAATGGCACAGAAATCTAGAATTCCCACTTAAAAAGACATAATTTGGGTCATAGTTTCGTAATTAGAAATGCTGCAAAAAAGGCGAGCACGCCACTGGATTCTACGTAAAAAGTACCTGTATAATGTTTTAATTTCAGAGCTCTATTATCAGTATTAGCGGAGATATGATTTTTTTCGATATCGGCACTTTTCCAATTTTCGCTTATAACTCGAAAACAAAAGAAGGTACCCAAATATGATTACTACTCTTGTTAGTTTCTCAGAAAAAGAGATCGAGAAAATGGTATTAGATTTTGTCTATCTCCTCTGGTTTAAAAGTTGTAGTACTAAAACATCGAAATATGCCCACCCTGTACAGTGCATCCCATTTGGGTGAGACAGCCAGGGTTTTTGCTTGTTATTTAAGATAGAGCCTTGCGGTTTTCACGTTCCTTTCCTACTTTTTCGTGAAACTCAAGTTGTCTCAAAATTTCTCAAATGTATGCTTTTGAAGATTCAACACAAACCTATATTTTTTTGAATAGAACACCCTGTATATTATTACTTCGTCGAATTCGTTATTTTTTTTCCTTCAAAATGATGTATGATACTGTGTAGGTAGGATATTCAGAAATGTTCAAAAAAACATCAAATAATAATGATTTTTTGTTAATGGGCAATTGATTTCCCAAATTTCAGTAAGAGGAGTATTACTTTTGATCTTTAAAAGAAGTAGGTCATTATGATACAAACATCCTTGGTGTTATTATGGCTACTATGCATTTGGGAGCATTGTTTCATCAAGTAGGCATTGGAGATAAAAAAACAAGCTGATCTAGCTACCAAGATCACCTGATCGGTCCATATTAGACTTTTTCTTTAGGGGCTATTTGAAAAATAAAATATACAGTATCAACAGAGGCAGTTTTCCAGGATTTACAAAACTGCCCTTTTATAATATTAAATACACTCAGTCGTATTGAAAAGGTTTGTCAATTATGTAATGGACAGCAATTTGAACATTTTAATATGTAATATAAAATATTATGCAATATTCATGATTTTTTTTATTATTTATTTGTTTGCTATTAGGTAGATACCTACGTTTTGTTTTTCATGTTAGATGGGTGTTTTTATCTTTGTTTGCTTAATCAACTGTAAATAAAAGTTACAAATGAGAATTATCCAATTGATTATTTTTTTATATGGGAAATCCATTGCCCATTTACAAACAATCCATCATTATTTGATGTTTTTGTGTTTTTTTTACATTTCATAACATCCTACCTACATACATACATACATCATACATCATTCGAAGGAAAAAAATAACGAATTCAACGAAGTAATAATATACAGGGTGTTCCAATAAAAAAATATAAGTTTGCGTTGAATCTTCAAAACCATACCCCGAAAAAAAAATTGAGTACCTACGCCACTGAATTCTACGCATAATTCTGATTCAGACGTAGTTTTCGGGTCAGCATTATTTCTAATAACTTCGGAGATAAAGGAGGGGTCGGAAAAGTAACAATATCCAAAATCTCTCGAACGGAAACAGTTATGCAAAATCTGATTAGACCAATTTGAGTTTCACGAAAAAGTAGGAGAGGAACGTGAAAACCACAAGGCTCTATCTTAAATAACAAGCGAGAAACCTGGCAGTCTCGCCCAAAATGGGATGCACTTGTACAGTGCACCTACCTACCTAATAGCAACACATAAAAAATACAAAAATTCATAACCATTGCATACTTAATATCTTACAGATTAAACTGTTCAAATTGCTGTCCATCTTCCTTAATACATAACTGACGAACCTTTTCAATACCCCTGGGTGCATTTAATATTAAAAGGGCGGTTTTGTACCTAAATCCTGGAAAACTGCCTCTGTTGATGCACGAAGTTCCTCGGGACTGTTGTGTCTTTTACTGTATATTTTATTTTTCAAATAGCCCCAAAAGAAAAAGTCTAATATAGACAGATCAGGTGACATTGACAGCTAGATCCGATTGCTTCTTTTCTCTCCAAGGCCTACTTGATAAAAGAATGCTCCCAAATGCATAGCAGCCATAATAACACCAAGAATGTTTGTATCATCAATGACCTACTACTTTTGAAAATCAAAGGTAATAATCCTCCTACTTATTAAGTATTATGTAACGAGCTGAAAGACTTCTTTCGTTGGCCATTTGGAGAAGATCCAATCAAGTTACTTTATTATTATTATTAATCATCTTACTGAAACTTGGGCAATACATTGCCTATTAACAAAAAATCATCATTATTTTCGCCGGGTTTCATAAAACTCCAATCACGGTGATTAATGAAATGTCATCATTTCTCCGCAATTTTCAGTTCATTTTTGACGTTAACCATCGACTTAATTTAAAATCAACGATTTGATCAAGCTTTATGAAACCCACTTTTGACGTTTTATTGTTTTTTAACATTCCTGAACATCCTACATACATAGTAGGTATCATACTTCATTTTGAAGGAAAAAATAACAAATTCAACAAAGTAATAATATACAGGTATTCCATTAAAAAAAATATAGGTTTGTGTTGAATCTTCAAAAAAACCCATACCCCGAAAACAAAAATTGAGTACGTCACTGGATTCTACACAGAAATCTGATTCAGATGTAGTTTTCTGCTCAGCATTATTTGTAGTAACTTCGGAGATAAAGGAGGGGTCCGAAAAGTATCAATTTCCAAAATCGCCCTGTGTCTCTTGAACGGAAACAGTTAGGCAAAATCTGATTGGACCAATTTGAGTTTCACGAAAAAGTAGGAAAAGAACGTGAAAACCTCAAGGCTCTATCTTAAATAACAAGCGAGAAACCTGGCTGTCTAACCTAAAATGGTCCTATGAATGCCAATTATGGACTTAACGATCAAAGGTATCTCATGAACATATGTCTCCTAAATTCAAACCCAACTTTCGGAAATAGGCTTAATAAATCTAGAGGATTAGAATTACAATGATCTGAAAAAGCTGATGAAATATGAAAAGGTACCTTCAACTTCATGGAATATAAAATAAAATATAAAGTCATACAATAATAAAATTTTATTAATAAATAAATCAGTCATCAATCAAGTACAAAATATAATCCAAATTTCACATGAATAACTAAAGCTATAAACTATATTACATATTTTTATTGAAATATACATATTTCTCGTACAACCCCCATCTCAAATTTGAAATAAGGAATCAAAAAAGTTGAAAATTTCCGGCATATCCTGAACCTCGCGCAAAACATGATTAATGCGACTTTCTCGTTGACACGAGGAATTTTAACGAATCAACAAGTGTTGACTTTGAGAGGAATTCCTAGCTTTCAGAACTTTGGGATTGTCTCGTAAATCAGTCCCTATGACAAATTATGATTCTCTCGGGCAACACATCGCTATAACTCTCCTTTTGCGCTGTCCGCGAAAAATTAGCGCGACATACCTTTTCAATTTAGGTCATCAGTTATTTTTATGAGCATACGTTGCAGATATATTCTTGTTTTTCAGGTCAGGCAGAACTTGAGGGACGCCGGCGAGGACCACAAGGGTTTACTTTTGGCATTAAAGTTTGGAGGAGTGCCGAGCATCAACAACTTGAATGCCATATATAATTTCCAGGTTGGTAAAACTTAGGAGTGTAATTCATAACAAAGCTTCCGGAAGAATTATCACTGAAATCAGTCGTTCATTTCAAATGAATCACATTTTTATAAGAAAGAAAGATATGTTGGGTATAAAACTGTAGAAAAGGGTGAAAACACTTCAAGTACTTACGGATGAAAACATTCAAGAAGAATTTTTTTTATTCCAAAAGTGACTTGCTTTTATTATAAATTTATATCAGGAAGGTAGAATATGAGGGGGCTCTAGTGGATTTTCACCCCTTTTATCAGCGAGGTAACTATTTCAAATTTATATATCCAGTCGTTTTCAAGAAATACACACATTTAACATTGTGAAACATAGGTGACAGGTTGACGTGATAATTCTTTCAATTGAATAAAGTGATGATAATAGTGTTTTTGAACAAAATGAAAGATGACGCGACTCAACTGAAAGATGGAAGGTGGTCGGAATGACCGTCATAAGCCATAATGCATACTTCAGTCCTTCTTTGCAGTTAATTCCGAACCCGTGAAAGTATCGCAAGATGGTTTCGAATACCATAACATCTAGTATTAATATATTATTTCATGTACAAGTATATGTTTCTTGAAAACAGATAGAGAAATCATACTCGAGCATTCGAAATTAAACTTACAAAATTTCAATTTGTGCTATTTAATGTACCTACAAAAAATTCACTAAGACATTGCCAAATTTTACTCCCCGGACTCTGAATTCAATTCAATGGCAATTTTCATTTTAATACAACGGCAACCCCGTATAAAGAATAAAACCCTAATTTTCAACTGGCAGAATTACAACATGAGCTATTAAATTCTGTCAATCATTACCGAAAATAGGAACAATTGAGCAGAGATAATTTTCGTCGATAAAATCAACAAATATTAAACTCAGACTCCTAAGCTATTCATTCATCGTCCGAAGAATCTGCATGGAGGTTATGCATGAACAGCTCAACGATACCTATTCTCTGTTCAATTGTTACTTTTCATATCTTTGGCAGTTGCCGTGAAATCGTTTCGATTTATCACCGTAAATGATTCTGGAAACACATTGTGAACGACCTGAAACAAAATCGCAACAAATTTTACAGACTCGAAATCCCGCCGATAAATCCCGAAAAATCCCAACAAATCCCTGAATACTGCTCAGCTTTGAGCGACACGAAACGCTCGTTATTTTGGCAATGCTTCATTTCTACCACAATGGTCCTGATGCCAGCCAGAACAAATTCGAAGTGTTTACGCTTTTCGTTCCAAAAACCGGCTACCGCACAAATGTAGAATATTTTGTTTTCATTGAAAATAACATCGCGGGCAATTAAAGCTGTTTACGCGGATAATTTCGACGCCTATCTTTTTTATGATGATGGAACTCATATTTTGATTTTGCCGTCGGGAGCAATGAACCCCACGAAATGAGCACAACACACGAATGAAAATGTTTTCCCTGACGTAAGTTTCGCCAAATAAAGACTCGTTTTTCGCAAAACTCATATTCGCGTCTCACTCTGCATACACAAGACAGAGAAAATCAGAAAAAGATAATCTTCAAGATTTAGGAAGTGATTAGAATAAACCCTGTCGTAGCAATGGCTGCAAGTGAATGAATGTATGCTGAGATGAAAAATTTCAATTATTGATTAGTTATTGTTTTGTTGATTTTTATTGTTGACTGGTGTCTGAATTCTATACTGAGACCAAGACTGACTCGATTTATATTTATAGAGATAAAATCTCTTTGAAAACGACTGGAATTGAAAAAAATTTTTAAATCGATTTGATTCACCATCGGCATCCATTTTAAAGAACTGAATTGAAGAGAATAAATTATCAATAAAAATATTATTCTTTCGTGTTTAATCATAATATATTATGTATTTTTTTTCTGTACTGAATTAATGAGATTGAAACAAAGCTTTTTCTATATATAAATTGTAGTATTCAGCGATTTAAATCATAACGTATTATTTATAATCAAAATAATTTTACACTCACGTTACCATTGAATGCAAAAAGTCGAAGTTATAAACAACGAATCAAGAGCGATCATAACTTGAAATAACTATACAAACCATTTATCATATTTCGATCTAACTCATTGCTGATTATTAGAACTTGTGGAAATCATGGCGAAGATTAATGGAACAGAATGAAGAGAAAGGAATATGAAATTCAATTAAAAGTTGCAAAGTGAATTACTGAATCATTTCGAATCCATGCAATCTTACTAAAAATTATTTCAATTTTCTATTGGAATTCCATTAGAACGGAATCCTTAGTATCAGCAAAAAAATCTTTAACGCTCAGAGTATCGTGAAATTGAAAATAAGCAAACGAACGTAAATACCTGCATAATTATGCTGACAATAAATAATTTATACCAAATCATAAACAGACAAGGGAAACTCCGTCAAACACTAATGAAGTAATTATCTTGTATGGCAGTTCACAGCCATGATGCAGGATCCATTAATTAAACAATGCAATTATCTCACAGGACTTTTTCTTCCTTTCGCAAAACACGAGAGGTGCTAGAAGACTAATCAAGCATCAATGCTGAGCAATGGAAAAAGTTTTCGAAAACTAACAATTCCTCGTCTATTCCAACTAAATTACACATTCGAAAGTTACTGAAAGGTTTGAAAATTGCATTACCTAGCAATCGAAAAGAAAGCGGATGTGGGTCACTGACAATAAATATATAAATTAACTGTCTATTTTCTAGAAGTAGATTAATACTGATTTTCTTCGACCTAAATGTCTAGTCTGAAAAAATGATACAAACACAAAACAAGTAACAATTCACGAAAATAATTATGCAACAATATTTACACAAGAAATCAGATTTGGGACCAAGATCACAAAGATCCTGAGCATCACTTCTGTGATTCGAACTATAAATTACTATCACTTCCGTATTCCTCAGAGGCTTCTCCGAAAGTTCACAACATATTTGTATACCGAAAATCTGGTTATTTTCTTCTTTCATTTATCACAACGCGCGTCTTGCAAAAAGACCTTTTCCATTCTTCTTTTACATATAAACTGGTGAAGTTTGTTGAAGTGACGCTAATCGAACTATTTGAAAGATTGGCCTGTAAACTTTTGAGTTAAACTAATTTTTTCACTTTTAGGATAAGCCATGGGTTTTCGGCCATCTTCTCCAGCTTCAAAGGAGGCTTGGAAAGGAGAATTTCCCGTTGATTGACCAAACCTTTTATCCAGACCACCGAGAAATGGTGAGTGATTCTGTTGTATTTCTCATACATTTGTTGAGGGCTGCGTTCCTGGTCCAGTTGCAGTGGTTATTTGCCTGTCTCAGGCAGATACCCTGTCGAATAAAATTGCTGTTACTTATTGATTATTACGGCAATTTGAAAATATGTATCGATATCGGAACATAAACTGGACACTAAATAGTACTTCAGCTATTGATAACGGACTGAATTTATAATTATTTCTACATAGGAAACCTCAGTTTGAGTGTTCAAAAAAAATAAACCGAATCAGTATCTTTTCCTTGTCGTTCGGATCAACACAAATTACTCAAAAAAATTTTAAGAAATAATGTTTTCCGAAATCTTTCGGAATATACCGGTGAATGATGATATTAGGAGAATTTTTTTTTTGTGGTGTGTGAACTGTGGGAAGGGCAATCAAAAGCATAATTTGAAATTATTTCCTGTATATACAGGCCGTTCTGATATGATGATACAGAAGGAAGTTATACTTTTTTAAATGTTACATCCCATATATGACCTATAAATGAACTCATAAATGGAATTCAAGCTCAAATTATGATGCGTTTCTTCAGATCACTCTTCACATTTGATCCATCGTTCACAAGAAAATCGCGAAAAATTCAAAATATGGAGTCATTTCAAATAGCAATTTATGAAGGAACCTGTTACGCAAGCGATACAGACAATGTTATTTTTAGTAGATAAATTAGCTACTTTTCTAAAGAAAAAACATAGAACTCTGATGCAGAGTGACCATTATTAATTCCCATACATCCCCTACAAATAATAGCCAAAAACTTCCTTATTTCAGATGGCATACCCGGTATTTTTCCATCACGTTCCTTCATAAACTGCTATTTGAAATGACGCCATATTTTGAATTTCAGTCGATTTTCTCGTAAATGATACATCAAATGTACAGAGTGATCTGAAGAAACTCATCATGATTTGAGCTTGCCTTTCCATTTTTGAGGTCACATATATGTCATAACATAAGGTGTTACATTTAAAAAAGTGTAACTTTGGTCTGTAGCCTTGTATTGGAAGAGAATGTTTATGGTAATAATTTCAAATTGTGCTTTTGATTACCCTACATACCACACAAGAATATATTTTCAAAATATCATCATTTACTCCCGCAAAATGAGAAATGCGTCAGTGGAGGTTCACTTGATATATTCAATGAAGAACTGTGAAAATGTGAGTTTCTCAATCAACTGCTGAATATTGATGATGTTGAATATATTTCAGTTTTAGCTTAGTCCCAAATTAGAAAAAAATTTCTAGCCGTGGCATGTCTAAGCGGGCGTAAGAAAAAAATAATTCTACAAGAAACACAATAATTCGTTCGACTAACTTTCACAGATTTTATAGCATCCTGCGTCAATGTTATCAAAATCAATCAATATTCTGCTATTTTTGAGTACTAAATATCAATTGGATGGAATCTTGGTTAGAAGAATATTTTGGATGAGGATGATGAAAAATTTTTGATATTTAGATCCTTCTCCCAATGATTTTAAATATACTGGTTCATTTGTTTCATAAGGGCACGTAGTTTAAATTTTCTTCATTCTAAAACTTCTTTGTGAAATTTGATTCCGGAAACAATGACTGCGATAATAAAATGAAATCTAATAATATTAGCGCCGTAGCATCGAAATCATCTTTAAAAACGCTCTCATAAGGTTAGGAAAGTATGTGAAAGATCCTTTGTCTCCAGCCAGGACTTTCTATTGGAAATATTTGAGAGTTTCAATTTACGGAATTTTTGTTCATTTTGGAGACATATAGACATAATCGAGTTATTTCGATGAATACAAACACAATATAGAATAGCTTACCTCTTGCACATGACAGCGACTCGTCCAATTGCAAGTATTAACGTTCTTTGGGCAATGTTGCGAGCTACATCTCTTTATTTTGCAAGTACATCCATAGCCGTACATTTTTCTGAGGCCTTTTCTCTGACGCCTCGTGATGTTTTCCCACTTTTCGGCATATCCGCACATGTTAACGTGGGCCCTGAGCGACAAAACACGACCTGCAAATAATGGAATGCATTGTGAAAATAACTTATTAATGACTTCGGAGGTTGTATGAAACAACTGCAGAAAGTGAAAGTGTTGTTTGGGGATTTCAGGATGTTTTATTCGAAGAAGGAGGTGGGCAAGTGAAGATTTGCTACGCAGATTTCGAGTAAAAAAATGTAAATCTTCGTTTATTCGATACTCCAAATGTTTTTGCTTCTTCCAGATCTATGTTTAATTATTAATGTTGGGTTGTGAATGTGAAAGTCAAACAGTAGATGCTTGAAGAAAATATATGGGTTTACTCTTCCGATGCGAAATGACAAATCTCCAAAAATACATAAAGATATGGGCGAGTATTATCAACATATTGAAAAAATGGATATTTTGAAAGAACTAATTTATTTTTTTAGCAAGGTTAGATCATAAACAAATCAAAACAAAGAAATGTTTCGAGATAGGTCGGACCAAAGACGTTTCAAACCGTGAAAAGCCACGAAAATTTTCGTTATTTCGAGGTGTACACATTTTGTTCAACATTTCCTGATGAAATTCATTGAAAATTTGCCTTTGAAAACACTTTCAATATCGAGATCAACTTGGTGAAAAATTCACTGAACACGATTTCGAAAAACAAATGTCATGTGAACCATTCAGGAACGAAAAAACTTTTGTGACGAATTTTCCATAAATTGGAATAGACCGTACCTAATAGGTTACTAAATTATACGAAAGTATTTATTGACAAAAAAATTCATTCAAAACAGTCCGATAAATACTGATTCTCCAGATTGTCCGTACTTTTGGGTAGAAGTTTTAGGGATCAAGCAAAAGCAAAACTAAAAGAATTGAGAAAGCCCCTAGCAGGTGCTTTTGAGCGCTCGTTCATTGGTGGAACAATAGGGCTTTAACCTCAAAATGTTGTATGGGACTAGATTGATACTAAATAACACTAAATATATGAATGCAAAATCTAGCATGATAAAAATAATAATATTTCAAAAATTGAAATATGTAAAAACTTGACGATTAAAAACAATTGATATGGTTCTGATGATGCGATTCCTTGAAATTTTGCATGAATATTCAGTATATCAATCTTCATTTACAAAATGAATTTAACTCGAATCGGATATTATTATGCATTATGCATGTGGCCCCTCATAATTTCATTTCGATTGGTTTCGTTATGTCTGAGATATTGAGAAACAAAAATTATAAATGGCCATATACTATGGAACACCCAGTAAAATTTGGCTGGTTTTAAAAAACTTAACAGTGGATTTAGAGAACCGAACTCACACTGAAAATCTCAGGTCACAATGACAATCCCTTCGAAAGTTATCGTGCTTACGGCCACACGGCCCCATGGATTCTTCATCAGGAGCTGAACCCTATCGTTTGAGACCATTTTCCGCTCAAAATTTGAAAATTAAAGAAATTTGGTCAAAATGTTAGCACTCGTTCAAGTAAAACGAGCGCTCAATAATGAAAGCTTAATTTAGTTATCATAAGGGGGTCAAAAATCACTTAAAGCAATTGGATTGAGACAATATATAACTCTTACCTGATAATACATAAAGCTTTCCAATCTCCAATTGCAGACCGCAAGCCGAATCAGAACTTGCCGTGATGATACGGCCTGATTTTAGTGCCACATATGACTTCTCGGACAGCTTGAAGTCCTTCCTGATCTTTATTTTGTAGATGACGGTGTCATTGCCCACTACTCTCTGGCGTTTTATCCTGGCGAGGATGACTGAAAACAAAATCATAAGATCAGTACACCTTATATTGGGATCATTCGCGTTACAATGGATCAATTCAAGGTTTGATTGAAATATTTCTCCAGGTCTAATAAATTCTGAACAAACATACGAACGAAAAAATGAAAATATCATCAGTATCATGTACATATATTCAATTCAGCGAAAACGCCCTGAAAAAATTCAGTTGAATTTGTGCAACATTTGTATAGATTTTTTTTTGTATATCTACATATTTATATAACAAAGTTTGAGAGAGCGTCAAAATAAAGTGCACTTTCCACTTCGATATAATTTCATTCCTCAATTAAAGTATGTTTCATTAAAAAGCATTTTTCCAAGACACCAGAAAAAATTAAAAGTTTGCTGTAGTTTTTGAGCGCTCGTTCTATTTAAACGAGTGCTAAATCGTTCGACTAACTGATGACGAATCCGTGGTCGAATTTAATTCTGTCCGTGGGGCCGTCCGGACGGCCGTAAGCAAGATAACTTTCGAAGTGATTGTCCTAGCGACTTGACTTGACGGTGTTCCATAAAATATATACTTTCAAAATTTTCTTCCTCACTATCTCAGACAAAACGAAACCAATCGAAATGAAATTTTGCTCACAATAGACCTCATACAAAATTTTGTGGTCATAGTATAAGCAGAACCATAAAAAATTTAATTATACCTAAAATTAAATAGAAAAATCTTTATATTTCCATGACAAGATATCCGATTCGAGTGAAATTTATTTTGTGAAGATTGATATAGTGAATGTTCATACAAAATTTCAAGAGAATCATTAGTACCAGAGAATACACATACTATTTTATTTCTTCATTAATCTCCAGAATATAATTCCGATCACGCAGAGATTTCGCATTCATATACTTAGCATGAATCTCAAGTACTATACAAAATTTTGAGGTAATATTTTTATTGCTCCACCAATGAACGAGAGTTTAAAAACTCCTGCTCAAAATTGTCCTCAAATTTTTTACTTATATGGCAGCTACTGGCTACTGGTACAGTTCTCTCCCGTTTCCTCGTGGACGAAAAGGTAGTGAGAACGTGAAAGTAACGCAACGCCTAATTCCCTTAAGAGCCTGGGAAATGCGTGAAAACGATACGGGGGCACGTTTCAACCATCGGTTTTTAGGACTTAGAATTGTTCAATTGGATCTGGTCGGCGTATTTAGTTAAAACGGATTCTGGAATTTCGTTTAGTAATGTGGCAAATGTTCCATTTTATAGCCCTTAATCTCCGTCGATTGAATCTTCGAGCTAACACCTGTTTTATGTCGAAGTTTTGCCGGTTTTTTTATGGTGCTTTTAGCAGGAGTCGCTTAAAAAAACATAGGTGAACATATTGAAAATTAAATTTTTAGCGAACATTTTTTTGAACGATAGTGATTGAAATTTACTGATGAAATTTTTTTAGGTACACGGGATGATATTATTCACTATTAGGCAGTAATAATTAGGGTTGGAATAAAGTTTGGCACCAAGTAAAAAAGTGAAAGCCCTGTATTTCTTCTTTTTATAGATTTTCATAAAAAATACGTCATGAAAAGCAGAAAGAGTTATCTACTACAAAGTATTTCGTTTTATTTCTCACTATTGATACAAATAACAACGATTTATTTATTTGAATGGATTTTTTCTCAAATGTACAAAAAGACTGAATTTCTTCTTTTTGAAGAGAATTTTTACATGGACAGATCCGAAACAAGGTGCACTTTCAGAATCTGCAGAAATATACAGGGTCCCATTTAAATAAAAAAATTTTGGTCATTTACGGTTAAACCGGAAGTATCTCATTAATGAAAATATGCTCATCAGATGGTCCATTACACTCAGCTGCCAAATTTCAAAAATATCGCCCGTTTCGTTTTAAAGATATTAATTTGGTGCCAAACTTTATCCCAACCCTGTATAACATGTCATATATCGCTCTTAGATCAGTGGCGACGCTTGGAGGGGGAAGGCGGTGCAAGAGTTGCAAGAGGCGTCCTTGAATTTCTATGGCCTATGCTCAACGAAATTGTACCAATTCATTCATCACTTCCCCCTGAAAATTCTGGGCCACCCCTGCTCCCCGCCTAAGTGTCGCCACTGATGTATGGGCGATATAATAGTTATTTTGTATCTAGTGCGCGAAATGCTACTTTGGTGATCGAGAACTGATTTTTTAACGAGGCGCAGCCGAGTTAAAAAAAATAGTCGAGATCACCAAAGTATTTCGCGCATTAGATGCAAACAAAATTTTTTCTACAAACGCTTAGCTTAATATGAAAAAAATATTGAACTGGTTTGTCTTGAAATTCACGTTTTCTTTAACATTGAGTGTTGCTTTCAACATAGAATATATTGCCCATAGTTATAATACCTAAATACTTTATTTGGAAAAACAGTTCAAACCAGTTCAATATTTTTTTCATATTAAGCTAAGCGTTTGTAGAAAAAATTTTGTTTGCATCTCATGAGCGAAATACTTTGGTGATCTAGATACAAAAATAACTAATACATTTTTGAAACTAGTAAAAAACTGTGATAATTTTTAAGTAAAAATAATTAATTGGTTTCATAAAAAACCAAATATTATGTTATCAAAAAGTGCTTGTATAATGTTTTTGTTTCAAGTTCATGGCACAAACAGAAACGGAGATAATGACCAATGTTGACATTACCCAGATGTCAATTTTGGCTCATAACTCGAAAAGAAAAGACGATGGAGCAATGCGGTCGACGGCATTCTGACTTCTGAGTTTCTAGAAAAAAGATCACATACTGAATTGTGCCGTTAATTTTTCTCTATCTCAAAGGGTTAAAAAGTTGTAGTCAGGGATCACCAATCTAGGTCGCCCTGTTCACCTACTGCAAATAACAGAATTGATCAATTCAGGAAAACTTCCATTTATTATGTTTTTGTACGTCTTAATGGTTAATGCCACACAACGGCTGAATAGTCTTGATATCACTCATATCCTTCGCATTTGCGTATTTGTAACAGTGCGTTACGTTAAAATGTTTTATTTGTTTACCTACTTAAAAACGGCGCCACAAGCTGAAATGATTTTTTGTACCGAATTGAAAGAAGAATTTGAAATGATTTCATTTTCAAATTATCTAAGTGGCGTACCAATCTGTCAGTTTTTGAATAAAACTTCAACATCCTCTATTTTGGAAACAATGCATTTCCGGAACTACATTTATGAACCCTTTTTTCATAAAATGATCTGAGGAATCAACCCCTTTCATTTTGTGTTATTAAGATACACCCTGTATCTTTTTGTCAATTTCCGGATATCAGTGAATGAAGACAATAATATTCACATAAACCCTCGAAGTTTGAGATATGTAATTCATTAAAACTAATATAATACCGACCACTAGGCGTCACGTAGACCCAATGTGAAGGTGGGAAATGATCCTTCAACGAACACCAATAACAATTCCTATCTGTTCTCAGAAGAGATTGCGGAAATCATATCATTTCTACGACCGTCTGTCGCGTTTCTAATTGATACTCTCGAACGTATATCTCCTCATGGATCATATGCAAACCACGAACCGTCTAATTAACCTAATTGCGAGCGATTGATCGGCCCTAACAGAGAATCAGCTACCGCCTGAAGCCGCTCATTGTTTCTGAATACACGCTCATTAAATTGTGCTACGTGTTATTATTTTATATCTGGAGACGTGTTGACAACGTAGAAACGTAGTACGTCCACTTAGTTTACGTGCACAGATATACATAATCTGTCAATGGACAGATTCAATTTGTCAATTTACACTTTTCAATCTGTCATCAACATTTTTCTATGTTTCTACGATGGCGTATTGGTACCACTGCGATGAAATAAAAATATGTCAATTAACAAAATAAGTCTGTCACTTTACACTTCCAATAGTCAAATAACAGATTTAATTTGTCAATTTACAGATTTGATCAGTCAATTGACACTTTTTAATCTGTCAATTGACACTTTAAAATATGTCTATTGACAGTTTTCATCTGGCAATTCAACAGATTCTCAATTTCGATTGCTGTTTTCGCACATCAGTAATCAACTGTTGGACGTGTATGGGGTTTTGTAGTTAGAGAAGAAATGGAAGCACTAATTTCTAAAACTATGTTCAATATTTGTACCTATTAGGGACAATCCAAGTTTTTAGTTCTATTTACATGCTCAGCACTAACATGTTAGAATTGATATGAAATAAATAACCCAATATGTAATGCCTTATTACTGCTTTTGAAACCAATGGAAAAAGTTAACCGTTTTCATAATATCAGATTTTATTTAATTTGGTGATGACTTTACAGTCCGCATCAACATATTCGAATCTCGTGAAAATATTTTCAAGTTTTATATTTCCAATTGAATAAAAGCATAGATAATTCAACTATGAGTTTAAGAAAAAGAGAATCAGTAATTCTCGTAGGCATAGAATGAGGGAGATTGGGGTTAGTCAAACATGAGCATTGTTGAATTTCCAGATTCAATCTGTCAATTGTCAGATTGAAAAGTTTCAGTTGACAGATTGAAATCTGTGAATTGACAGATTAAAAGTGTAAATTGACAGAATGAGTTTCTCAGTTGACAGATTAAATTTGTCAATTGACAGATTTAATGGCTCATGTTCGACTAACGGTAATCTTCTCTCTCTGTCTCTCGATTAAAAGTTGTAAATTCAAAACTTGGAAATATTTTCCCGAAAATAGGTTGGTGCGAACTGTGAAGTCAGCACCAAAGTAAATAATCTCTGATATTATGAAAACGGTTAATTTTTTCTATTGGCTCCAAAAGCACAAATTAGGACTGAATATTATTATTTATTTTATATTTCGGAACCAAAAACTTTGATTGTCAATATGTAGTTTAATGAGGCCCGACTGGGCACTCAGTAGGCTCTCAATATTCAACACTGTTTTACAATTAGTGCTTTCAACTTTTAGCTAACTTCATAAACCCCATACACGACAACCAGTTGATTACTGACGTGCGGAAACAGCAATCCAAATAGAGAACCTGTTGAATTTTCAGATGAAATCTGTCAATTGACAGATTGAAAAGTGTGTTATTTCTTCTGAAATAATCATAGAATTTTTTACCAATTTCCAATTAGGTACTTATCACATGCTCAACACTTAGTATGGTCGAGACGTTTGAAGGGTATAGTTGCTGAGCGAAATATTCAATTTCGAATCATTTCCCACATATTAATAAGTCTAAGAAATCTTACCTAATACGTCAAATTTTTTTTAATTTTCTGGTGATAAATCACCAAAGCAATCAACTATTCGATTAATTTCCACAAAAAAAAACTATTTGAACTCTTCTATTTCAATATTATTTTCAAGGCTAAACATGAAATAATACCTATGGTGAGATAAAGAAATCACTGATACATCCCATCAGTAATCTGTTTAACCCAAGTAAGCTTTTTCGCTTTAGCTCATATTTTGAAAACTTCAATTCAAATTTGAATATCCTGTGAGGTTTTGATTTCATTTCATCAGTTTATTCATTTATGAATTCAGCTTTCCTATTCAAATCTTCAACTACCTTGAAAATTTTGGGTTTTGAAGTCGTTCCTTCCGCAATTTATCGTGTTCATGCCTGGCCTACGAGCGACCGTGAAAAAGCGCGCAAAATGCCAATGAGTGGCAGAAAAGAATTAAGCGACTTTGTAAGACCTAACTTAAATGTTCGAAAGCACCGTTGTGCTCACTCTTCTGCTTTTGCTTCAGTCATTACAGCGATGAAAGCTAAGATCGGCTAAACTTAATAGCTGTTGTTGTAAGAGTGCGCTATGCAAATATATTTGACAGCAAAATTTCAATTTTATTCAATTCCTTTTTTCTAGTATCAAAATATTGTATCTGATCTAACCTAAAAACTATAATTTCACATTGTAACGATGTGAACGAGAGACGAAAAGTAACGGCGATAAACTGAAGTTGAGCTTGCCCATCGCCTTCAAATCGGATAATATCTCAGTTGCCTTATTGCTGAATTCAACGCCTTTCAGATGTTTCAGTTTTCCGCCCTTAACTAATTTCAACTTATTAACGCGAGTTTGAGATGCAACTTTTAGGGGGTTGTAATTAAAAATGAGTTTGATAACTAAAATTATGTTTGGTTGCTCTCTCTGCAATATTCTCGATGTGTATTATAAGCATATGGAACTTTTTCAGTAGTTACTAATTGGTAGTTGATCATAATTAAAACACGTTCTTTGGTGGCTCTCTCTGCAATATTCTCGATGTGAATTATAAGCATATGGAACTTTTTCAGTAGTTACTAATAGGTAGTTGATCATAATTAAAACACGTTCTTCATTTCTATATTTTAATATAAATTTTCAGATGAACGAAGTTGAAAACTGGTGGCAAAATGTAAATGTAAATTAGCTGAAAATTGACAGTGGTGAAACATGGATATAAAAACATATTTCATTTTGAAAAATATAAAAAATATAAGGGAATATTTCTCGAAGAACATCATAACTGAAGATTGAAATTAGATAACCATATTATATTATCGAAATGTTCACATTTATGATGATGTTTATAAATAGACATCGAAATTTTTTCGAGTAAGAAAACTATTACAGCGAACAATTTTGACTTCATCTTTATGACCTCATATATTGAACATCAGGAAAATCACTGTAACCTCACAAACTGTTATGAAACGAAGTCGAAAGTATAAAATCTCCATGGCTAGCAGACTGATTTTTTGAAGGTGATTGGAGTGTATTACTACTTTCGTTTGTTTCAGGAGAGAAATTGTTGAATTTTTATTTCATATATTTGTAATAACCACTCATTATCAACATGAAACTATTTTGGTTCCTTGAATAAGCTAATGTTTTTGTTGGTCGTAAATCCTTTCGAAGAAACATATTAAAAAAGTTCAATAGACCGTTGCCATATATGAAGTTTGGTTATAGTCACATTGAAACGAACTGTGTAAGGCGCTCAAGCTTTCTCGCATGGGAATGATGATAGTTATTTACATATCCACGTTACCAAAATCGTTTACATGAAAGATTCTCTAATATGAACTGCCCATATATGGAACCTCTCAACTACTATTATCTTATTGGCTAATAATGCTACTTCATGTTTCTTTCCTTATACACTTTGCTATTAGAAATAATTCAAAATCATTTAAATAGGCCATTCTCCATCATTTTAAGAAAAATTTCTCGCCAATGGCGACGGTATATTGCGTCTTCTTGTGCAATATAATTTATAGAATCAAGCACATCATTCAGCAGGTGCCCTCGTTCTAAATGTTCGTTTGAGAAAGAACTTAAGAACTGTTGTGGTCCAAGGTAGAAAACCAGATGTTACAGCGTTAAATGGTTTTCCTTATTTCGATGCAATTGATGAATTTTCAAACTAATTTCCGACTTTTTGTCTCGCCCCTCTAAATCATGACCATTTTTAAAATTCTCGAACTAAAATTGGTAACATTAACTGTTTGAAACATAATTATACGGTAACGAAAAAATAACAATGATTTCATCAATTACCCCATACTTATCTCATTCATTTTACATTGAAGCACCAGAGGGCAGAGAATGAAACACTTGTCTGTAGATGTTGCATTTTCCTTCATTATTATTCATACCCAAACAACACACACACATCTTTTAAACATTTTATAGACTATATAAAATAGATTATTAGATGATCTATAAAACATCAAAATGTATAGAATTTCTAACCTAGATTCGACGTAAAAATGTCCGCGAGATTTACGTTGAAAAAATACTACTTTTTTAGACATCTATTTCACGTCAAAATAAGTCTTTCTATAACAAGTGAAATTTCTGTTTTTTTTAGATTATCCTAACTTAGTATCACGTTTGACATGTAATAGATGTTTGAGGATTTATGTTATTTTGATGACTCTCTAATGTCTATATATCATTAGATTTTTGTCGTTTTTCTTGATCAATAATCTGATAATATATAGATGATCCGAAAAACATCCACACTCATAACCTCTTAAATATATAACATAGTAGATGTTTTTTGGAGCATTACCGTCATGATCGAAATTGGACGTCTATTAAGCGGAATATTATTTATGAAAATTGTTGGTGATATGTATACGTATATAAGATGACATAAGATAAACCTTTATTCAATGTCCCTAAAAAATCTTTGCATTGTATAATTTTTGACATCTTACTATTGTCAATTCCAAAACAATATTGATAACGTGCGTTCAAAAAAATTCGTGGTCAAGTAAGCTGTGGATTCTATTTTTCTCCTCATAGACTCTCAGGAAAAATAGAATCCACAGCTCACTTGACCACGAATTTTTTTGAACGCACGATATAATGATTTGAAAGACGTCATATTTAAGACCTGTTACTGATTTATTCCATCAGATTTTTCGAAGGAGGGTTGTATGTTAAAAAAATTCAAAGAAAATTGACATTTGCTAGTTTCAAGATCATGTTTATCCTAAGGAGATTTGGTGGGAGACTTCAAAAGTATGCATTTCATTCATAAAAACACCTTGAGTCTTATTTTATCAATGAAAACTGTTTATGCTTCTCCCTTCATGTTTCTGTGGTGTGCGGCCCAGCAAATTATCAGATATAATATATTTTATCTACAAAGTTGAAATCTCTCATAGCAGTTAGGAAAGCAAAAACAAGTTCTGATATGAAAAAATAAATAGGTATATTCATAATATAAAAACATAAATAAACACAATTCAAATGTATCAAAAATATAAATTGTGTCAATGACCAATGTAGTCGAGACAATTTGTTCAATTAAAAAAATAAATAAGAATGTCATAGGCATCGGCAATTTGTGAGGATTTGCTTTTCGTTTTCTCATATTCGTATCGTAGGTTTGCAAGGCGTAACCAGTCTTGAATTGCCTTATTAGGGTCGTGTCGTTGAGATCTGCCAGGATTTCACTCTCGAACAGATTATAAACAGCCTCTGGAACCAACACAAATCAAAATAAGTGATTTTTTTCGCAATTAAGTACAACTTTAAAAAACAATCACAACAGAGGACAAAAGAATATCAAAGTTTTGCAGAAAATTATGAAAAAATTTTTTTCAAACTATAAAATGTACTTTTATATTGTGTTCAGTTTTTTTCTGAGAAATAGAAATAATTGAAAGTTTATGAATACAGGTAACACCGAGAAAATTTGAGAGGTGATGCTATGGTGAAAATGAAGGTTACACCCTTCCAAAGATTAACGGAAACAATTTTTTTCACAACTTTTTTATGAGAATTTTACTTTTAAAAAAACATGGCTGAAAAGCCCAATTCATATACTCACTCTTTTATTTCTACAATTCTTTTCGAAAACTCAATCATTCCCGAGAAAACAATTTCGATGCATTTTAATTTTGTTGGCTGTTGTTCAATAAAATGCTATTTAATAAGAGCTTGGAACACATTTTGTTTATGTTTTTTTGTAAATGCTTGAGTTGTCGAAAAAACTTTTAGAAATGGAAAAATTAGTGAATGAATTAGGCTTCTCACTCATATTTTTCCAAAGGATTCAAGGCTTGCTATGAAAATTTCCTTTTTTTGAGATTTCGACTTATTCGTAATGATATGACCTTCGAATACAACATCAGAAAGATAATAAATGATATTTTGAATTCAAGGTGATCAAGAAATGTCAATTGATAATTCCAAAATCGATAAAATTGCAAAATTGTTAATTAAATCTATATTTTATATACCTAAATGCTATTTTTTTGACATTGTATATTGAATAATTAGCATTTTTTGAAACGATAGCTGAAAAAAACAACATTCTAAATAGAAATGGAAAACGCTTATACCTCCTGCTATAATTCATCTAAGATGATCTGAAAAACATCTTAACATTTTCTCGAAGATTTCAAGCTCAAGACATTCAATTATTCTTCAAATCCTGATTGAATCTATTTTGTGCTCGACTTTTTGACTAATGATAATATTTTTCAGCAAGTTTTTCAAGTCGAGTGGTTGAGTATTATTCATTACTAAATCAATATCTCAAAGAGGTCTATCAATTGACTTCTTTGATGATAAACCTACCAAGTTTATTCAGAAAAATATTAATTCTATAATAGATACTGTAACAATTTGAGCCCTACGAAATCTCCAACGCAAATTATGAAATTCTATAATTTGAAATTTCAGATGATCTTGAAATATTTATCCTTAAATATTTGAAAGAAAGATTCCAAAACCGATCATCGTGTAAATTATAAACATATTTTTAAAGAGAGCGGATTTCAGGTACCTGGTACCTGGGATAATATCTAAATAAACAGAGTATTCAGAATAGTGATAACAGACATAACAGTTCAATAGAACGGTTATTCAAAAGATATCATTCGATAGACTGCTTCAGATGATCATTATATGAAAGGTTTCAAATTTCTACTTACAATATACCTACCTAATTTACAATAATTAATCAACATATTCTCCAGTAGAACAAATGTTATAGGTATAATTTACAGGAAGTAGTACCTAATCAAAAGTTAATCACTAGTGTTAGTTAGTCATCTGAAAGATATCATTCAATCGACTTTCTAGATCATCGGACCATGAAAGATAACAAATCTCCAATTTTATATTAATTAGCATATCTTAGTGCCACCACATTATTCGGTACCTACTACACACCGGAATAGTAGGTTCCTATATAATTCAACATTACATAATATTCACTTTCGAACGGTTATCTAAAAACATCATTCAATAGATCTTAATAGATGATCCATCTGTAAAAGATATTTTCATAATACCTATTCTGCTTTTATCCAAAGATGCAGATTCGTTTTTGAAAATTATAAATAAATCTCATTTTTATAACAGTGAGCCCAGACCTGAACCAGCTACCTGAGAAGCTATATTATGGAGAAATTGAAATTGTACTTACTAGAACTAGGTACCATATGCAACATTTGCACTCACCTTCTTTAATTGTGACAGCACTAATCACTAAATAGTATATTCACTAAGCTAAGGCTAAAGCAAAAACAATCACTCGATATTCGACTTGACCTTTTGACGAAGCAGTGTTCTAACGAAATGATCAAGTTCGAATGTCTTTCTGTCTATAACCCTACCCGCTATTCCTTTGAATTTTAACATTTGGCGGTTCGGCGGTTCGTAACCACGTGACCGAGCCCGATATAGGAGTTCGCATTTCGCTCATCGTGATCGCATAGATCACCTATTTTTCATTTTAAATTTTATTTATATTAACGGAATATGGAAAAACGCTCTTATTTCAATAGGTGGTATTGAAGTTATCGATTTCGTTTTTTCAAATTTAACTTAGATTTATTGTTTGAAGTACTTCCGGTCGTACCGAAATATTAGAATTTGTATTTATATCTTACTTCCAGAGCACAATATGCGTCACCTGACCAAATTGCCAGATTTAGAGTATTGTATCTTCATAATTATTAATTCGATTTTTATCTATTATGTATCGAATTGAGCAGAAAAAAGGCCTTTCTAATAATACTTTTTTCCAAGGCATTTACATCTCAAGAAAAAGATTAACATTCCGAATAATTGCAGGCTGCAAACTGGAATCTTAGACTTTTTTTGGGGTGTCAATTTTTCCCTATGTTGGAATGAAAATTTAACGATGACATTTTCACTCATCTAGGACGAAACTGAAATAATTAAAAAAAACACTAATACCAAACTTATATGTTAACAAGTGACACATATTTGTACTGAAATCGATATTTACAATAAAAATATGAAGAAATACACCTACTGCGCCATTTGAAAAAAATCATTTCCGGTATAACCAATGTACTTCAAAAATCTTCTCTTTGTTGAATAAAAAAAACGAAGTCGATACCTTATATACCGTGTTTCCATATTCCGTTGACAGCCGGTATAGCTCTTTGTCAGGCCGCACACCAAAGAAGCATGATACGAGAAACAAAAAACATGGAATGTTTTCATTCATAAAAACAACCCGTGTCTATTTCAATCATTGAAAATGTTTGTTGTTTCCAGTATCATAAAACAACGGAAAAAATGAGCATTTTCGTGGAAAACTCAATAATCTTTGTTTAAGTACTTATTTAAGAAAACAAAAAACCCTGTAGCATAAAAATTGAGGGTCCTTACTCCATTTCATCCAATTGTTGAAGAGAATGAAAATGACCATAATTCATATGTTTTTTTATTAAGTTGGGTAGGAAATATTTAAAATGTCATACGATTCATAATGAATGCTGAGCTGAATGCTGGAAACAACAACCTCCAGCCAAATTATGTGAACGTAGTTTACGTGTCATGGATTGCCGTGCAAGTTCAAGGATTTTTTTGTCACTACCTTTTAGGGGTGATATCTCGAAAAGGGATGGCTGAGAAAATTTTGTTGTAGAGAAGACTCATCTTAAATTTCACATGCTTAATTTTGTCGCATGAATTTAAAAACAACCTGTATGTCTATGCGTATCTGCTAGTCGAATTCATACCTAAATAAATTATTATTTTCCATATGGTTTTTGGTATTAAAATTGTTGCATAGCATATCTGAAAAACATCAAAAAATTGCTCACTTCTCTATTGCATGAAATGAATATTCTATAAACATTTTGAAAACATATATAGTCGAAATGCAATCTTTCCATGGACATTCATAATCTTTGGTTGGGAGACGTTATATAAATAATACTCTTAAGGATGAAAATCAATTTACAATTCTTTGACTTTTAAAGTTAGATATTTTATTTATGTATTCTAGATGACTAAATATTGTCGAATAATGATGTCTTATTTCGATGAATGGCATGGCATATCTATTATACGTCGAAACGTTATTTTTTTTTCGATAGTATCAATTAGATGTCTTATAAACATTTCAAAAACGTGTGGTCGAATTGAAATACAATTATCGACATATTTGAGACATACAAAACCGTACGTTTAAAGACAATATATACAGTATATATCTAAAAAATGTCAATCAATCTACTGTTTTATGACCATATGAGTTAGATGTTTTATCGATGTATTTTAGATGACAAAAAAGAGCTAAATGTTGATGTCTAATAGACGTAAAACAAAAGATGTCCATTAAACGTTAAATAAAATACCTCCTCCACGATTTTAAAACTTCGATATTTAATATACGGCTTTTGGAGGTGTGATCGAAAAGCTATAAATTTTTGGATATCTGCAGGATATAAAATTGTTTCGGGTCTTAGATAATGCATCTAAAGGATGTCTTTTAGACATTATGTATAGAAAACATCTCAATTAAATAATCTTATTTCAATCAGATTTCAGAGCAAGATGGCTTCAGATCACTTTTAATATCTATTAGATGTCATTTAGATGTGAGTGTGTTGTTTGGGTAATCTATCTGCTCGGATATATCTGAAGTACTAAATTCGACAGGCTACACACAGTTTAGCTCCACATGATAATTATCACACAGAAAGCGTCATTATTTGAAACATACTAAACATTCTTGATAATTTTCAAGAATAATTTTTTGAGCGGCCATTCTACTTGAACGAGTGCTATATCGTTTCCCAAATGTCTGTAATTTTCTAATTTTGAACCGAAAATGGCCTCAAACGATAGGGTTCGACTCATGGATGATGAATCCGTGGTCAAATTCAATTCTGTCCGTCCGGCCGTTCCGGCGTCTGTTAGCACGATAACTTTCGAAGGGATTGTCCTAGAGACTTGATATTGTCGATAATTTTTGAATTTCGACTTTCAGGGTGAGTTTGGTCCCCAAATGGACCGGTTAAGTTCATTAACTAGCCAAGCGTACAGGGTGTTCCATAGAATATGGCCATTCAAAATTTTTCTTTATCAATATATCAGATAAAACAATCCCATCGAAATGAAATGTTGTGGCTCATGTAAGATGTTCATAATAAGCCTCATGCAAAATTTTGTGGCCATAGTGTAAACAGAACCATAGGAAATTCAATTTGAATATTGAAAAGAAGAAACTTAATTTTTCCATGAAAAGATATCCGATTCACATCTGCTCTGGGAATGTTCTTGGATTTAACGAAAGCCTATGACTGTTTGGACAGTGACAAGTTGATCCAAAAATTGAAACTTTATGGTATAAGAGGTCCAGTGCTTCTGTGGGTAAAATCTTATTTCACATGTAGGACACAAATGGTGGAATTTCAAATAGATGGAAAAACAATAAGATCGGGAACAGAAACGCTTCTCTGGGAATACCACAGGGAAGCATTGCTGGGCCATTATTCTTCATAATTTACCTAAACGATTGTGAAACAGACACAGAACCTAGGAGTGAAGAAATAACAACTATGAACAATACAGAATGTGCACAAGATACAGAAGCAGAAGAAGGGAGTATAACCACAGTTAACTACGCGGATGATAAAAACATACTTATTGCTGGTAGAACATATTCGGAAATTCAAAGACTGGGCCAATTTACTATGGATTGGACAAATAAATGGTTCGAAAACAATAATTTATTGCTGAACCAAGAGAAAACTAAATTGATACTCTTCACAAGATCAAACACTGAAGAAAGAGATAGCATGCATTTAAATCAAAAACAATATAATTTCGTTGATTCAACAAAGTTTTTAGGAATATTTATTAACAAAAATTTGAAATGGAATGACCACATACACTACCTTTGTGAAAAGGTCACGCCTTCCATCTATGGTCTGAGAGTTATGTCTAGGTATATCAACAACAAATATCTGAAGATGGTATACCATGCTATGGTAGAAGCAAAGATGAGATTTGGGATTACATTCTATGGATCAGGAGATATAAAACCACTATTTGTACTGCAGAAAAGAAGTGTCCGAATCATTAATAACATGGGATATAATGAAACTTGCAGAGGCATGTTTAAGAAGATGGGAATATTGACAGTATATGCCATATATGTACAAGAGTGTATACTTTTTGTTAGGGGTAATACAGAACTGTTCAAGAAATATGAGAATAAGAAGGCTTTCTACGAAACAAGGAATATAGATTACATCTACCAGATGGAATATAGATGTATAAAAATTTATAATTCACTACCAATGAGAATAAAAATTTTGACTTATATAAAATCATTTAAAAAAGAATTATTTAAATATCTC
This sequence comes from Propylea japonica, assembly GCA_013421045.1. NCBI lineage: Eukaryota > Metazoa > Arthropoda > Insecta > Coleoptera > Coccinellidae > Propylea > Propylea japonica. Next base: position 7,822,941 of record CM024245.1, on the reverse strand, counting down.
CTGAATTTAGAGCCCTACAGTTTGGAAGATTTTTTGAATTGTAGATAGGACTATACTTTTGTTTGACGTTATTTCTCTTCACTTGTGTACACTGTATGTAGAGTGATTATGAAATAAAAGGCTGTCGACTTGAGCCTATTAGCGTAGAAAGGGTGTGATTTTTCACACCCCCTAGCGATCGGCTATCACACTCCCTACTAAGGGGAACATTCACTCATCCCGGATAGCAAGTATCAGGGGGATTGAGCTCTGAGGTCTTCGGTGTTCTTCTTCTCCTGGGTCCTGGGTTGTTCGTCCTTCGTTGCTTGGTCCTGGATCTCTCGGTTGATGTCGTGGTAGTTGGTTTTGCAATGTTTCCCTCCATAGTTGTTCCTGGTGTCCATCGTGACCTACAAACTTCCTTACCGTTCTAGCAGTACCAAGAAGTACTGCTTTTTGCATTACTTTAAACAGGTTTTCATCCAAATCTAGCTCCTTGAGGTTGGACTTGAGGCTCTTAGGAATAATTCCTGTGGTTGATATGAGAATGGGAATGGTTCTGGTACTAGACATTCCCCACTGCCTTTTAATCTGAAGTTCAAGCTCTCGATATTTCGATATTTTTTCAGCATATTTTTGACGTAGATTGTTGTTGTTCGGGATGGCTACGTCTATAAGTATTGCTCTCTTCTCTTTTTTCTTCACTAGGATTATATCTGGCCTGTTATTAGCAACTGTTAAATTTGTAAGTACTGTGCGGTCCCAGTATAACCTGTAAAGGTTGTTCTCCAGTATTACTTCAGGCTGATACTTATAATATGGAATTGTTTCGGACTGCAGAATCTTCAGTTGGATGGCGAGTTCCTGATGAAGTATTTTACAAACTGCATCATGTCGACTCTTATATTCATTTCCAGCAAACATTTGGCAGCCTCCTGTAATATGTTGGATTGTTTCTGATGTTTGGCATCCGTAGCGGCATCTATCGTCGGTGAGGCTCCTATCCTTCATTATATATTTCTGATAGTTTTTAGTTTGCACTACTTGATCTTGAATGGCAAGGAGGAAACCTTCTGTCTCAGGAAACAATCTTCCAGAAGTCAGCCAGTAGTTCGACGCAGGAATGTCGACATGTTCCTGGGTGACCTCGTTCAGGTGTCTTCCATGTAGGGGCTTTTCTCTCCATCTTTGAATTTTATCACTATCCGTCTGTGTGGTGTTTTCATGAGGGTGCTCGCTTAGTAATAGAGGTGTTGAACAATCTGCTTCAATCAGTATCTTATGTAAGTCCGATGTGGCTGTTATTATTATTATTATTATTATTGGAGGAATTGAGATTGTATTAAGGAAAACATAGCTGCAAATACATCGTTAATTCGTCCAAGAGATTATGTTATATAAATGTCTCACATAAATACGTTGAAAAATATAAATATTGAAAGATTACCATTACTGTTATAATTATTGAGGATCTGTCTTACTGAAAGTCTGAGATTTTGACCAGCCCTGGAAATTGATGATCAAGATGCTATCAACCTTCATTTGAAAAGCTTCTCATATTGATGTTAAAATCAACGAATCTCTGCATTTATGGTTTGAGAAAGTCTATATCAAGCTTCTAGAGTTCAACGGGTTATTGTCAAGATAATTAGAGGTTCTGATGTTTTTTGAGTTTTCAAGAAAAAAAACTGATGAAGCAGACTATTTGTACAGACGAAATGTTTTTTTCTGGATATTCGTCACACCTTTTCAGAAATATGCGCATAAGGTGTCGAAGGCACAAAGAGCCGGTTTGACCATTTTAAGACAGTTATAATTCATTCTAAAATGAGCATACTCGACGTGAATGTCAGTTCTGCTCTTTACCATACAATGCGATATCAGGACATATTCAATTATTTTAATCAGTTGCCTCTGTCTACCATAATGCACAGATATGCCATCAATTACTACCTAAAGATACGCCCATTAAATATAATAGATATTATCATTATGACTCTAATTACATGAAAAAACAGGCGCTTAAATCATAGCGCAAACAATAATGTACATACAGAGGGTATATAAATAAATTAATAAATAAATAAATAAATCAGGAATAAATTGGACTTAAATGATAGCAGCGGTCTATTCCAGTGAATTGCAGCAATCTAGCACTTGGAATATATCGTCAGTGTTCAGTGGCGGCTCGTGACGGAATAAAAAATTATTATAAACAATAAAAGCAGAGAATAATACCAATTGATTAGAATCAACCAATATTAAACCCATACTTCGGAACTAATCCCGCCAACGCACAACGAACATGCATGGTGGTAATATCAAACAGAGCATCCATAGATAGCTATTTCGCCCTATTTGGGGCTCATCAGTATGGAGGAGCTCAGTCTGAAAGGCATTCTGGGCTCCCTTACTTGAAGAAATGTCGCCCAGCTCTGAGTATTATCAGAAACAAGACGCCATCTCTTGGGATCCTTACGAACACCTACCTCCAATGCATGAACGTTGAACGAAGTTGCAAGATGTTTATCCGTTTTTCATCAAACTGGTGGCAGTCCAACTTTGTGGATTTCACCTTCAGTCGATGAAGTGGAAACGCTCGATTATTCGTCATAAACCAGACGTGGTGATAATAGTACGAAATGAAGATTATCGCATAATCGCAGGTATAATATAAACAATAAAAGCAGAGAATAATACCAATTGATTAGAATCAACCAATATTAAACCCATACTTCGGAACTAATCCCGCCAACGCACAACGAACATGCATGGTGGTAATATCAAACAGAGCATCCATAGATAGCTATTTCGCCCTATTTGGAGCTCCTCCATACTGATGAGCCCCAAATAGGGCGAAATAGCTATCTATGGATGCTCTGTTTGATATTACCACCATGCATGTTCGTTGTGCGTTGGCGGGATTAGTTCCGAAGTATGGGTTTAATATTGGTTGATTCTAATCAATTGGTATTATTCTCTGCTTTTATTGTTTATATTATACCTGCGATTATGCGATAATCTTCATTTCGTAAAAAATTATTATTATAACACTAAAATAAATTACTGACTACTGCGTCAGTTGCAAGCTAATCATTAGGAGAAAATCATTACTAATAATTCGAGTTTTTGAATCCAATACGAATTCTCATTTTATTATAGCTATGCCATAGGGAAATGTTACTCTTGTCTTCAATTGAAAAAATACTCCGATATTAATGCTTCAATGCAATGGTGTGTGACAAATCGCTTTAACCAATTTTTGATCAAAGTTTATCGAAATTTGTATCAATTGCTGCTTACAAAATAATTTATTTAAAACTACACTGGCAGTAAACCAGTTGTACTTCCAATGCCATGTATTTTGAAACTTCCGATTCGATTTTCCTACCCCTCCAATAGTCACAAGATAATTCACTCCAACATGAAACAGGTGGCTTTATTTCTTTGATTATATACTTATAATTTTTCCTCATAGGAATTACCCAAAAACTGTTTCTGGTCCATTAAAAAATCTGCAGTATCACGGGTATTGCAAATAATATCATTAGTTTTTGGAATTTGATACGGTGCACTCGGCTCTGCTAGAGTCATTTAGCCTTCTGGTAGTAATTACCTGAGCCGATGAACAAAGTGAGAATTATTGTGGAAAATTTTCACACGACATGAGCACGGAAACAAAATTAACAGCTAACACGGCACCACAAACGGCACAAACCCAATAAACCTCTAACAGAGTGAAAACTAACAATAACACCATAGATTAATTTTTGAATAACACTATTTCGCCTCCCGGTTAACCCGAATATGCAGTTTGCCGATGGAACGAAACGAAATTATCGCGGATCAAGGGGAGAGGCATGCCCCAAATGCATCTTGAAAGCTGCAATACATAAAAAACAAAGGGTGGATTTATGATCTCGTCACGTCGATGTGAATAATAGCCAGACAAGGAAGCGCGTGAGGCATGCATCAAACCGTTTACGTCTTAAAGAGGGAGTGAGATGAATTTACAAATTGGGACCGTAAAGTCTGTTACTTGTAACGCTACGGTCCGATGTTTGTTCATTCATCGTAACGTCTGTAATGTGTAACGTTAGAGATGTCTGTACCTGACTTTAAAATGAGCTCGGATATTATGGAAGCCGAGGCCCGCAGTATCGTTTAAAAAAAACGAGACTGAAGAAATAAAGGGATAATGAAATTGACTAATAAAGTATTGGATTAATTCGCTTGATACTTGTAATTTCCGGAATTTAATTGGTGAGACACTGCCTCACCTGCCTCATAGGACAAGCCGCCACTGAAGTGTTAACGGGCTGACTGCTATGACGACAAGGAATACGATGTAGGTCGGACTCTCGCACTGATTTAATGGAAAATCTACGTTCGTCGATTGACCTTAATTTTATGGCAATGCGGGAGTTAAACCTACATTCCTGATTTGTGATTTGATGGGTTGGTAAAATCAGACTCCTCCAAATGAATTGGTAACACTGCCGGTCAAGTTTGAGGTCATATCATAGTTTGGGAAATGGGACAATGTTCGGTTCTTCAATGACTTTTTCGAACAGTTCCAATTAGGAACCATAACAAGTTTGGTGATAGTATGCCTTACAACCTTGAAAGCCAATTGTCGAGCGAATCTTGATTAGAGGGATCCAAATCGGTTCGAACATTTGCATCCTGTGTTTAGACAGTAGGCAATAATTTGAGGTAGTTATAGTATGAAAAGGTGGATTCTGCAACTGATCTCATATTAGAGGATAGAGCTCCTCGGAAGCTATTCAACTTTAATAATTAAGGAGAACGTAGGATATGTGATTATGCCATCTCAGGAACATCAAAGTTTTTCAATCAACAAGAAAAGCTGATCGTTACTATGTAACTTATCAAATCTTTGTCGGTCGGTGAGCGAACTTTTGATCTCTGATTTCCAGCTGCCCTAGCTAATTGATCTTGCAACGGATGATTTTTTTGAGCAAGGAAGGTGAATGTAATAATAGAGTATTCATCAAGTTTATTATTATTTGTTTTATTTAGTAATACATATTTCTTAGAAATGGGGTTCATAAAACGTAATTAACGTATTAACCATCCCCGAATGAGTGATATTCTTCCAGTCGGTAGTGAAAAGTTGAAATTGAGTAGGTAATAGCTCATTCAGTATTTTTCGATTAGGACAATTCCGGTGGTGTGGTAAATATCAACACCACACTGAATGTATTCGAATGATTATAAATGTTCTGTTTATGTTTGGTGCGGATCGAACATAATAATTTTGATCAATTTTGAATACTCTTCGATTGGTTCTGGACAAATAATATTGTCTTGAGCTATTAAAAGCGGCTGTAATTGATGAGAAGCCAAATCATTGATCTTATTCGTAACGCACTTGAACGATATTTGATGAACCTACTGTGAATAGAGAGAGCCACAGGTAATTAGTTATTATCAGCAGAGGACTCATTTAATTTAATATGTAAGATATACCAGTGAATGGTTATTTAGAGCTATAATAATTAATAAGGGTATTTTTCTATAATAGTGAATAAATCAGAATTCCAAGTGTACAAAACTGAATTAATTCATAACATGGACACTTTCGATAAATGAATGATTACTTTTTATGGTATTTTTCTCTTTCATTGAATAGTTCATGATATACTGAGTTGCAGATGAATTGTAAAGTCAAAATTGTGGGATCTTTTTCTTTCTGTGTTATTCCATATTCACTCGACTACAGTTTCAATATCAATATTCTCAGTTAATTTTTTGAAACATGAAATAAAGCTCTGCCTAGACCTTATTCGATGTCAATCGTTTTTCGATGGAGTATAGATACAGATTTCTTTTTGTGCTTAGAAGGAATAACTTCAACTTCAACAAACGCAAGTGAAAATATAAATTATGAAATAATTTTGATCAATAAAGATGAACAGATATCAAACTCGTATGTCCAAGCTAGTCTAGGCAACGTTTGAAAAACCTACAAGGAGGTAATATCATTTGGGGGTTACATCATATGACACAGACAGCTGTTTCAACCTATTGAGGATCATCAATGCGGAAATAGAACTGAATGATATGAGGCACTCGGAGACTCTTATATTTCACGATCTCGCTTATTCCCTTTGGTATTTTCACAAAACAACGTCATCTCGGATAATCCTTTTGAGCGCTCGTTTTACTTGAACGAGTGCAATATCGTTTTGCCCAAATGTCTGTAATTTTCTAATTTTGAGCCGAAAATGGTCTCAAACGATAGGGTTCCCTGATGACAAATACGTGGGGCCGTCTGGACGTGAGCACGATAACTTTCGAGGGGATTGTCCTAGAGACTTGAGATTTTCACGGTGAGTCCGGTTCCCAAATGTCGCGGTTGAGTACGTTAACCAGCCAACTCGTACAGGGTGTTCCATAAAATATGGCCAAAACATGCAAAATGCTCATAATAAGCCTCTTGCAAAACTTTTGTGATTGGAATATTTGAAAAAATAATCTTTATATTAGTGTAACAAGATATCCGATTCGAATGAAAAAGTATTTTGAGAATGGCGATTTATATACTGAACGAGTTGAAGGGTGTAAATTGGCGAGGTAATGATCATGTAAATTTTTAAGAGGATTGTGGAATCCGAACCATAGAATTTTGATATTTTTAGTTATCGACTTTTTACATATGTATTTCATCTTTTTAACTTTCAGAATATAAATCCGCTTGTGCTGAGATTTTGCATTCATTTTTTTAGCATCAATCGCCGATGAACAAGCGCTCAACAGCACCTGCTCACGGCTTTTTTAAATTTTTTTTTCTTGTCGCTTTTATGGCTTTATTTTGCTGATTCAACTGAACAGGGGATTATAATCGTAATGTAGCGATTTCAATGGTTTGACGAATTTTTCATTGTTGTCATTAATTGGTCTCAGAAAAAAACTAGGTTATTTCCAATTTCAGCGTTGATGTAATATCCACTAAGTTTGCGTTGATCTATGGAGGATCAGAATTTGATAAGTATTCACCACTCACACACGAACATTCGGTTTTTGTTCCACCCACCACCTACTTCAGAAATATCCTGTCAGCCTCTGTTTGTTTCAAGAGCTGCAACGAGGAATTTTTGACGCGAGTATTTAATTTAGCGATGAGCACAAACCGCATTTTAAATTGGATCGAAACGTCGAACATTCGATCACAGCTAAAAATGGGATCTGATTGAAAAAATCGCATTTTAATTAGAACGCGATGTAGGTGGGATACTGGGTTTTAATGTATCAAGGAGTATTGCCGTATGTTCTAAATGATAAAGCTTGAAATATTTGGTACTCGTCAAGGGACTATTTAAGAATAAAAACAACCGTTGACTATATTATCTATATTTCGGAACTTTTATTGGCTCCTACATCAGGATGCTAAAAGGTGACCCCGAGAGTGAACCTTATTAGTTACTCAGTGCAATTTTTGAAGAACCTTCGAGTTTCACTTTTTTTATAAATTGTACTGAGTACCCCACTAAGGTTCTCCTTTTAACTTCTTGATGGAGGAGCGAACAAAATTTCCGGAACATATTAGATGATTTAGCAAACGGTTGTTTGAATTTTGATTAGCCCTTTTCCGAGTGCCTGATTTTTCAAGCTTTGTATAATGGGTTTTGGTCATTGCTTTCTTTTACGTACGAACTGAACGGAAGAAAATAAATTCTTTCATGTCCTTTTAGGAGTTCAAATACGAATGACTATGGAATATTCTCAGAAAGAAAAACTTTTCAGTTGGGTGGAAATGCTCTCTGGTTCCAAGGAAGAAAGGCAGCTATCAATTTAAATTAGAGTTTAAATAGAAAATCAGGATAATATACCTACGAAATATCCTTCGTCACAAAACAAATATTTCTGGTCTGATTTCATTTTTCCAAATTGAAGATGATTTGTCACGTTCAGATTTTTGTCGACTCTGCGAAAGAAACGATTTCGTGTAGTAAATATAATCTTTCAAATGCATTTAAGATTATTTTACAGTGGAAGCTGGACTGTTATTCATAGGTATCAAAATATTCTGTGAATAATTTCGAACAATAATATTTACAAAAATTGAAAGAAATTCTGACTTGAGTCAGAAGCTTCTGCACCCTTTTTTCCATTGATAGAAAGATGAGTCAAATTAGAATATCCCGTTCCGTACGTTTCCGTTCTATTTTTACTTGAATCTAACGTTTCTATAGTTGTCAAATTTCAAACATACCTGGACCAAAAACACTATAACTTCCGAAGAGAACAGAGACCAAATATGAATGATCGTTTTCTTTCAATTAAGTCCATTAATTCATGTAAAAATCAAACCTGAAAAGCGAAAATAACGCGAACATTGCAAGCTCGACAAATAGTGTTCGATAGGCCAACAACTAACTGCCTTTGCGTGATGTCGCAATAGACTTGAATAAAACTAGTAGCTCTCAAAATATTCAAATAAGAATTATGAATTTTCTAATATGAACAAGCGTAAAAATATTTCTGACTTGTATTTTCCTGTTAATAATAGGAATTGATTGGGATGTTGAAAATAGTGATACCTCGGAAATTATGATCAAGTTTTCGAATTAATTGATATTCTCCTTTCGTTATGCAATATTACTCATTGGATTAGAGTTATAGTCTGAGAAGTATTCTAATAAGTTCTCCCAAACCGAATGTGGCATTCTTATCTCTCATTAATGTTTCTTTCTTAAGAACAATCTTTTTATACCTGATTTCATCGAAGCTGTTCATACTACTAATATTTCAGCAATATAATATGTCTAACAGTATTCGAAATATGAAATTTCTCGAAGTACAGGGTAATTCACTTATCTTGGTAACCTAATTTTTCTCGAAAAGGGATTTATATTTTTTAATTCTGTTGACGGTACAAGTCAATGTTGACTTGAGATGTGTGTAAAAGTCGAGGAAAAGAATTAAGACGCCAGGCGTCGCGGCGCTATCAGAAACTTTTTCTCCAGGATCATACCTTGTTCATTATTTCATTCGAAAGATAATTCAATTCTGAATGTTTCTTCTGAATACCATTTTTTCTCACCGTCAGCCACCTGCAGCGTGTTTTATGTTAATTCTATATTCCATTTATTTTTCCTGTATTGTAACAGTATGCATTGATTTAGAGACATACATATGATTGTGTTTCTTAAAATCGAGGAGACGTTGTAGAAAACTATTTCCCAATTATCATAGTCATCAAATACATATTATATTTTTTAACAATAAACATTTCTTCTATAATAGCAACATGTCAAATCATATCTTCTATATAACGACCTTTATGATCCACAGATAAATCATATCTTTTCCTTAGTTCATTATAAGTAACTTTTTCCAAGTGAACCCTAATATTTTGACCAAATTAACTTAGGTATAATGAAATAAGGAAAATATATAATCTATTTATGGATCATAAAGGCCGGTATATAGAATATATGATTTGACATATTTCGTTGGTTATTGAAATATAATATTTGATGGATATAATGACTGAAAAATACTTTGCTACAAAGTCTTTTCGATTTTCAGAAACACAATCATATCTTTGTCTCCAAATCAAGGGATACTGTCAAAATACAGAAAAAAATAAATTAACATGGAACGCGCTGCAGGTCGCTGACAGTAAGGAATAGAAAAAAAATTTATTCAGAAGAAACATTCAGAATTGAATGATCTTTCGAATGACACAAAAAGGTATGTTCCTAGAAAAAAACACTTCAGACAGCGCCGCGACGCCAGGCGTCTTCATTTATTTTCATCTCAAGTCTACATTGATTTGTACCAAATACCGTCAACAGGATAAAACAATATTCATTCTTCTTCGAGAAAAATTAAGTTACCAATATGAGTGAATCACCCTGTACATCATTTTAAATTGTGAAAGTTGTTGAGACAGAACGGCTTCTGACCTCTGACTCTTCATCAGTGAGTCAAGACGCGACCACTACCGGCTCAGAAGTCAAAAATTAAAAACGTATCTGTAAAATTGAAGCACGCTGTTTTCCTAGAAATAATCCCCCAAAAATGAAAGTTGTCCTTTATTCTGAAATGATCGAGGAATGACATTCACATCAGCTTGGAACTGTGTGGTTTGCATATAGATTTTTTTGTTTTTTGCCTTGATGTTTCAAAAGTTTCGTTTGAGAAAAATTGAATGAATCTTGTCTAGCGGTATTTAAAAAGAATAACATCCTTACAATGTCTGACTTGTACCGGGTTTTTCACTATAATTTGACCCCCCCTTTAACTTTGTTACTAAAGGAGATACAAAAAATGTTTCGTATAAAAGTTTCACGGAATCAACCGAGGTTTTTTGATATGAGTCCAGAAACTGAAATATATATAGGGTGGCCAACATACTGATGGCAACTTAATTTTTTTCAGATGGAACACCCTGTATATTTTTCCATGTTTGGCTAGCTCTTTTTCTCCTGATTTCGAATGTGTAACATTTGTTGGTCTATCTCTTTTATTCTGAAAACCACAGAGTTTCAAATTTTAAGAACCACCTGCCAAGATCTGTAATCATTTTACAAGTGGCAGAGTGCGTTTACTAAAAATGCTCATTTTTGGAGTTATAGTAACGTCAATGTGAAGATATTCAGGGTGAACAACATTGAATGCAACTATATTTTTTCAAATGGAACACCCTGTCCTGTATATTCTTCCTTTTTTTGAAAGGCTATTTCCTCCTGATCTCGAATATAAATGCGTATGAGGATGTGTCTCTTCAATTTTCAGAGTTTCAAAGTTTTGAAATGATGACACCGAATAAAAAAATATCTGAAATACCGACGAAATTCTTTATATCCAAACAATCTATTTAAAAGTATTATTTTAAAATAAATACTTAACAATCACTTAACCAATGCAAAATGATAAACTATGGTAGTAATATCAACTAAAGAAATTGCCAAAAATGACCCCTTCATTTAATACACATAGTTCATATAGTTGTCTCAAGTTGTTTAGACTATTTTTGATAGCATTTTTATGGCTCTGATTCAAGTCAGAAATTAAAGCTTCAAAATTTGTTTCTAATCATTACAATATTATCATTATTCTTTGTGCGTTGACGGCCGGGATTTGTTCCGAATTATGGGTTTAATATTGGTTGATTTCATATCAATATTATTCTCCGCTTTCATTGATTGTCATTATTGCTGAAGTAAATTTTTTCCTTCAGGAACTGCTATAAAAACGGTGTTAAATCGGGACTATTTGGTGGCCATAAAATTGGTGCGCCATTACCAATCCAAAGATCAAAATGGCCACTTAAATATTCACAAACTCCCAAAACGCTATTCCAGATGGTTATTGAAATTTGAAACTCTGTGGTGTTCAGAATAAGAAAGATAGACCAACATATGTTACATATTCGAAATCAGGGAAAAAGAGCTAATCAAATATGGAAAAATATACAGGGTGTTCCATTTGAAAAAATGAAGTTACCATCAATATGTTAGTCAACCTGTATATATTTCAGTTTCTGGACTCATATCAAAAAACCTCAGTTGATTTCGTGAAACTTATATATGAAACATTTTTTTGTATCTCCTTCAGTAACATAGTTAAAGGGGGAGTCAAATTATAGTGAAAACCCGGTACATATACAGAGTTTCATTCTCTTTTCATAAAAACGTTCATTATTTTGGAACTCATAAAAAAGTAAATGCCACACGAAGAAATGATCAGTTTTTACCCCTCACACAAATATTCAATGACTGAGCAAAGTACTTACTACTTTCTACATGTGCATAAGACTACCTTTTTAATTACTTACCGGAAATGACAAAAAAAATCGAAAATTCAATTCAATCAACAGCACACAAATTTTTTTCGATCATAGTCCAGTGTGAACCTTATACACTACAGGAATTCAAAAATTACTGCAGTGGTCTGTAAATTTTATATTTCTCCTGTAACAATTTTTTTATTTATTTCCTTTTGTTATTGTAGCAATTTTGAAAATAAATATATATTATTATTATTAAGGAACATAATCATGCAATTGTATCTACAAAAATCTTCAAAAAAAATAATTATGGCAGATGGATGGCTTCGAAACTTGAAGAACGTAAAACAATTCATACGACTTTCTATTGGAATTTAAGAACTGCTATAACCAATCCTTTTTCCCATCACTTTTTTCAACTTACATACATTAAAATTATACCTAGAGCAATCTGAAATGACCGCAATTCTCCGCTCCAAAAAAAACTCAATTATATCTTCAAATAAGGCGACACGGTATCAATCAGAACTGACTTATAGGCAACTATCAAATTAAAATACCTAAATAGGCATCGAGTTATTTATAATCAATTAGTCAGAGTATAGACGGTCTCCTATGAAACCACAAGATTGTGGAATCATTACTAACCCACATCCCATCGGCAGTCTAAACGCAGATTATGTAAATATGTACTGAACTTCGATTCTATTAGCCAATTTTTCGATAAAGATCTCGTAACATACGGCTCATAGGAAAACACACCTCTTCATCATCATCACTGCATAAACGTAGCCTGAAGAACGAATTCGATACTTATTATAAATACCAATGCAGACTGAAGTTCATGAAGAATTGGGAAAAAGTTCAAGAAAGCCTTGACGGTGAGTCAGATGTCTTTTCTCGCTCGTTCATATTCGACAGAAAATCTCCTGAAGAGTGATCGGTTTTGTGTGTTCATACAGGAATGCAATTTTCCTATCCAAATCTTGAACGTACACTGAAAATTTCAAATTAATTCCTGAAGCTATCGTGTTTACTCCCATCCTACGGATGACCGTTTCTTACTATAACGTATACGCTTATAAAAGTCTCAAGTGTGTACAGTAAAAGTTCTTTAAATCTTCCCGTTTTAAGTAGGTAGAAATTTTTCGAACACCATAGCACAGACAAGATGATTTTTTTTAATTACCTAGCACTGAACCGCGACATTAGGATTTCATACCTTTACTATATTTCACAAAAGTAAGAAGTGAGTGAAACTTTAGCCCCTCCTTGCCATACAACATTCGTTAGATGTCGTTCATATTCTCACGCGACTGAAATGTGTCGGAGATTTATTGGACCAGTAAAAATGCCTAATCTGTCACGTTCAAGATAAAGAGGTCGTTTCGATGACACGGGTTAGGAGGTTTCCTCTTCATACTCACCTCAAATAGACTGTAGCCCCAAAATTTCAGAGCCCTACCTCAATTCGTTCGAGAGTTATTGTGTTTACCTTCAGACGACCGGACAGAATATATATTTATTTTTACCTCATTCTTCATCATTTGGACCGAACGAGTCGTTTGAGGCCACTTCCGGCTAGTACTTCAAAAGTTACAGACATTTGCACAAAACGATAGCACGCTGGTTCTAGCAATAACCGTGCAGAAAGTCTGGAAGGCTTATTTTCTTAGACTTAATCCGGGTTTCACTAAACTCCGATCAGCTTGATTATTGAAATGTCATCATTTATATGCAATTTTCAGTTCATTTTTGACATAAACCATAGACTTAATTCAAAATCAACGATTTGATTGCCCGATCAAGCTTTGTGAAACCGAGGGTTATATTTTATACTTAGATGAAATAATAAATAAATAGATTAGTGAAATAGTTGATGTATCAATCAGAACTGACTTTTAGGCAACAAAAATAGATACTCAGTTTTTTTCTTAGGGGTTATATTTATATAGTATCCATCAAAAATTATGAAAAGTATTGATAATAATTTACTTGTTGAATCTATTTACCTTTACAATTGACTAGAGCCATGTAAATTGCGGACTTTATGCTTTCGTTTGTTTTCTAGCAATTCAATCAGCTCTAGCTACCAAAAGATTCGATAAAGTAATATTTCCAGGTACCACACTTGCCGAAGTCTTAACTGCACTTTTCAGAAAAATATTTTATTCATTTATCCGATCAAAAAAGAATAAGGATAGCCCGGAGCAGGTGCTTTCGCTCGTTTATTGGTGGAGCAAAAATATTACCTCAAATTTTTGTATCGGACTTGAGATGCATGCTAAGTATATGAATGAATTTCTCAAAAAATAATAAATACAATTACGAACGTATACGTTCGTCGAACGAGTAATTCCGAGAATTGACACCCCGATATCTTATTATGGAAGTAAAAAGTTGTTTTTTTCAATATTCCAATTGAATTCTCTATGGTTCTGTTAACATTAAAACCACAAAATTTTGCATGAGGCTTAAGAGCATCTTTCATATGGCCGCAAAATTTCATCTCGATTGGTTTCGTTTTGTCTGAGATATAGAGGAACAAAAATTTTGAATGACCATATTTTATGAAACACCCTATACGATTTGACCGGTTAACGAACATAACCGCGGCATTTGAGAACCGAACTCACCTTGAAAATCTCAGGTCTCTAGGACAATTCTCTTCGAAAAATATTGTGCTCACGGACGGACGGCCCCACGGACAGAATTGAATTTGACCATGTGTTCGTCATCAGGAAGTCGAACTCTTTCGTTTCAGATCATTTTCGGCTCAAAATTAGAAAGTTACTGACATTTCGACAAAACGATATCGCTCTCGTAGAAGTAGAACGAGTGTTCAAAAAGGAATTTCAACACATAATACTTCCTTCGAAGGAACTGAGGCTACACGAAATAATGCATGTAACCAAAGATTATATAATCTATGCATGTAACCTTATCAACTTTTTCGAGTTCTGCGGCTCATTCCTAAACTATGAACCAACAGCGAACCCCCTTTATTGTACGCAGGAATTGAAGGAATGCTTTTTCTTCCATCTTCAATATTAGAAACAAGTATAGAGTGACACTGTAAACATACTCGATGCTTACATTTTCGAAATAACTGCGTTTTCCATAATTTCGATTGATAAAATTGCTCAAGAACCTTTTCTGAGTGTCTGATTCAGAGAACACCATTACCACATAAAAACAGAAGCGACACTCCGCGACCTTGTAGAATTCGGATTGTGCTACTACGACGAGAACATAGTAAAACTTGATATGATTAGCACGCCGATGCGGACCGATGTCATTCATAAACGCCTTTCTGCCAAATGTAGCTCCTAAATTCCGTGATCCCTCACTTCATTCGAAAGTATCTGAGTGTCATTCATTCATTCATTCAACATCATTTCACATACCACTCTAAGAATTTTTATTCTTAGACATACTGGACATACACAAACATCCATACCCACGCCGGGATTCGAACCCAGACCTACAGCTTCGCAAGAACTTGTAGGCAAGCACCATGTCCTTGCAGCCACCGAGGCGGTTTAGCTGAGTGTCACTTCTGTATTATTCTGTGTCATAACTACAGAATGAAATAATCTTCAGGGTAGGTTAAGGCTTTGCATATCACGGATGACTTCGTAAAAAGACCGAATGGGTCCAACAGTTTTCGTTTGGAAATCCTACGAAGAGAACAACTTCGAAAATTTAAATTTCCAGATAAGTTGAGAGGTTAAAACAGAATATTTCAGAAGGAGGTTCAGTGGCAGCAAGCGAAATGTAAACGATTTTTCCTATTGTAAATACGGCTTTATCCACTTATATCTATGGCTATATCGCGTCATTGACAATGAAACGTCCAAATTTAATGAGGTATGTAATATTAGAGCACTAGAAAGATAGGTATGCCAGACAGGCTGACTGGGTCCAACCATAGACTCGAAAATTACAGATGGTAATGTCAATTTCTCAGTTATTGTGCTCTATTGTTAGTTGCGTGCTTTTTTTGAAGAATAGTTAATAGAAAGTATTGATTTTCTATTCAAAACAATAAAGTTGGAGACTAGACAGGTAAGCATAAGCATTTATTCGATTACAGATTTCATTTCATTCGAATTGTTCTGTAATTTTCGAGTCTGTGGTTGGACCCAGCATGGCTGTCTGGTATACTGCCCTTTTCAGAGCCTTAGTAATATCAAATGAACGGAACTTCGAAATATCTGTATCATGCTACGAAATTTTGAGAAAATCTGGCCAATTACTCGGACTTAAAAACAGATTACTGACCGAATCTTTGTTCGAATCAAACTGCGAAGCTTTTGGGTTTGACATTTATGGTTATAGAAATCCACAGAACAGAGTTATTCTGTAACAAACCCTGATTTAATCAACTGAACTATGCCAAATATGCTTTCACCTTTCGGTTATCGGCACTGTACAACAGGAAAAATAGTGAGGATATTCAAATTTGAATAATCGTTTTCCCAGAAAATCTTGAAACGCGATTTGCCGGGATAATAATGCGATCAACATCTTTTGTGGTGAGATATAAATTCATAGATTACCTGAGCATTTAGGGTAATATGCTAAGGAATATACTGAACAGATCAAATCCTTCGAAATCTTATCAAAAATAGGTTCACCTTGTGTAGGATCATGTAACTGAAATAGACCGTCTTCTTTCATAAAAATCTGTCTGTTTAAAACTGTAATCATGTATTAATACAAGAAGCTACTGGTTACGACACATAAAATATGCGCATAATCGGGTAAGCTCTAACTATCATCCGTCAACAGATTAGTCAAAGCGTTATGTCGTTTCAAATTATCGTCAAGTTGGTAGTGTCCCGACCGGAAAACAATGATTTATAGGACGTCTAGGTCAACTAAACGCTACTACGTGTAGTGGTGCGGAAACATTAATATTGACAATTACCACTTTATGCCTAATCCAATCTGAATGGTTTATTAGGAGATGGTTGTACGTTTGCCAAATGGTCTGTTGCACATGCGATACTGTGAAGAATGGTGTATTTTTAAATAAAAAGCTGTTTGTGATTATCCTTTCACATCTATTTGATGGTATGGATCCTTTTGGCTGGCAGGTATTAAGGATTAAAAGATTTTCCTATACCTACATTCTTCAAATTAATATTTATCATTTTTTTTGTAATATGTGTGTATAAATTTGTTGCTCACATTTTGAACTTATACTTCATACTTTAAAACAAATTCCAGTTATCTTAGTCACGGAATCAATTAGGTACATTTTGGTTAAAACGGAAAGGATTGGATAGAAAGATATACTTTATCAATGATTAATCAGTCATGGAATTCAGAATTTGAGAATGTTTTCAAAAGAGTGTACAAAGCGAATTCATTAGAGGTTGAATGCTTGGATGAACAAGCAAAGCTCCGCAGTACTTTATTTATATTGTTTAGAAAGCTTCCCTGAATCTGAATTGAAACGACTGTTGGTACGAAAGCAATGCCTTGAGTAATTACATTTTTTCAATTCCATACGAATATTCTTCAGCTTGAATTCACATAACATGTCTTCATATGATTAAATTGGGAACTTTTGGATCATTTCCACATAATTGTACACCTTAAATATGTTATTCGATCGCAATATGGAATTATTATTTTTATAGATAGCAGAAGAGTGTTCTACAAAATCGGCCAATTTATACGTCATGAAATTATTTATATATACCTATATAATTATAGTGTGAATTATGATTCTAATCTCGTTAAATTTTCATGAAAGAAAAAAATCCCTAGTTTCAACACCTTTCAATTAGGAAAATATGAATTGACAGACTGAAAGTACAAAGAAATAATTTCAACAATCATATTAAACTTTCTGGACTCACCAAAATCTGCGTTACAAAAATGAGCTTGTGGATGAGTATATCTGCAGGAACATGATTCAACATGGTCGACAAAGACTGCGATCAATACAATCGCTAAAACTGACAGCATATACGTCTGTTGCATATCTGTAACAAAAGAAGGCATCATGATAAAACTGTAAGGAATATTTTTTTTGGTCTGAATTATCTTCCATGTAGTTCTTGAACGTTTGATATTTGCAAAATAGAAAATACTCCTACTCCTGAGTAGATCATACATACAGGGTGTTCTGATTTGTTTCCGGCAAACTGAAATGGGTGATAGATCATCATTTTAAGCAGAAAAGTTCCTATGAACATGGGTCCGGAAATGCTTCGTTTCCGAGATACAGGGTGTTAAAGTTGAAAAAATAATTCCCGTTTTCTTCAATATCTTTCTACTGATTCCACGTAAAAACAACAATTACATAGCATACCACTTCTACTTATTAGTGGGCAATTGAAAAACCGCATGCATTTTGCCTTAGAAATTTTCAAAATGAATTCAGATTAAATATTTGAATGGGAATGCTTTAAATGCATTGTTCTCTGAAACGATTGCTCCTAGCGACTTCGATGAGGTATACCTTCTTTAAGTAAAAAGGATAAGAGAATCGATTTTTCAAGTCCAAAGCGGTGTACAGTGTAGCACAAAGAAGTTGCAACGGTTTACACGGGTTGAAATGGTTGTCGGTGGCGCCCTCTAGAAAATACAACTAAATCGACCACAAATTTGAATTTCTCGTCCCAAAAAAAACCCTGTATACGAAATTTCATGAAAGGATTTCGAAGCAGTCAAAACATATTAAAGAAAACGCGAATTATTTTTTCAACTTCAACACCCTGTATCTCGGAAACGAAGCGTTTCCGGACCCATGTTTATAGCTTTATTTGCTTAAAATGATGTGATCTATCGCCCATTTCAGTTTGTCGGGAACAAATCAGAACACCCTGTATATTATACACTGTCAAAACAGAGATAAGGTTAATTAGATAATAGAGGTAGGTATGAGAATTCACAATATATACAGGGTGTTTCCTGAACATGCGGCAAAAATTCAGGGGGTTGTTCCTTGGACTATTTAAAGCATGTTTTGTCCATTGATGATTTTTGAAAAACCTCTTTGTTTCGAAGATACAGGGCGAACAACATTTTTCATATTTTCAAAATTAATAATAGTTTAAATAAAATGCGTACCGCACTGTGTTTACTAAGTAGGTACAATTTATTTTTAAATTTGTTTAACAACATTCCAATTACTAAAAACGGCCAGTTGTGGAAGACTTGCGAAATCGGATCATTGCTGGGTGTAACTTAATAAGAAATGATCCTGGTGTTTTTGAAAGGGTTCGGCAGTCAATGAGGAGAAGATTGGATGCTTGTATGCTGGCTAGAGGTGGTCATTTTCAACAGTTTTTGTAGGTTAAGTTAAATTTTCATGTAATTTTTCATAATAAAATGTTATTATCTAAAATTTTGTTTCCCCGGTATCTTCGAAACAAAGAGGTTTTTCAAAAATCATCAAAGGACAAAATATTCTTAGAATAGTCCAAGGAACAATCCCCTGAATTTTTGCCGCATGTTTAGGAAACACCCTGTATATACGATATTCAATGCATCAGAGAAAAAAAAATATCAGTCCAGTTAAATAGTATATTCGGAAGATGTATTTGCTACGTTTCTTACGGAATGAAAGCTCGAATGCGAATAATGTAGTTGTCTTTTCCTTATCATTGGAATTAAACTATACTTCAAGCATCAGTATGGTGGGCAACCTGAAGTACCGGAATCAAGTATTACGGGCAACCCGACGAATTGAATCATTGGATATTCATTGTGTCTGGTGTAGGTTGCCAGAGTCTACCATTTAAAAAAAAACAACTTCTATGTGGAAAAACCTAATGAATTTTTTTGCTGTTAGTAGCGAAATTTGAAAAAATTTCACATATTTTTCAACATAAAAGTTGATTTTTCCGAAAACGGTCGACTTTAAGCGTATGATCAGAAATACCCTGTTTGTGGGACAAACATTTCCGGTTAAAATAAGTGTACACCGTAGATTTTCCATTAGCGTAAAATTTGGGCACCCACTAACCCTGAGAAAAACATATCTTATCATGATTAGATAATGCTCACGGAAGATGTTTTCTGTAAGATACAAGGTTTCGGAGATATTCGCTAAAAACGATTTTTTGCAATTCCACCCCGTATCTCGAAAACGGTTTGAGAGGGTTAGTATATAGAATCTCTTGTTCAAATTTTTAGGCGAGCTATAACATCCTGAACGTTCAACATAATAATTTTTCTGTTCATATTTTTGGAAGAGCTCATTATTATCTAGTTAGTACATCATGGTATAAACTACTTCCTGAAACTAATACGAATTTTTTGTGCATAAACTTTATTCAATTCAACTAACATAAGAACTTCTTGATCGTGGATGAAAAATCATACGAGTTTATCATATTTCTGAACCTTGACGGAGGAATTTCCTGAGCAATTATTTGGGCCTCGAATGATTGACGTTTATGCACAAAAAATTCGTAAACCAAACAGTTACTAATGTGCACATGATGCAAACAATTCGACCCAGAACCAATATTATCCAACTGACTCACTAACCAATTCCCCTTAAAACGCCGTCGTTATTATTGTAGAAGCGAGATAAGGTGAACATTCTCAGGAATTTAATAAAAAATGCACCTGATAAGGGAATTATTCGCGAGAGATAACATATCGAAATTAATCACACTCTATTATAATACCTAACATTTACTGAACAAACATTGGCGCCCACGATAGAACTGCCAGAATGGTTATTACGTGGACCTTGTGCTATATCACTGGCGGCTTCGCTACGAAATTTTATTGGGCCATATATTCCGAGCATTCACGTTCTGGCTCATTGCTTTAGAATGCATAAATAGCAGGAGTTTCATCGACTCTCGAATATCCCAAAGCATTCGAGCTGGATATTGTCGCTTCCGATATGATATATTTACATAAATTCGTTACATTATGTTTGGAACGGCAAAACATGGTTTTGAGAGATGCTATTTTGCAGAATTCAAACAGATTATTCAATTCTCGTAACAAATGCGTTTGTTGTATGAACTTGAACTGGAGATTATTCATAAATACGTTATTTATTTGAAAAGAAAAAAACTACCCTGAAACGAATTTTTTATGCTCTATTGCTCTACTACACTGAAGTGAATTTTTTTACTCCTTTCACAGTAGTTTCTATATGTCGGTATATCATCATACAAAACACAAAAATATCAACATGAGTTACATTGCCATTGAATATTAACATTAGGACCTGATGAATTATAGATTAATCAATAAATATCTGAATCGTTGTTCAGCATACGAGGGAGACAAATTGAATTAAGAGTTTTTCAACCGAGGTGTTGAACCTTGTATATTGAGAGCATTCAATTAGTAACTACACAAATACAAATATTATTTTCTCATATGTATTGATCGTAGCGGATAGTTCGGAACTAGATCAATTCGATTGCGAAATTTTGAGGTTATAAAATATCTGCACATCGAGTGTTTCGAATAAGATATAGCAAAATGTTTATTTTGGAGGAATATTTCTGCGTCAAAACACTTTTTTCTCATTGAACCAGTTCTATGGCAAATAAAAGATGGCAGCACTCAGTGTATCAAAGAGGGGGGATGTGATATACTGAGACTGGCAGTCACCTTCTGTTCAGAACAAAATTAAGTTCAAATTAAAGCTAAAAACAGAGAAGTGAAGGAAATGAGATCAAATGATATTCCTGTGGTATTCTTTTATAAAAAGTATGGAGAGAAAAATGTATTTACGGAAATGTTATCAATTATTTTCGTAAGTAATATTATAAGGGCATCTAATTTTTCCGAAAAGAATCGAAAAAACACGTTGCTGAGTAATATTTTGACAAGAAGCATGATTGCTGGTGGCAACAAAAATCCGAGTCGAAGACGAAGATTTTTGCACCTGCACGAATGCTTTTTGTCAAAATATCACTTTGCAATGTGTTTTTTCGATTTTTTTCACAGGAAAAATTAGATGCCTGAATGGTATTTGACAAGACTATTTCCTAAGTGACAACAACTGTCAAGTTTTCCCGGGGGTAAACGCGAATAAACTGCTGACAGGTCCTGCCAAACAGTTTTCTACCTAGAAACCATTTGTATTTCAAAATTGCGCGTTTCTGATTGGTGCAAATTACGACGAGGGAAATAGTCGGAAATATTTCTTGAACAAAAATTGAAGTGAAAATTTTATATTTAGGGATTCAATAGAGATACAACGGCTGGCATAAATTTTCGTGTGGATCCTCAACTAAGAAAATTCAAAAATATTTTTCAAGACTTCGATACCGAAACTGTGTCGCTCAAGTTCAAAGCGACAATGAAATAATGACGTAATTTTGGCAATCAAACTCTGCATAATTCATATTTGGAAGCGAAAGAAGAAAACTTTAGTCGTATTTCTGTTGTAATTTTATATCTGTTACTAGCATACTTTTCATATATTTTTGTATTGAGTGCATAGGTTTAACCTCCACTCTTATTGTTTTTTAATAATAATAATAGTTTCTAAATTATAATATTACATTTTATACCGCATATTTTGTTTAAAGAACATAAAATCATCATCAAGCTGATGACATTCAAAAAATTCTAAGACCCTGTAGGAAATGGAAGTCAGCGAATTGTAGTATCGCTATGAGACTATGATAAAAATTTTCAAATTCTCGCTCTATCCCGCCTTTCGAAAGAGATATTCACACAAGAATATCCAAAGACAATAATACTTAGAGGTGTTGATTCCGAAGACTCATTACAGTAGAAGAATGCCATTAGGCGAATAGTGAAACAATGGAGGTATTGTGCTGTATTCTACCGTTATAATTCAATTTTTATATAGAAGAAGTATCGTTCACAATCGATTTTCTATAGTATCTATAACAATAAACGTATTATCTTCAACGATAATGAAATTCAGCATATTTTTAAACTTCTAGTACAGGCCTGAATGAGTGCATATTCGACTGTCGATCTTGACATTGAAATATTGATTTTTTATGTCCTATAATGAATCAGGATTATGGGAGCCAAACACATAAATTTAATTATTTGTATTTTAAATACTTATGAATTCTTATTACAATTGATGGAGCTTAGTGATCAGATTGACGCTCAAGGAGAAGTAAATATACAGAGTGACAATTTGAAAACTTGCCAGTCCAATTATGCCACGACAAGTACCTATGATAACAGAGAAAATTCCGAAACAGTTCAAAAAGTAAGCTATACCTCAATTTTTAGACAATATGTCTTTCTACATGAACAAGTATCTTCCAATTGAGGTTTAGCTCACCCTAAATTTCCTATATGAAGAAGGGGTGACAGCCCTACACCTAGGTGTGAGGAGATTTCGGCTTACAATTTTACTCAAAATATGTCTCCCCCCTTTAAAAATTGATCTGTTTCGACTTTTCTTTTGAAAACATCCTTGTTGGAACATAATTGGCCTGACAAGTTTTCAAATTGTCACCTTCTGTAACTGCTTCAAGGAATCAATGAAAATTTGCAAACCATAGTATTCATGTAGAGAGACAAGTGACTATTGAATCGAGGTATATCTCACCACTTTTCTTTATTAAGAAGACACCAAGGATTGAAGGTATGTCGGCTTACAATTCTGCTCAAAATATGTCCCTCTTCTAATAAAATTGACCTGTTCCGACATTTTCTCTGAAAACATCATTGTTGCGTCATAACTGGCCACCAAGATTTTAAATTGTCACCCTTTATGTATGAATATCAGTAAAGGAATATATGACCCACTTCTTGATAAATATGTATCACCAAGTGAATATTAAAGTAATTTATTTTGGAGATATTACAATACTATTGGATCGGCAGATCAAATCTTGGTTGGTAAAATTCGGGTTAGAGACATCTGAGTGATGATAGTTTGGTAAAAGCCAGCTTCATTATCTTTGGAGAGCGAAAACAGTAGAAATATTTTCTAAATTTGGATTTTGTGCAAATTATTTTCAGTATCAGTTACAGAAACTAATTATTTGAAATTGATTATACTACTAAGTGTTCAAATGATTCGTTTCTGTATTTCCAGATATAATTGTATGAATGATAGATATAGATATAGACTGTTCAAATACCTTCGAATTTTTCCTTATATACTTACTTATTGCTCGTTACAATATGAACATTCCATTTAAAAGATAAAACGCAAATAAACCCACTCAGTATCTAATCTTAAACAGTTGTTTTGATCATCACAATTGCATTCCCCAATTATACAAGATCATGTAGGAGTTTGGTATATCTCTGAGTACTTCAGTCAGAGTGCAGTTGAACAAACAATTTTGAGCTACCTATTTTGTTGTTTCATATCACATTACCTACGTAATTTCTTTATCTCGTATCACTTTTAACCATACACTGATGTATGCTTATGTACATCGAATTATTTTGTGATTCGTTCTGTTGAAGGAAATAAAATTGCTGGATAATTAACCGAAATAAGTATGTCTTATTCAGTTGCCATCTAAAAATTTCAAAGCGGCAAACTTATGTTAATAGTAATCCCGTGAATTTTTCCTATTGAATTGAAATAATTTTTGTGTTATGACTTATAATAAATTTTTTTGAACCACTTGATGAGAATCCTATGAAATGAATCCAAAAACTATGGCATGAAAGTCTGTTAATTTCAGCCATTGCGACCTTCAGGTTCATTGTACCCGGCATGAAAGATAAAGAATATGCTTTTTCAGCAACGTTGTAGATTTTTCCTAGACAAACGATGACGTTGAATTGAGAGTATTGATTTTTAATTCGGATCTGTTTGAGTACCTCAAACTACCGAAAACCCCCCCGTGGCTACGCGCTTGGTACTTATAGATATATTTCTGCTCTTAATGAAGTTTTGGCGCGAACATTTTCTGTCAAACCGACAACATAAATCAAGGACATCAAGGAGGACTCGCATCAGGAGGTTTTAATGGCTTGAGGGTCTTCGTTTGGGATATACAGGGTGATATTCATCTTATTAATGACATTACATAGTTCAATAACTCTTGAACTGATCGATCGAATGCTTTCTGAAATTGAATAAATCAGATCCGAACTAGAAAAATTTTGAACTGTTCCTATTTTTGTGAATATTGGTTTACGAACCATTCGGAATTTTTTTAGTCTGGATCTGATTTCTTCGATTTCAGAAATATTGAAATATGACATAAGTTCCAAATTTTAAATCATTCGGTCGATTAGTTCAAGAGTTATTGAACTATGAAATTTCATCCATAAGATGAATATCACCCTGTATACCCCAAACGAAGACAAGAGATTAAAACCTCTTGATGCGAGACCTCCTTGATATCCTTGATTCATGGTATCCGTTTGTCGCATTCTTCCCTGGACACCCTGTATATAAAATTATCCTAGAATCCTGAGATGAAATAATTCACTAAGAATTACTCGGTTAGAATTTTGCCAAATAACCAGAATCAATGGAGAAATTACCAATATATGTTAAAAACCAGAAATAAATCTGTGCCTAGAATTTCAGGGCCAACTTCGTATCAATCATTCTTGGATAGACTATAAATATATAATCTCTTATCAAGCCGCCTCATTTCTCGAATTAACAACTTGTCACCAACCTCGCTAATCTGTTTCTCGGAAAGAAAGACAACAGATCGAAAGTTAGATCATAGGGGTCAACATAGTCCGAGACTCCCGAGGATCGATTGAGGAACTGAAATGCCTAATGTCTCGGGCACGACACGCATGAAAGTTGTTGCATTTAACATTCCTCCGACCACACGGCCCGATTACAACTGTATCACGTTTTAGCAACATCCATAACAATGTTTGCTAGCTCTTCGCGATTACCATCATCTGCAGGAGGGTCGCGTCAGGTTCGGCACTCAAATGTCTAAGAGATTGTTGAGACAGAAAAGGGAGGTTTTGGAACATCATGATTGTACCTGAACTAGTCGGAAGGAGTGGTTTCCTTCTTGAAATTTTGAGAGATGAAAATTTTACATTGTCTTGGGTCAATTTGTTTCCGCAAAGGCTGCACATCATGTTTTGATTGGCTGACCAATGGGGTCTTTTAAGCGTTAACATACTAAGGCTATATTTTGCCCAGCAATTTAACCTCCCTACAATTGTTTAATTTCTAGGAGAGTTCGCTCTTATGTCGGCTGGCGTCAATGTCGTGTCGTCCTGTAGAGTCAGTCTGGTTTGCGCCAATACAATGCATTGACATAATATGTGTTTTGTTTTTTGACAACGATAGAGCATGTTGAGCAGTATTTTTTGAGGTTGAAATCAGTCTCTTTGCTTGTCTTTGACCTGGTGTGCTAATCCAGTAAGAGCATTTCTCTCTTTTTTTCAATCAGTGACATCCGCCCTAATCAGTTTGGGTGATACTCAACATGAAGGAACGGCGTCAGCTTTATCATTGGGCAGATACTCAAACTAGCTTGTCGTACTTCACCAATGTTGTGAGAATTGATAACATATCAAAATGGTCCTCGACTTACAATCAACGGTATAAGTTGCCTTAGTGCCATATGAATATAAAAAGGTAATGAAAATTTGGGCTCCCTTGTACTGTATCGAAAGACCAGATTTTTCATCTAATATCTAGCTATATGCTCTGATTTTTGTCCTATATATAAAACAGATAGCTAGTAATTTGATAAAAAAATGTTATTCGAACATCTCACACAAAATAATAAATTCTTGAAGTTTCTCAATTAAAAATTGACACAAACAAGAAATCCGGAGTTCAATAGTTGGTTTGCGGTTTGACCCCTTCAGGTATACATCGGCCAAACGTTGAAAGCGTTTGAAAAAAGATTAAAGGATAACCAGAATTCCTATACATATCACCAATAAACAGCACTCAACATTTGTAAATCATCTACAACTTACAGATTTAATCTGTCAATATTCACTTTTGATAGGCCAATTGACAGATTTCAATATTTCAATCGAAAGATTTAAATCTGATAATAGACACTTTTTTTCTGTCAGTTGACACTTTTCAATCTGTCAATTGACAGATTCAATCTGGAAATTTAACAACGTTCATGTTTGATTAACCCTAATCTTTTCTCTCCATCTCTGCCTAAGAGAATGACCGATTCTCTTCTTCTAAAACTTATATTTGAATTACCTATACTTTTATAATCAATTGAAAATTGTTCATTTAAAACTTGAAACTAGTTTCACGAAATTCGAATATAACTGTAAAACCAGCACCAAAGTAAATAATCTCTGATATTATTGAAAATGCTTTATTTTTTCCATTAGCTCCAAAAGAACTAATTATGCATTAAATAGTGGCACACTCATTTCCAAGCAATACAAAAATGTTAGTGCTGAGCTTGAAGTCAGCACCAAAAACTTGATTGTCAATATATAGTTTTAGAATTAGTGTTTCAAACTTTTCGCTAACTTCAAAGATCCAATACACGTCAACCAGTTGATTCATGAAGTGCGAAAACAGCAATCGAAATAAAGAAACCTTCGAATTGCACTTTTCAATCCGTCAATTGACATATTAAAAAGTGTAAATTGACAGACTAAAAGTGTAAATTGACAGAATATATCTGTCAGGTGTCAAATTTTTATTTCCCCGCAGTGGCACTAATACGCCGACGTAGTCTATGCCATGCAGGGTTACTAGATCCAATCCTGGCACCCACCAAGAGAACTCCGTGTCAAAGAGCACGGTATATTACCGCGTCGGTCCATCGTTGTTTGAATTTCTTCCGCGTGTCTGATGCCACGCCGTGCCAAGTTGAACTCTTGCCTTGACTCCTCACTTTCCGCGAGATCCAGCTACGTACACCGACCAGATTTATTGGCCATTGTATCTCATTTCCTGGGTGGATGATCCTTATCGACAGGAATGCCCACAACCTCGGATTAGGTAATTTTGGTGAAGACTCAGACAGGTGTTGAAAAAAGGTGGAATTTCGTGATGAGAAGAGGAAAGAAACCGATAATGAAGATGTTTCGAATAGATATTACATAGGCAAAGATTCAATGAAATACCTTTTCTTATCAACTCTCTAACACCGAACCAATAGAACCTTGACCGATTATCTTGTGTTCTGATCTTGAAGCGTTTTGGATGTTTCCTTTCAGATCGTGAACTAGTGCATGAGTTAACATTTTCTCTCTTCTTCAGATTCGCTCTTGGCATACGATGTATTTTGCATGTAATGAATTTATGACAATGATATATCTCTTGACTTTTACTCTTCATTTGTTAGTTTTATGTATGTTAATATCATATCAATTTTTGAACTCTTGCCTTGACCTTTCCGCGAGATCCCATCAGCAACGTACACCGAGCAGATTTATTGGCCATTTGGTAACTTTGGTAAATCGGACAGGTGTTGATAAAAGTGGAATTCGTGATGAGAAGAAGGAAAGGACCCTATAATGAAGATTTGTTTCGGTAGATACATAGGTAAAGATTCAATGAAAATACCTTTATGCAGGTATCAGCATCTTCAATCTGCTAACAGCGAACCAGTAATACCTTGACCGATTATCTTCTTCGTTCTGATCTTGAAGCGTTTTGGATGTTTGTTTAGATCGTGAACAACTGGAACATGAAGTTAACATTTTGTCTGATTCATATCATGGCAATTTTCCTCCTTCAAATTTGGTTTTGCAATACAATGAATTTTGCATATACTTAAGCTTTGACTATGATGTCCCTTGGTCTTACTCTTCGTTTATGTTTGAGGATGTAAATATCAAACCAATTTTGAACTCTTCCTTGACTCCTCACTTTCCGCGAGATCCCAGCTACATACACGGAGCAGATTTTTTGGTCATTGTTACTCATTCCTGGGTGGATGATCGTATCGACAGAATGCCAAGAAACTCGGATTTGGTAATTTTGGTGAATCGGACAGGTGTTAATAAATGTGGAGTTCGTGATGAGAAGGAGGAAGGAAACCTATGAGAATGTTTCGGAAGATACATAGGTAAAGATTCCAGGAAATACTTTTTGTATCAACATCTTCAATATTCTAACCGCGAACCAATACTACCTTGACCGTTTATCTTCTCGTACTGATCTTGAAGCGTTTTGGATGTCTTTTACGATCGTGAAGAACTGGTACATGAAGTTAACATTTTCTAAGATTTTTTCTTCAGATTTGGCTTTCGGCATTCAATGAATATTGCATATGAATGAAGTTTCAACTATGGTTTCACAATTCATTTGTTCGTTTCTGTATGTAATTATTACATAAATTTTTTTGACGTATATTTTCTGAAGAAATTTTTTTAAGAGGACTCTAGTGTTATATGTATGTATATAGGAGTAGGGTGCCGACCTGAGAAATTTATCGATTTACAATATTTGGAGCTCATATACTCCGTACAGCAAAGAGTTGGGAGCATTAATATGAAAAGCTCAGTCTCATTAAAGAAAAAATTGAAATTTCAAATTTGATTCGGACCATCGATATCTGGACCCAATTTTCGAAAAACACGCTTCGAAATTTCATAAATTCAAATTCATTCATAACTTTAAATCGTACGAGGTTTCTCGGGACTACACAGAAATTTGAACACTTTATTAGAAAATTAGGAACTTGAGTAACCATGTCTTATGAATCCTGGGGCTACATAACAGAATTGTAACACCTTAACGATCCCCAAAATAAGCGCAATATGACATCGGAAGAAAAAAAACTCAGAAGTTTATAGTCACCGATAGATTAGCTTGTTCTGGCTGTGAATATTCCAGGTGTGGAATTAATTCCTATCAAGGGTGTTGTACTGGCCGCTGAAGGGATTATGAGGGTCCGGCCAGATTGCTAAGAACGAAATTGCCAGATTGCATTGTCTGGAGACAGTTTTCGGCCGATACCTGCACACAAATTGGTTTTATGACATGGTAATCAGAGATAATTTACCTTGGTGCATACTTTACAGTCCGCACCAACGTATTGAAATTTCGTGAAAATAGTCTCAAGTTTTAAATTTCCAATTTTCAATTGAATATAAAAGCAAATATTATTAAAATACAGTTTAGAAGAAAAGGATCAGTCATTCTCGAAGACAGAGACAGAAAGCAAAGATTGCGGTTAATTAAAAATGAGCATTGTTTACTTGCCAGATAAAATCTGTTAATTGACAGATCAAGAAGTTTCAGTTGACAGATTTAACAGTGTCAATTGACAGATTTAACAGTGTCAATTGACAGATTAAAAATTGACAAGTGACAGATTAAAGGTGTGAATTGACGGATTAAATCCGTCAATCAACAGATTTTTTATTTCATCGCAGTGGCACTAATACGCCTTCATAAAATAAGGCCCACACAGAAATTATTTCGAACACCTAATTAGAAAATGAGAAACATGAGTAAGGGGTAACCAAGTCTCCTGAATCCTGGGGGCTATACATAACAGAATGGTAACACCTTTATGACCCCTAAATCAATCGCAGTATGACATCGGAAGAAAGAGGACTCAGATGTTTATAGTCACGATCGATTGGCTCGTTCTGGCTGTAAACAAATATTCCAGGTGTGGGTCGTTAATTCCTATCAGGGAGATTGTAAACTGGCCGCTGGTGAAGGATTATGGGGTCCGGCCAGATTGCTAAGAACGAAATTGCCAGATTGCATTGTCTGGAGACGGTTTTCGGCCGATACCTGCCCACAAATTGGTTTTATGACATGGTAATGAGATCCGACTATATTTTATGTGAATAATGGTGGACTTTTCGATACATACTGGTGCGCTATGAAAGTTATCATTTTCTGCAAGGACGATCGGCTTATCTGCTTTCACTTTGGGTTTCAATAATAGTTATTTCGAGATGATTATCACCCTTAGAACTTTTGAATGACGGTTTCTCTCTTGAGGGTTGACAATTTAGGTCGATCCACACATTTCAGTGACGGGACGTACCGTAGAGTGACATTCAGTGCAAAAATATATCGGAAAATACAAGTGTCTATTTGAAGCAAAGGGAAAAGACGGTATTCAAACATGTCCAATGCCGTGATATTCCGGCGATCACGGTGCACGGCTATCATGGGAATATCTTTCAATTTTGGCAAATGTCAAATGGGATGTACCCAGTGTCTCCTTTTCTTTTCTTCTTCCTCTTCCAAAAGCAAGATATTCAAAGCAGCAATTCATTTCGCAAGACAATAATATTCACTTCTGATACCAAATCCAAATAGAAAAAGCCCATAGAACGGAACCAGCAATGGCCAAAAACACTGACACGGGCGACAACGTACGTTGCAGTGTAGATAATGGAACGGATTACACTAAAGGGAGAGCAGCACTAACAGCAACGTTGCCGTCACGTCACGGTAATGTGTGGATCGACCTTCAATGTTTATATTCCAGAGAGTCAATTGCCGTTGAAGCCGCGCCGGCCATAGAAATACATTTTTCTGAAGTTCCAGTCACTTAGGCTGCTGATCCGGTTACCAACATGCATATGAGTTACATAAGAAGAACACGGTTTTTCAGAACCATTCATAGAAATTTCACATGACAAAGTGATAACAGGTAAAATGAAGTAGATCCTTCGTGCTAACCATTTAAGGTTAAAACACTCGAAAACTTTCATTATGAAATCCTCAAACGA
Organism: Propylea japonica; assembly: GCA_013421045.1. NCBI lineage: Eukaryota > Metazoa > Arthropoda > Insecta > Coleoptera > Coccinellidae > Propylea > Propylea japonica. Next base: position 7,791,617 of record CM024245.1, on the reverse strand, counting down.
AAAGCTTGAAGACCTGGTGTTAGGTTAGGTCTAAATAAAACAAATACATATTTGAACATTATAATAATTTCACGGAAACGGCCTAGACGAAAATGACGAAGGTAGGCTATGTCTCTAGAACATACCTAAGGCAGCTACGAGTATGAACGTCATCTCACAGTACTGCAGTGGATCGCTCCATATTAGAAGTCTTTAGAAACACTACCATAGCCCAGAACGAACTAAAAAACTGACCTAATAATCTGCGCCGAGTATGAGTTTTATAACTTTAAAAAGCAAACCCTTTATATTTAACCAGAACGTTGAACCACAAAAATAGTTTCAACCAAGGTTTCTGTAGTCGAAACAATCACGTGAATGGAAGTTTTCTTCAGTTGTTTTGGCGAGTGATTGTAAAAAACCTGAAGTTTCATGCAATGAAGTTTAAAGCCATCTCGTGATTCAATGTAGCTCATTAAAAGTTCTATTGAACGAACAAGATCTACCATTTAGTTCCAAAATATTCGAGTTTTTTCTTGGCGCGAATTCGATTCGATAGGGCAGGTTCAACCCTTATCATCTGAGACTTAACATGATGAATATTCGAAAAAAAAAATCGTTTTTTGAATTAGCTTGCAGAAATACTTCATCTAGAGAGTTATGGCAAGGAATATAATGAGTCTATCTATAAGTGAAAAATCATAAATAATAAATTAGTAGCAAAAAATTTTTTCAAGCTAACCAAGTGAATACGAATATGTATGGTTTACACCTAAAATTTCAGTTATTCCTTACTCACTCGAGTACTGTATTGAAACTTCGTCCCTCTCACAAAGTCACACCTCGTGATCGTACCGTTCTGAAATCCGCAGAAATGCAAATAATCTTAATGGCACCTCAGGTTCTCCCATCCTTGAGCTGAATGAGATCGAACATTTATCCTCTCCGGACACCTCAAGAATATCCGTCAAAAAATATCGCCCGCGGCTCGATATGCATCTGGCTGTTTTTTCGACCTCGTATGCAAAACGGCGAACTGTGCAGTCACTGAGGCAAACAAGCGGCAATGACCCCTTTCTTTTCGTACTTCATCTCTTAAATCGAAACTATCGCGTTCTGTATTGGTTGCCGACGACGTTAAACGTGACCGTTTAACGTGGTACGTGTCGTGATAAATGGAGACGGTGGTCCAGCTAAAAAATTAGAGGTATGAGCCGTGGTGGTATTTAGCGGTATAAAGTCAATCGGCAATCGATAAACTATTATCTAAGCCTTGCTACCCTTTAATGAAAGACAAGACCAAAGAAAAATTCATTTCATTAACTTAACTATTTACGATGATGAACATGAGATGTATAAAAATCTGAACTCTTTACTAGCTATTTGTTTCCTCTTACATAAGAGTGGGCAATACTAAGCAAGTTAGTATGTGTATTTTTTGTGAAAAAGTAATTTTTGAAGATCAATTCAAACTAACCTTCAAATTCTGGCACATGATTCTCCGGAATGACTGATACACATCGAGTAATTACGCAATACCCAAATCAACAAATAAAATATACTTATGCTGATGTATTTTCAGTACCTTGTTCGAATTAACACTCAATAAAGTTGAAAGAAACCTTCATTTGAACGATTGTGGAGAAAAATCAATCTGATGAGTATCAAAACGCTCAGATAATGTCAATCGAAAATCTGAAAATGTTTTAATCTTGATATTCAGAATTATTTCTTACCAGATATCGAATGAAGTTCACTACCACATACGACTATTCTTCGCCCTCATATAAGTAATTGTTGGGGCATAGATTATTTTATTTATTTATTTATTTTATTTTTATTGATTTGTGCTGGAAAAAATATTTTTGCATGTACAAAATTTATTATTATTGTAACTTTTAAACTTGAACATTTGTATATCGCTCAAGATGCGCATCGAGCGCAGGTCGAGAATGGTCGGACCGGAATAAATCCTTTCTCGGTTCATTGTTATTTTGATGTTCTGTCTTCAAAAGATAAATAAAAAGCGAAATAAAATTTGTGCAACCACAAGGGTGGGATCTAGTATATATTTATTTCAAGGAGGAGAAGTATTGAGAAGGTGTTGTGATCACCATTCATTCGATTACTTCGAATTTGAAAATAATAAGGTAACCGAAGCCCTTGATATTAGGTTAATGTTTTTTTTCAAACTTTAACATTGTAGCCCTACGAGTGCGATTCGTTGGAAACACCAGTCCGATTGGCCGATTGCCAATTTTGAGCCGATTTCGCAGAACTTTCGACTGCCCAGGTACACCAGTACACCCTGGTACATCAGCACTCACCGGGGACGTTGTCAGCCCTTACACTTGTGCCATTTCACGCAAAGTATATCAAACTAAATGAATGTGAATAAAGAGATAGAATAACACGAACTAATAGCTATAGTTAGAATTTTAATATCGATTTGATTGGCGATTATAAAATAAAAGCAAAAAAATATATAATACCATCTTGTTATCTACCCTCACTCAAGTAGAGAAGAAAGAGAATATTGGTTAGTTGTTTTCTCTTTCTCAAATTCATTGTAACTACGTTAGAACAGGAACTTCGAGCTAGCCGGAGTTCTACGTTACATTATCTTTGTTTGAAATATGGCCTATCTGTTGATATCCTGACAACATGTTGGTCGATTCAATCTCATACCATACAAAATACCGATACGAATCCAGAATGAATTCACAGAAATAGCAGACATCAGTTGCAAACCTTATTCTAATAAGCTGAGTGAATCGAGAGAGCGTAAGGAGACAGTCGGTCAAATGGGCTACATTTCACTGCCAACCGATGAAAGTTGTATCTGTCGTCGACCACCTAATGCCAATAACTCTTCGGGGTTCACCTGGCCTTAAAACCGATCTAACAAGTACACGAGATTTCGTAACTATCGAGCTATTTTTGTGGGAGTCGTAACCACCTGATCAGCTAGATGCATTCTGATCAGTAGCCGTTGAACGTTCGCTGTTCTCCAAACCTTCGTACCACACACACATAAACTACGAAAATAAATTTGTCGAGTGGATGACATCATTGAGATTTTTACGATCCGAATTTCATTGTTTGCAGATAGAATTGTTGAGAGAATACCACTTTTATGGCGCGTGTATTTGTCCTCAACGACAATGCATGTACGGTAGTGAACGCTTGACATAGAGAATATTTTTCAACGGAATCAAATGGCTTTAGGAACAGAAGTAATATATTAACTGTTCAATGGTTCTGTATTTCACTTGAAGAAAAATCTCCATGTATAACGTTTCAAACCTTCAAATGTATGTCTTTAGTGATGACAACACGCTTTGAAGGGTGCCTAAATTTATCAAGGAAAGGTATTTACAGTGCGTGATTTAATTGTATGTATGCAAATTTTAAACTTATAGATATTATATCATGAAATCAAAATATACCATGAGAACAACTACGACAAATCAAAAGAATTCAAATGAACAAGAAAAAAGTGGGCAATAAGATTAATCAGTAAAAAGTGACAGAGTATTTTAAAAACTCTCTATCACCAACTATATCTAGCTTCATTGCAAGATACTTTTCAATATTAAAGAAAATGTATCTCCAATAGTAAAAATATATAGAGAGAAAAGAACCTTGTCGACGAGTCGGTCGAGTCACCAGATGGTTGAGTAGGAGGAGGTAGTTTTGTTACAATATAACAGCGGAACTACGAATGGTAACGAAACCCGCGTAACAGCTGGTCTATAATGGATGAAATAATGAAAATCATCAATCAATTCATTCCTCATAAATATTTCGAATAGAGAATCGTTTTATTATTTAAAACAAAAATCAAATAGATCCTACCAAAACTTCAAATCAGCAGTTAAAATGAACACACTCAAACTGAAGAAACTACCTTTACCTCATGGATAAGGGATGGATTTTTTCAACGACAATTCGTAAAATAAAAGTTATGACAACCATCATTCATTCTGCATTGACCATTCTTACCAAAAAACGTTTTGAAGCTATGCAGATCGCGAAAATAACAATAGTATAGAAAAAAGAAAATAAAAATGAAATGAGAACTTCAGAAAAGATTATTTGAAAAATATAACTTTTCAGTAACAAACTTTTTTGTATAGAGAATAGATCCCCAACAACTGCTCTTGTTGAACAATTGAAAAAGCAAATAGATGCAAAGCAAATCAATCAAATTGCATGTTGTAGTCTATCAAAACTTTTACTGTGTAGACCACCAACTCAATACCATACTCAATAAGCTAAAATGTTATGGGATAAGAGTTGCTCAAATGCTCAGATCTAAAAAATCATATCTGGAAGATAGCCAACATATAACTGTGTGCAATTGGGAAACATCAACAATGGACTCAGTTCATGGCGGAATACCGCAAGGTTCTATTCTAGGCCCATTGCTATTCCTCATCAACATCAACAATTTCTACAGAAATTGCAGGCACTGATGTTTGCTTGTGTGCATATGATGCAAGGATATTAAACCATGGCCAGAATACTACCGAAGTTGAAGAAAAAGAAAAAAACTCACTGGCACAAGCAAATTACTTGAAGATGAACGATTTGGATTGAAAAGACTTATTGGGAAGCAATACAAGAAACTGCTCTAACTATGTAATTCGGCAATTAATTATTATATTGTAGGCCAGCAGCACAAACATCCATACTATACTGAGACTGCAGAAGAAATGAGCCTTATTGCTGAAAATAATTCCAGAAACTGTTTAAACTGATAGTTACTTCGCTCTATATGTATATTCTCATTTCTATCATTATGTTCTTGGAAATATACAAAGATTTGTTGGAAATGACAATTATCACAAATTCAGCACTAGGAAGAGAGATGAGCTGGAGCTGCTAATAGGAAAAGGGTTTACATAATGACACAGTGTGGTGAAATGACACAGTCCTTGTTATTCCTCAAATCGACGAGCAGTGGTATTCAGAAACGAATATACCTACTGTTGCAAAATGTGTCTAAAATATAGTAGTTCACATTCAGTTTTGATTGGTCCATTACATGATATACACGACAGATAATTGTAAGGTCAGATATTCAAAAAAATTTGTTGAAATTTTCTAATTATTCAACTAGCGGTTTCGAAATTGTACTTTTCAGTTCTTATAAATAAGTGTTTTTTTATGCGTTTTGCTTCACGAGTGACGAAGTGGGTTAAAATGCCATGGATCTGAGAGGGCAAATTATACGTCCAGTTCAAAACTCCAAATTTGGAAGAGGCTAAGGGAAAATTTTATTCAAAGAAGAATATTTCAGTAGAGAAGAAGTGAGTAGTAAAAATGAAGATTTCCACAGAATTAGAGTCAGATGAAGAGATATAGCACTCGTTTCAATAGAACGAGCGTTCAAAAAGAACTCTTACCTTCAGACGAGAGAGAAGAAGATTGTGCGTGTATATGGTACAAAATTTTACGAATTATCCAAAAGGGTGCGATTTGGCGACAATGCTGTTTATAGGGATAGTTAGCACATGCATTGGGTGCTGCCGTGGTATAAAATGTTTTATCTTCTTTTCTGTTTCCAACTAAAAAATCATATTTTGTTCTATATAGCAAATGTCTGTTTTATATTTTTGCTGAGAATTTGGGTTATGTTTTTGTTCCACAGTTTTTTTAAAATTATGATTTTTCGGGGTTATATCCCTAGTGCATTTGGTTTTCCCACAGAAAAAACTAGATGCACGAGGGATATTTGGTAAGATTATTTTCTCATTTAAATAAACATTTTATTTCAATGAAATTTTTTGATTTTTCAAAATGATAAAAATAATAATTAACACAGCATAAAAACCATCAACAAACTTGCATGAAATTTTTTCGATTTTGTTTTCCGGAAACACTGCTGACAACTAAGTTGACGGATTTTAAGTAATTTTTTCACTTGAAATTTATATTTGACATACCAATTCTTGATAGCGATTGGTTGAATTAATAGGAAGGAAATAATCATTGAAATTTCCAGAGTATTTTTAAATGTCATTTTGTACACCCTTTTCCTATCATATCATTCCGCAAAATTGTCTCTACCTATAATACAGAAATTCAGTTTGTTATCATAATGATCAATCGAATTCAATAATCTAACCCATCTCGAGTTATCGATACCTACAGGCAGCCAGTCGAAAAAAACCGCTTTCACACCAGATACTCCGACGTATCCCAAATCGAAACAGACATTCGATTTATGGTTCAAATTAAATGAAAGCGAGAGATAATTCAAACTCAATGATAACCGTACAAAAATAACTGACGATTACCGATTCCATCAGGCACCATCGTCTCAAAGTAAATGAGCAATGACAAAGTGCACATACTGAAAACCTCTTTTAACTAACTGATTAAAAAAAAAATGTTGTCTCGGAAATTTCTCTACGCCTGTGAAGAAAATACGAAGACATTGCCAAAAAAGTACCACATGACCCACTCTTCCTATTAAAAAAAATTAGATAGTTGTTGGCGATGGCGTAGGGTACAATAAGAGTCCTTCAAATATTCATAAAAATTTGGTAAAAATGAAACAAAAATTGACCTGTTTCATGTATTTCTTGCCAAATATTTTTCTTCTGAAAAAATAAATTTGTTCCATAATTTTGCGCACTGTATATTTCTTGGAAATGAGGATTATCACAAATATGGCACTCCGAAGAAGATGAACTGCTAGTATCATATCATTCCGCAGAATTATCTCTACAGAAATAATGGTGTTATCAAAATAATTAATTAAATTGAATAATCTAACCCATCTCGACTTCTCGATACCTACTTGCAGCCAGTCGAAAAAAACCGCTTTCACACCAGACCGGCACTCCGACGTATCCCAAAACGAAACAGACATTCGATTTACGGTTCAAATTAAACGCAAGCGAGAGATAATTAAAACTCAATGATAACCGTACAATAATAACTGACAATTACCGATACGGCGACTGGATAAATCGCAGCGATCGATAAAAAGGCGAACGCGCAGCAGTCGCAACTATTCGATATCTTGAATCGAATAATTCACGGTATCCGATAATTGAACAATTATATCCGAAGACATTTATAATAATCCAGACGCCCGCGATATGGAAGTGAAGCGGGGCCGGGTCGTATTTGCGAATCGTAAAGAAAACATTCACGAAGTTATGCGCGTGTATAAACAATTTCGAAGGTGAACTTTATTCGACCTGTTTCTGGTCGGAATCACTGGCGCCGGTTACGAAAAAGTGCCAATTTCCTTCGGAATAGACTCAAGGAAAGTTATCAATGTTATAGGAGAATGTCTGAATATGGGCCACATCCTGTTTTTTTTAAGTAATAATATAACTTTCGAAGATAGCAAAGATAATCATTGATAAATGGAGTACCATAGGTGTCGATTATTGAAATGAGCAACTTTTATTTTGAAAGTTTTGCTTGTTGATTCTGAGATTTCACCGAATTGAGAAATGTCAATTCTACATGTTTCACAAATGTGCACGGATTATGAGCCACCTTTATAAACCGAAAATGTTTAATTTTGAAATGATTAATTTAAAGAAAAACACCAAACCAATCAGCAAAACTCGTTAACAGCGAAATCCACAAATATGTAAATGCTCGGCTTCATGCACCCTCAAAAGGCACATAATTTCACCTCTCGCGTCTTTGCAATAAAAGCCGTCACAGAAAAAGCAAACAGCATTGTCACTTTAGGTACGTGTTCCAAAATCTTCCATATTATCATCCTTTTCATCTGTAATAAATTGTTATTTCTCTACATCTATCAGAGATCCTATTTCAAACAAGTAGGTGGCCCATATTTCAAACATAACCGCCAGATTTTAAAATATGTGTACACTTTTCTGTTCCAAAAGTAATGGGAAAAATGTTTCACAGAACATAAGGAAAAACTAATTTACTGCAAATTTGCTAGAATTTCACGTCAAAATATGGCGTACTTCTCAATCTGAAAATCAGTTCACACTAAAAAAATCTGCAGAAATTGCACTGCTTGTATTATAGGAAGCCCATATTGCACACAGCTCGTATTCGGACATTCTCCTCTAATGATTGAAAAAACTCATGAGGAGTTTCTCCCCTCAAGCAGTGAATTCTGCTTTTTAAAATATTCCACTTGTATCTGCCTATGTTGTTTTTGTATTTATGATGTTTGCATTAATTGAAGCTTTTCTCATCCATTTTTTTTTTAAATAAATTTAGAAAATACTTCGCCAGTCGTTTTACATACACCTTCTTAATTTTTGCCCCCTTATGATTGATTCTTTTGATTTAACCGATTATCTAGAGCCTCAATTACACCCGACCACTTCCACTGCCACGCGCACTGCCTGAAATAATTCCTGAAATACTTCTGTGCCATTATCAAAGTGAGTGAACATTCATACTCTTCTGCATCATTCCTCCCGCGAGCAAGTTTCGGCAATGACGGACGATGAAATACCACAGCAGCCTAGTTGAATGTTATCATTTACTGTCGGTTCTTTGACTTCCAACCGCCAATTTAAGGAGCGTATGACAGTGGTAGTGGCAGCAGCAGGAACAGGAGAAGTATAGTGATTACATTCTCATGCTGTCCACTTCCCTGCTCACTTATCTGCTCCCTGCTGAGTGTATTCGAGGTCTAAGAGGGTGACACAGGGGATTGTGTTAGTTTGGGTTGGGTAAGGTTAGGTAAGGTTTATTTATGAGGGAACTGCGTTACGTTCTTTTTTTGGTATATATAAGTGGAATATTTGAGCTCAATATGGATGCAATATTGATGCGAACGTTTCATCGCCTATGCCGGTCATTTTCTATTCCAAGATACTTCACAGGCTCCATTGGTATCAATACATCTTTATCTGACATCACAATACCTGTTTTGTGCATGTAATTCCAATTCTAGAGCAATTTAACCCCAATACAGCACCGTCATAAAAAAAGGTGAAAGTAAAATGCTAAATTAATCGAAATCAAACGATGAACAGTTCAAAACCTGAAAACACAAACAGCAAAGAACCTTACTGCATCAAACGATCCGCGGCAAGAACCAGAGCCAAATTTCCAGTTTCAAATCATTAGTGAGAAATAATATAAACAACATGTATTATACTATCTTAATTCTGTACCTATGAACATTTCAGTAGAATGTAGACACTTTTTTTTGTACAAGGGCTTCGGTCGATGGCCCTATGTAATTTTATTACAATAAATTTCTATCTCTCTAAAACGATGAAAGCGGTAGATCAGAAATCCTTTCAGTATATGGATCCGAAATGTTTAGCCATGCTCCTCAGGCAATAAGGAAAATTGAGGAATTGTTCGAACGAAATTTCGCAAAATGACTTGTCGATGATGAGTTCAGTAGCTTCATAAAAGAGCATCTTTGAAGAAATTTTTCTGCTTCTTTCGTTATTAAATGTGTATTTCTATATTTTATATCACTCATAGATGTTGTGAATTTGTCGAAATTTTACATGAGCAACGTTGAGAATTTTTTTTTAGCGGTATTCTAAAAATTATCTGATGGTTGGACATCTTTGTGAAACGATTGTGGTATTATTCTCATAGACCTGGCTTTTCATATAACCCCAAAGAAAATAGTCCAACGGTGTCAAATCATATGATCTTGGTGGCCAATTGACATCACCGTTTCTGGAGACAAGGAAACGACATTATAAATGATCTAATAGATTAAGTTCCTTCAGAGATCACACTCATTAAATTTCGAAATACTAATTCAGTGCGACATCTATATTTTGTTCACATATCCTTAAAAAACGCGCAATTCAAAATACCCTTTAGGTATACCATTTCCATTGCAGGCTGTACATAATGTTCCATGTTTTTACATTATTATCATCTTTTGAGTATGATACGAATTGAGTTCGATTATCGTTGGATAGATTGTTCATTTGTACTTTTTCTCTTGTTCTTTAATTTTTCTTGTTTGAAGAAATGTAAAAGTGGTCAATTTGTTAGAATTTATCATTTCATTCGGAAAATCAAGTTTAAAATAGTATGATAAATATACTTTCAAAATGAAGAAGAGCATTTTTTTCGTCTTGCACAAAATATCCGTTTATTTTCCATAACTCATATCAAAATAAATATTTGAATCCACTCATAATAATGTATGCCCCAAGTTGAGCGATTATAAAATTCTACGAGGAAAACAAATTTTCTCTGAAACAGTAGTGATTTTAAATCAACTCATTCCACTCCAACATTGTTGCGATTCATTTAAAAACGCATGAAGTTATATTGTTTATTGTTTGAATTCTTGATGACTGTCAGTAATCTAGAGTCCGCATTACCTCTGACATCTCATAACATGATTCTTCTGATGATTAAACAAATTTTGCAACCTGTCTCGCATTTCTGTCCACTTCTATTCACTGTTCTTCTAAAAATGGAAATGTCAAGATCTATTTCGAAAACGTCGTGCTTTGTCTCAAAATAATAACATATGTACATGTCAGACCAAATCGAATGCTAGCAAATAAACATTGGCACGTTATGTGCATATCTATGTGCACTATTTAACACACAATGCAAATTTCTCAGCGTTGATTATTGAATTGAACAAACATAGCTGGTATGTCCGAAAATATTATTTTGATAGTACATTCAACGTAGTTCATTGGAATGGATAAGACTGAAACATTCAGCAGTTAATGTTTCTTCCAAAATTCATTTTGACAAAGCGTTAAAAATATATATTTTCGAGCTCTCTGAAATAATTTTTTTCGTGAAAACTGATCGGTTAAATGTCTTGATTCCTAAGAAAATTTCAGTTCGTTTTTGACATATACCATCGACATTAATGAAAATCAAGGATAGGTGAATCAAGACTGATCTATGCAAAATGTTGTGAAGATCGTTCAGATAGGAAATAAATAACTTTGGCAACTTATTTCAAAAGAAAATAGGAATATAGTTTTCCTATCGATATTCCCACAGAAAAAAAATGTGCAAAATCTTGATAATGTGATTGGTTATTCATTTATTCTCTGCTTCTTTACTCCAAGTTTAGGTCATGTGCACAGATGGGTTTCAACAAGTTTTCATTCCGTGAATCATTTTGCAATTAATTCAAGACGATTTATATTTTCATAAGTTATTTCAGTTCTGTTTTCTGAGCTACTACTTTCCTTATGTCGCTGACGTCGTTTTTATTTAAGATGTGATTTCCGAATTAAAAATTTTGTCGGCCATAATTAGGGAGTTTCTGTTCGCATATTGCTATGAATCTTGTTATTCAAGCAATATTGCTATCTCCCAAATTCATTGCAATATGGATATGGTATTGCGTATTCTGTTTCGAGTGTTATAGCAATGTTGATTAAAAAATTAAGCCTTAACAATATTGCTTCGAGAACTGGTAATTCGAAAGCTGGCAATACTGTAATATATAATATTTGAACCACGGTTCAGAGATATTTATGACTTTTTTGTGTATTCAAACTCTCTTAATGAGAAACTCAAAAATGTTGCGAAATAAGAAGAAGAAGAATAACAAAATGCTAAAGGAAGTATTGATGAACTCCCTTGAATAAAATAAATTTATAGTGACGGGAAAAGCACATCCATTAGAAATACAAGGGGTGAATGGCTAGTGGATTTATCTCACAAATTTTGTGTATGCAGTGGAAAAAGGGACAAGAAAATATAGAATGCTTCCTCTGAATGAGAAATTTTCATACACAATTATTAATTAATAAGAAAACAATCTTATTTTCTTTCAGCTAGCTAAACATTCTGCCGAATAACTGAAGCTGTTGGTGCAGGAAAATTTCACAGTTAGTTTACAGAACGAAGTTTCATTTTGAATTTTGTTATCAATTAGCAATTCCATACAATATTAATATAAGTTCAAATAAACTATTTGTTCATTGAATATATGTTTCTGTTGAAAGTCTCCGTCGACAACATTTTTCGTCAAAAAAAAATTTGCTGTATTTTCCCTCTGTAGTATAAGAAAGCGTATTGAGGAATGGTGTCATCATTCAGGGCTAGATAGAATACCCAGAACAGGTAGTTTTTTCTCCATAAAAATGCATATCATTCTAGCAATCAACCTAAGTTGAATTATATATTTCAAGCCTGGTTATATTCTAGAGAAAACACAGTGTTCTTATAATGTCAATGACAAAACCAATACACGAGGTTATAAATCGTTATTCCATCAAATCTTCCAATTATGGGAATTGCAAATAGTTTCATTAGTGGCTGAATTTCAATACCTATCATCAGCTCATTACAATGCTCGCAGCGTCTTCTCCTTTAATGTCTACAATCAGGCACAAGCTGATTGATTGCCTAGATAATGTTTATTTATCATATGCATCATTTTGATTGACCTGATGAATGAAATCTTCAGTATTGTATAATAGCGCCTTAGATGAGACGATAATATTGAATTGAGTTTATAGATTGATTAATTGTAATATTTATTAAAAAGCATAAGGATTGGTTTGAATGAATACCAATATTCCGAGAACTATAACAGCTGAGATTTACATACCTGATTGATGAAGATGAAGTTCATCGATACGAAGATGCAAAAAATATTAAATTTTTTTAACTGAACTATTTGCTACCTTTAATTAACTCCGAATAAAAATAAGAAAATAATCTGAGGTATGCCACTAACTCAAATATGATATACATGCCAACTTTTTAAGTGAAAAAATTCAAGAAAAGCCCTGAGCGGGTGCTCTGAGCATTCGTTCATATGTGGAGCAAAAATAAATCGAAAGTTTGTATACGACCTGAGATATTTCAATGGAAAATCTCAGCAAGGTCGGAATTAATAATATATTCTTGAAATTATTCGGAAAAAACTAAATTCTATGGTTCTGATGATGCGATCTTCTCGAAAATGTTGCATGAAAATTAAGTATATAAATATCCATTCACAAAATGAATTCGGATATCTCGTTATGGAAATATAAAGATTTTTATTTTCAATATTCCAATTGAATTTTTAAGGGTTCTGTTAACACAATGAAAACAACATTTTGCATTAGACTTGTTATGAGCATCTTGCATGTGGTAGCAAAATTTCATTCTGGTTTCGTTTTGTCTGAGATATTTAGGAACAAAAGTTTTGAATGGCCATATTTTATGGAACACCCTGTACAATTTGGCTGGTTAACCAACTTGACTGCGGCATTTGGGAACCGAACTCACCCTGAAAATCTCAAGGCTCTAGGACAATCCCTTCGAAAGTTATCGTGTTTACGGCCCTACGAACAGAATTGAATTTGATTACAGATACGTCATCAGGTAGTCTAGTCCTATCGTTTGAGACCATTTTCGGCTCAAATTTCGTAAATTACAGACATTTGTGCAATACGATATAGCACTCGTTAAATGAAACGAGCGCTAAAAAAGAGCAAATATCATTTGTTCAATCATCTGAATAAATGAGTGTGAATTCAATTTCTGAAGCGATATTTAATTTCGTTGTTTCATCTGAGGCATTGAAAAGTACGAGTGGTAAGTATGAAATGAATGCTCCTTCCTGATGAGTAACGTTGTTAAGAGAATTTCAATGCCTCAATTATATCCTTTGAAATGATAATGGCTTTATCGATTAGGATAAGTAGGAACATACAGAATTCAACATAGGTACTGTATCTTCAGAGCACTGAAAACTGAAAAGCATATCGCACGTTTTTAACAAATATAACGCCGACAATATTTATTGGTTTTTTCGCAAACCCAAATTCACTACTACTATGAACGAAAAGTGCTAAGAATTTTTCAGTTTATTTTTGCAGAAATATGCATTATTTAGGTATTCATTATTTAATTATGTTCAAATTCTTCATAAAAATAAGTTGAATATTTATTTCAAAGTTTACTTCCATAAAGAATTACATTTGGTTGAAATATCAGATAGAGGCTATTATTCGTCATTGAATATTTTAACGCTGCAACAACGAAACCTAAACATCAACAAACTCATGCGTTCAATGTTTAATTCAATAATTAAACCCATAATTGTATTGGGGTTTCATCTGTCAAGCTGGTAATTCGTATGCAATTTACTGAAATAATCGAATTTAAATTTGATCAGATCATAAAAATAAGCAGACATTATTCAATATTAATCATTCATTTTTATGTTGTTGCACAGTTTTTTTCTTATAGGCAATTTGGCCAGAAAAAATGAATTGAACTTCTTGATTTTACTTACTTGAGATGAAATCAAATAACACTACCTAGTATTCATAGTAGTTCACAAATTCCGAAGCAGTCAAGAGTTTTAAAAGAAGAGTTGTCCATTACTCACGATAAGTAGACATTTCTTATTCGTTCATTAAATCTTCATACTCGGGATATATGTATATACTTATATGAAAAATTGTTACAATGGTTTATACCGTTTGCTTTCTGCAATTGAAGAAGGTTCATGTAGAACGTGAAGAAGGGGAGGTTCATATCTGAACACGAAATCTTAAAATATATTCAATCAGTCACAGATAATATGCACAATAATTTATTCTGGACGCTCGTTCTACTTAAACGAGTATTCTATCGTTTTGCCTAAATGTCTGTAATTTCTAATATTGCGGCGAAAACTGTCTCAATGGAAATCCCCGATGACGATTTCGTGGTCAAATTCAATAATGTCCGTTTTGTGGCCATAGTGTGAATAAAACCATAGAAAATTCAATTGGAAGATTGAAAAGAAGGAACTTCACATTTCCATAACAAGATATCCGATTCGAGTGAAATTTATTTTGTGAATGAAGATTGACATATTACGATCGTGCTGAGATTTTGCCTTCAAATATTTAATATAGATATCGAGTCCTATACAAAAATTTGAAGTAATAACCTCATTGCTCCACCAATGAACGAGCGCTCAAAAGCACCAACTTAGTGCTTTTTTAAATTTTTATATATCAAAATACATTCTAATTGCTGATAGAAAATAGAAAATGTTCATCATCTTCGAGGGGTAGTTTTTCATACCATGTTGTTATATAGTCACATCTTGGTATTCGTTTATCAGTAGATAATTATAAAAGGAGTATCTTTTCTCCCAAGACAATATGGAAAAGATAATTTTTCATGAACAAACAGAATTTGCGACTTCTACTGATATCCGATCTCGTTAAAAATAGCATTTATCATTTTCCGTCCAGTCAGCTCCGCTAAAATTGAACTGTTTTTATCGCGTCTCTGCAAATTTGCAGTGTTGGGATCAAAGTCCAGTAGTACAAAACTTGTCGACGGCTTGAGTTATGCAGGGCATGTAAATAAAGGATCGATTTCTGGTATTTTGAAGGGGCAAGGTTCAGGAATTCGACCTTACATCAATATTCGATTTCTAAGAAATGTTTCACACCTAGGTTTGAGTATAATATCTATTATTCATTACTATAATGAGGCTGTTGAATAGCTATAATAGAAGACTTCTCCGAAGAAAATAATACACACATAATTGAGTTAAATTTGATTGCCATCTGGAGACAAATGAGCAATGAATGTGACAATTTTTTCACTAACATTAACACGTTAACGTCCGAAACTAACAATGAGAAAATTACAACGTTGGCAGCATGACAAAAAGTTCAAATCATAAGTAGAAGGAAAAAGCGAACTATAATCATTAAATATTCGGAACAAATTTTTCAAAACCAGGTGTGAAAATGGAGAACAAAATATCCGATTATAGAGAGCAAAGTAATGAGGAAATTATTTGAAGGGACACTCATATCGAAATTTGTACTAACTGACCAATAACAAACGAATGACAGTTTGAATGATCGTGAGTAATTGCACAAATGCAGGGAAGAAAGCAGTGCATGCATTTTGCCAAAAAATAAAAAATGACAAAATACATTTTCTCAAAAAAAAAACTGAAGAGTGAAAATCTGGGGCTATTTTGATGCAAGACTGTATTAAAGGGCAGTATTTCCCGAATAATCTGTTATGTTTGTTAAACCGACGTCAATCCATAAATCAGGCTTGTGAAATATTCATCGATTAGCTTTATTCAGTGAAATATTGTTCCATTAGTAATTCAGTGCATACGTTCAAAATCAATTCAACAGTAATTTTTATACTCATCGCCATTTTCGTTACGTGCGTTGAATGCTTCTCATTATTGAAAACAGAAAATGCAATCATAAAGAGAATAGCCTTCCACTAACATTGAAATTTCAACCGAATCTGAGCAATAACGAACGAAGAAGAGTTTTATTGACCAGCATGTAAATATTTTCATCTGAATATTATTTTGTGTTCTTTCATTGTACGTGTAGTTTTTTTAAGTGGAGAATTATAATTCACATTGTAATATATGAAAAAATTTATCTGAATTATTGATAATTCCTATCAATTTTGCAATATAAAAGGAATTAATATTCATCTGAAAATGAGAAGCCTTTGGATATGTCCCTCTCATTCAAGTTGAATTTTCGTTTGTAAATCAACAATTTTTGATATTTTCTTTCATTCATGACATAGTCTCGATTCAATTTGGCAATAGAGTGAGTTCGAACTTCATTAATCAAATCTAGAACCAAGTTCAATGAATAATTACACCCACCGTGTCTGGCATTCAACTCTATCTATAAGAGATAACATTATAAGATTTCTAAATTTAATTGGCATGAAAATATATTTTCGATTGAGTCGGAAATTGATATGAAATGTCTAGACTTGAAATTCAGGATCCATTCAATCAAGAATTTCTTGATTTCCTGAAATAAAATAAATTTCAAATCCAAACTGACACATTTGTATTCGATAATTTGAAACACCATCCAAATCCCGGTTTATGCGTGGAAATAATTCATTAAATTTCAAAAGCAGTGCTGCAAGTTTCATCGAAAAAATAATGTTACCCTCATACCCTGTCATCTAGGTATATCTAACTTCATTGTTGTACTGAGATATCGAATTGGCTAAAATATTATATTTGCGCATGCGAGCTTAATTTATTTGTCAGAATGGCAACAAATGATGTTATATTCGGCTTGTTCCAAACAAACTAAACATTCATTAATTTTTTTCTTTAATGCTTTCTGATGTTGCAAGCATGCGAATTTATTCATCTCAGTGTCGGTTTCACCGACCAAATTACTTACACTTTTGACATGGATAACGCAAGTAAGAATATTAACTATGAAAGCAGAGAATTTATTAACTCATACTTCGTAACTAGTTGCGTCAACGTTCAAAGAAAATGCAAGGAGATAATATCATCTAAAGCATTCATAGATAGCATTTCGTTTGTTTGGGGCTCGTCACTATGGAGAATAGTTTTCTAGGCATCTAGGACCCTTTAATTCAGGATCTGTCATATATTGCTTCAGACATTATGGGATATCTCTGAGGATACTCACGAATAAGCACTTCCCACTGCATGAACCTTGAATGTAGCTTCCCAGTGTCATTCGGGCCATGATAGACCCAATAGGCGAATTAGCTATCTATAGATGCTTTTATCTCTCTGTGTGTACTTGGAACTTTGGAGAGATAAGCTCCGAAATATGAGTTTAATATTGGTCGATTCTAATCGATTAACGTTATTATCTGCTTTCATCGTTGGACGTTACACCTTTGCCTAGTAATTTGGTAGATGTACCAGAGCTTTGTTATTTGTATCGGAAAGCCCCAGTGCCTCAAGCCTAGGGGTTTTAAGCACATGATTGGAAAAAACTCAATTTGTAATATGTGTTCTATTGATATATGGCTTCTTGAAATTCTAGTTATATGGCACAATTTAGCAGGTATATTTCACAGTTGGCAGAGGAGAACGAGGCACCACACATTGAATCACACAAGTATGATATAAATCTCAGTGAAGGACGTGCAAGTGAAGGACGAAAAACCAGAAAAAAGTAGTAATCGATATAAATTTCACGACTACGACACCCAATACAGTCAAATTGGATCTCATGTCATTGAAATCCTTTTGAGATTTCAATAAATCTGATCTACAACCAGAAGGGTTCATCAAACCAAGTCTGCCAACTCGTGGTCAAAGTACGTCAGCGTATTAGTGCCACTGCGGTGAAATAAAAATCTGTCAATATACAGATTCATTCTGTAAATTTAATCTGGTAATTCAACAATGCTCATGTATGATTAAGAACAATAATTTCTTCCTGTCTCTGCATATGAGAATGACCGATCTTCTTCTTCTAAAACTCACAGTTGAAAATATTTTCACTTAATTGGAGTATGTTGGTGCAGACTGTGAAGTCAGCACCAAAAACTTAGCTAATATGTAGGCTAATGAGGCCCTAATAGGCACTAATTAGGCACTGAATATTTGAATATAGCTATAGAATTAGTGCTCACAACTTTTCGCTAACTTCACACGTCAATCAGTTGATTACTGACGTGCAAAAACAGCAACCGAAATAAAGAATTGACAGATAAAATCTGTCAATTGACAGATTAAAAAGTATCAATTGACAGATTGAAAAGTTTCAATTGAAGGATTGATTCTGTCAATTGACAGACTCGAAAGTGTAAATTGATAGATCGTCGTATCAAAGTAATATGCGTGGTAAGCAGAAATATCGCTCATCGTTTCATGACGTTATTCCCAACTTTAAGACATAACGTTCGACGAATATTCCACTTTTTGGAAATATTCGAGAAAATAACCAGAGCAATACGAGAGCAAACACGGATAAGCCGATGAAATCCTCACGTTTTTCCGTCACATCCAAATCACCTCATTCCGACGAAGGTAATCTTACAACGTAACGTCAAGTCTAAAATCCCAAGTCTCCTGCGATTGTCAAACAAACTCCCGACCTAATAAAACCTCGACCTTAACGAATCTGAGCAGCTGGATGCCCAATTTTCTATCCAGGATCAACAACAACCAGACGATTAAAATGCGTTCGAAACAACACGTCTGCGATGGCCTTTATAGCGCTTTCGCGGCCATTTGGGGCAAACTGATTTGAATGTTTCGTAGAAAGTGAAACGCAGCGTGGCAAAACTTCATGTTTTGCTGGAAATCTACTGCTTTTTTGTCATATTGTTTTTGGAATACTTCAGTATTTAGAAGCAATAATATTATAAGTAACACAGTGCGCGTCAAAGTTATGGAACAAATTTTTTTTCCCAAAAGAAAAATATTCGGTAACAAAATCCTGAAACAGGTCAATTTTTTCTCACTTTAACCAAATTTTTATGCATTTTTGAAAAATTTTTGTTGCACACTGTGTAATCCCCATCAATCTTCTAAATTTTTGAATAGAGAAAGTGGGTCATGTGCTACTTTTTTTGGCCATGTTTTGTATCTTCTTTACAGGCATGCAGAAATGTTCAAAGAAAAAAATTTTTTTAGAAAATTAAATAGTTCAAAGAGGTTTTCAGTATGTGCAATTTGTCATGGCTCATTTCCTTTGAGACGATGGTGCCATTAATACCTGATGAAATTTGTCACCGAATAAATTTTACCATTACAATTTTGTTTATGCTTAACTTTCAACCCCGTTCAAAACCCTCTATTTGGTAATCGAGTATTAAGAAGGCACGAGATTGAATTTTTAAATATCAGCAGTATTAACGACCCTAAAACATCCTCTGACTGATCAGTAGGGAAGGTTTCTGAACGGTATAAACTTGTCAAGTATGCTCACATAACCTAAATGTCAAATTTACACCATAAAATCAGCTGACAACCGTGATCAGTGAGCGAGCGATCAACAAGCGTACTTTGGAGTCGCTTAAAAACATGGCGTTCGCTCAGTGAACGTGTTGAGCTTGCGCTCACTGATCGAGTATATTCAGCGCAAATTCACTCAACGGTTGTACAACTGTTGTGTCCGCTGAACGCAACCCTTATAAGGAAATAGACCTGAAAATATACGATCAGACGTTATGAAATTACCTTAATAGTGGTAACAAGTTCATTATCATTATAATATGTCAATGTAAAATAAATGCACTCAGTTTTCCCAGCGTTGATCATCAGGCGATTTCCATGAAGTCAGCCAACAAAGCTCTGCATAAAAAGCCCAAACGATTACTTAATATATCATGTTTTATATTCAATATTTCATTCGAATACATACATGAGTGAATTCAAGAAACAATTATTATTTCATCTCGTTCGTCCCAAATATGGCTCTTCCGTTGTACACTTGTTTTTACACGCGATTTTAAGGAGTTTAGATTAGTCTTTTATTGATTTACTTTGGAAGAAATATACAGCACATGATGTAATAATCCTGATTGCGATATTTTGGACGTTTTTCCCCTGTGCCAAATGAAATTTTTTCACTCTTATGAAATATTTCAAGAAATTTATCCCTCATCTTCTAACTTGTCGTATCTCATGAATTTTGGATATCCTTCCTAATACAAAATTATTTTTTCACCTGGCAACATTGAGTGAAAGTAAGGCACCGAAGAGATCAGTATAATTTACGTGTTTTACGAGCGAGAGGGTCAGACAACAAAAATAGGGAGAATCGAGCTCGCAACAACCGGCATTCACCTGGAAACGATAAATTTCTAAATTGCCCTGAGTATAATTGGGCGCGCCTGCAGTTCTATACGCTCGATTTTGACTGTTCGGAATTGATATGTTTTAAGCGGATGAATGTACGAGTTTCTTGCTGTCAGCGGGACATTAACAGATCGTCGATCATTCCAATATCGTTTGTCACCACGACACAGCAGAGTGGCGAACAACGCCGGGTTTCTTAATCCATTGGTAATTGGCCCCTACGTCAAATTTATATCCTTAATATTAATGTTGCTCATTCGCAGGCTGAATCAAAATTAGGGGATATACAGGTTTGGCATTTCAATTCGGAAACATACGATATACAATGCATCAAAGAATTTTTCCTTCTGGTTGAACAGATGTATATTGGTGCTATAACTGACGGAATCCGGTTGTCCGATTGCAATAATGTAGTGTTCTCTCTCTCTTATCGTTAGGAGTGGCTTAATTTGAACAGAATACCAGGCAACCGCAAGTACTTGAATCGAGCAGCCACATTAAATTATTTGATGTGCATACTGCCACCATATTGCCATATCCAAAGTTAAGAAAGAGACAGCACTCACTATATTATTGCAATCGGACAACAGGATTCAGTCAGTTATAGCAAGTGAATCGTTCGAAAATACATCTGTTCCACTGGAAATATTCTCTGTTTGATGCATTGAATATTGTTTGTTTCCGATGTGAATTTCCAAACCTGTATAAGAGTTACTCAATGCTAACTACCTATAGCCGAAAGACTTCTGATATGTCGATCTTTCAGAATTTTTTCCAAGACACGCATAGTAGAAATCTGGAGTTAATTTTCCGAATTATCGAGCCTCATACCTAACGCATTCTGCAGCTTTGCACAATATTTTTACTTGCTACTTATTAAAACATACTACTTGTTTCAGAATATTTTCGGATTCCTGACACAAGTTTCGGTTTTACGATGCATACTCAGAAGATGGTCGAATGACTGAAACAGGTGACAGGAATCTGAATAAATTGTGAAACGATAGCTGTGTATATTTTTTTTAAGAAATCCTTGAATAACACGACTTTTTCTAAAATTTGAGCCACCCTTATTTCTAATGGTTTTTGATATCCCTGTAGCCGCCCTCTAAATAGTTTCAACCCTGTACACTAAGGAAAGCAGCGGATTATTTTTCAAAAAATAATACAGGAAGGAAGTACAGGGTGATTCACTTATCTTGGTAACCTAATTTTTATCTAAAAAGGATAAATATTTTTATCCTGTTGGCGGTAATTTGTACAAGTCAATGTTGACTTGAGATGTGCGTAAAAGACGGAAATAAAATAAGACGCCTGGCGTCGCGGCGCTATAATTTTTTTTCTCCAGGAACACACCTTTGTTATTATGTCATTCGAAGGATGATTTAATTCTGAATGTTTCTTTAAAACATCATTTTTTTCTATTTATTACCGTCAGCGACCTGCAGCGTGTTTTATGTTAATTCTATTCCATTTATTTTTTTCTGTATTGTGAAAGTATGCCTCGATTTTGAGACAAAGATATGATTGTGTTTCTTAAAATCAAAGAAACTTTGTAGCGAACTGTTTCTCAATCCTTAAATTCATCAAATATTATATTTTTACAACAACATTTTTTGAATAACAAACGAAACGAAATGTCAAATCAATGTTCTAAATATCGGCCCTTATGATCCATACATAAATTATATTTTTTCCTTGGTTCATTATAAGGTACTTTGTGCAAGTGAACCCTAATATTTTGGACAAAGTAACTTAGGTATATTAAAATAGGGAAAAGATATCATTTATGTCATAATGTCCGGTAGAACATATGATTTGAAATGTTGCGTTTGTTGAAAATGTTTATCGTTACAAAATACAATATACAATATAGTTTGATACCGTCCCTTTGATTTTGAGAAACACAATCATATCTTTGTCTCTAAATCAAGGCATACTGTCACAATACAGATAAAAATAAAATGGAATAGATTTAACATAAAACACGCTGCAGGTCGTTGACGGTAAGAAATAGAATAAAATGGTAATGAGAAGGAACATTCAGAATTGAATTATCTTTCGAATAACACAATAATAAAGGTATGTTATCAGGGAAAAAATTTTTGATAGCGTCACGATGCCTTACGTCTTAATTCTTTTCCCCGACTTCAACGCACATCTCAAGTTGATATTGACTTGTACCAAATACCGTCAACAGAATAAAAAAAATATTCAGTCCATAAAAATTAGGTTACCAAGATAAGTGAATCACCCTGTACTATAAAATCTTGTAGTGACATTTTCATTCCGTTTATTATGTTTCCTCAGTAGAATATTCGCGACATACTCTTATATTTTTTGTTCTAAATCATCTATACAGGGTGTTTCCAAAATGGTGATCCCCTCTCTAGGATAGAAAGAAAACCGAAAAATAATTGGGTTTTGTTCAGTTGAAAATTTTCGTAGAGCCATCCGTATTCAAGATAGAGGGAGATTTTTACACGGATCGTACCAACTACTATTGAACATAACTTTTTGAATATTAGATTTATTGAGCAAAATTTAAGGTGAACTTAAACATCATTCAATTTTACACCAAAAAGGTACTCTTGAAAAAACTCGATAATGTGTATCGTTTTCGAAATATTTAGATTTGAAAATTATGAGGTAACACCAGATGCCTGTAACGGTTGGGAGTCAGCTATGAGGTCATTGAAGTAATTTTGAAACAAAAATATTTCGCAAACGGTACACATTATCGAGTTTTTTCAAGAGTACCTTTTTGGTATAAAATTAAATGTTGAAGTTCACTTGAAAGCTCCATAAATCTAATATTTGAAAAGTTATGTTCATAACAAGGTGGTATGAACAGTGTAAATAGCGGATGGGGCTACGAAATTTTTTTACCAAACAAACCCCAATTATTGTTCATTTATATCTACTCTAGACAGTGGATTACCTTTTTTTGAAACACCCTGTATATTCACGATTTAATTCTGAACATAGATTTAACGTATTTAATCGTACATAATGGTATCATCCTCAAAATATCCTCCAACATTGCATAGTGAATGAAATGAGATGTATGTATATTTTCATTTTATTTTAGTTCACTGTTATCGAATAAGCATATTATGCATCCTTCAAAATATTGCCTTTTTCACTGTTATTACAGAATACAGAACCACATATCAATACATCGAAAACATCATGCCATACGTAGTACATAGTTGAACAGCAACCCGGAAAAATATACCACCATGTTTTATTTCAAAGCTTTCATTTCATGAGCACATTGATAATTTAGACTCAAGTTGCGTTGGTATGGAATTCGGTACCTTGCTCTAATAGTAGGCTGAAAATATTATCTCTAAAACAGAAAACCTTGTTTCAACTAAATAGACAATTTCTAGCTCCTTGGGTCGAACCGAATCTTGACTCGAGTAATGCGAAAATACAGGGTGACTGGTGACGTAAGGGACAACGGCTAACTGGAGATAGAGGACCTCAAACTGAATGAGGTTTGAGGGTTTAAATGTCCCATAAGCCTATAGTTTCAGAGATACAGGGTGTTTTTTGCAAAAGTGCTGAAACTATAAACTCCCATATCTTCGTCAATATAGCAAATTTTTCGCTGATATTTGGCAAGCATGTTACTATACATATTCTCCATTAGATCGAGAAGCAAAAATTCTCAAAAATTGCAGGACCGTATTAAAAAATTTCAATTTCCGTGTCAGGTGAAAAATATCACTCGGTATATGAGATAAAAAAATTGAATTGGAAAATTGAAATCTGCAAAAAACACTGAGTAAAAATCTGTTTTCAGTTTGAATGGCCCAAATGTTTTATAGTCTTCATGATATGTTGAAAGTCGAATATTACAATTTTTTCATATTGAATTCAAGAAACATACTATCCCTGAAAGAAAAAACACTGAATTTGAGGTTCTTAAATAATCTGACGCATTTTGAATATTCCTTCACATCTTGAAATATTTGTTTATTAATTTTTCTATCAATAATTCATAAAAAACAACTAAGCAAATGCTCGAAATGAGAGCAATTTGCTTCAACGCATTATTGGCTCTCTTGAACTCTAACAATTTCTTTATCTTTTGAGATGAGGATTATTCTGAGACCAAATATTATATCCGTTCATTTTGCGGAATCCAAAAACAAGTATCATCTACATATTCTTCATTCGTGAATACTGAAGGCATTTTTCAGTAGATAAACAAACGACACAATTCCCAATAATTGACGACCAATGAATGTATAATTATAAACGTCATTTTTTGAAATATGCCTACTCTGTGTAGTAGGATGTATTTTATTTATGATGAATAATAAACTCCTTATTCTGAAAAATCACTTGTTTCACTAATATTCCGTTTGCATTAAAGAAATTTATATGCTTTCCAAGAGAAGGTGAAGTTGCTACACCTAAGTACATATGAGAGGAAAATAAGTCCTCAAAATTTATACATTATTTCATTGAGGAATAAATTTTGTTGAAAACATAAGTACCAGATGGATTATTGTTCAGGGTTTCTGAGGAGAAAGTCAAACTTTTCTCAAACTGAAATACAGTGTTTCTGTTCTATCAAGAGTATAATTTTTCATCTCGTGGATATGAAAAGTACTTCAATTGTTCAAAGAGCCAATAAGTGTGTGAGGGGAATAGCTCCTTCATATTGAGCATTTCTTTATTTGATTTTTTTATGAATCATATGGTCTACTGTTCCTCTTTTGTATTTGTATTGTTTTTTGAATTCTTCTCATAATATTGATAGAAAAATTATTAAAAAAGTATTTCAAGATATAAAGGAATATTCAAAATGCCTCAGGATTATTTAAGCATCTCAAATTCAGTGTTTTTTCTTACAGGAATAGTATGTTTCTGGAATTCAATATGAAAAAATTGTAATATTCGACTTTCAACATATCATAAAAACTATAAAAAATTTGTGCCATTCAAACCAAAAACAGATTTTTACTCAGTGTTTTTTGCAGATTCCAATTTTTCATTAAAATTTTTTTTATCTCATATACCGAGTGATATTTCTCACCTGACACGGAAATTTAAATTTTTGACTACGGTCCTGCAATTTTTGAGAATGTTTTCTTCTCGATCTGATGGAGAATATGTATAGTAACAAGCTTTCCAAATATCAGCGAAAAATTTGCCATATCGACGAAGATATGGGAGTTTACAGTTTTAGCACTTTTGCAAAAAACACCCTGTATCTCTGAAACTAATAGCCTTATGGTACATTTAAACCCCCAATCCTCATTCAGTTTGAGGTCCTCTATCTCCAGTTAGCCGTTGTCCCTCACATCACCAGTCACCCTGTATATTAAATCCATTTAAAAGCTACCTCAATTCATTGAAAAAGATCCCCATAATCAATTCCATTTTCGGCCCACTATAGACACTTCATCCATTCAGCCTTAAAGGGCCCACTCACTAAGAGGGAAGAGCGAAGACTTGAATGCGCGTTGTACGTGGTACAGTTAAAAGTGTGTGTGTATGGCGTAAATTTGGAATGCGCATTCATCTCCGTCGTGTGGCGTGTGCATTTTTCCCGTACGTGGAAGAATGACCAAAAACGACCGTGTATGGGCAACAAGTCTCTGCACGTTTCATATGTTTAGCAACACAGTGTCGGGTTCGATATTTATACCTTAGAAATTTTTCCTAAATAACAACACACGCCACTGCCATTAACATCAGATCTTTTTCGACGTCATCTCACGCTTGTCGCACATCCAAACCAACACGCAAAAGTGTATGTGTGTGGGCAATATGAATGCACACGTTTGCGTTAACGCAAACATGCAGAGACTTAACTGCGCATTCTTCCTTCCTAGTGAGTGGGCCCCATTATTAAATCGACCATCCGTCCGAATGACGATCCAAATATGGTGAGCGAACTCAAATCCCTCCTTGAATGGAATTTCGGACGATCTTCCTGCCGAATTGGTGCAGTTGCATCTCCAGACCTCGTGGGCACGCATATTTTAAAATTCCTCCAACGTGGACCGAAGTGGGAGGGCTGCATAATAACAGTGATGAAAAATGAGAGTCCGAGTTGAAAAAAATTCACTGCTAACCTCGTGAATAAGACGATGATGATAAATCGTGCTTGGCTACCAAAAATGTTTATTTGTAAACAGACTCGAAGTTACGTCACGAAGTCGGCCTGCCTAGCAGTGACCTTGGCACATCTATTGCTGTGTTCTGCCTTCTGAAATTCCTGACCCTTCAGAGATCGCCACAGGCGAATGTAGAATGAGAAGATTAGTTGGCTGTGATTGATGATTTAAGTTCTGGTGATGTATATCTAACACGTTCATCAGTATTGTTTTCCTGGAAAATATTGAGGCTGGTTTTTTGGTCGGTTCTGTTCGAAGAATGGTTGTATATTTTGGTAACAGGAGATAATTGGGTAGATTGTTCAGATGTCTACTGACGAGAATAACAAAATTTTTAACATAACAACCCTTCCATAGAAGCATGCACCCCTAATTGATATTTTTGAACTCATATCATAAAATCAAGATCTGCTTGAAGACTTTTCATTATTTTGGCAAACGAAAAGCAAGCATTCATTCGATGGGTTCTCCTGAAACTTATATATGAATAGTAGCCAAATTTGACCGGAAAATGAATAGGTAATGAATGAGCTACCGTTATTAAAATAAATTTGCATTTTATAATAGTTCACCTCAACTATTCGGTTCAACATCTGCCTCCACAAATAGTAATAGTAACTGCTATTTATTGACTACCGTCAGTGGCCATCGACTGAAGACCGTCAGCCTCCCCTCAAATATCATATGTTACTTCTGAAAATAATCAAAGCGAACCATTTTATCGAAAGAATCACAATTTGAGACTCTTAGATGAAGAAAGGTTTTTGGCCATTATCTATTATGCATATTGACACAAACCATACGATTCTGTATATTTCTGAAATCAGTAAAAATTTTGCGATATCGCCATTTTTCCTATTATCACTTTTGAATCGAAACCAAAAGGAGGTGGCGAAAAATAAAACAGAACGAGAATAAGGTATCGGATATTTTTTACCCTGCATCAAAAGGTCTAACACTCAGAGGAAGAAATAAAAATCTGAGGTCTAAAATCATTATTTGCTTATCCTGTACAGTCAGAATTTCAGAGCGATGAAATTAACTTTTGAGTCTTTATACCTACCACGGAACCCACTTTACCGATTTGGTCCACAATGAACTAAGCCGAGATATTTGAACTTAACTTATCCTAAACATTTCTTTATATTATTTCGTCATCTAGTTATAGTTTTAGATTATCTGTTCAACAAACTCAGGAAGTCATATCATCATTAAACACATAACTTATGGAAAGTACACCCCATAGAATCATATGGTCGTCATTCAAAGAATGTTGGACAAGCTTCGACTTATCACCTTGTTCAGCTAGTTTTTATACCCTTTGAATTTGACGTTAACAACAAATTTATATAGTTGAATTTCAAAATACGAACAATTATGAATATTTAAAATAATCAAAATCCCAGAATTCCACCATACACTCTCAATTGGTTTCATTTCCTCAGACTTCACTCAACAGTTAACCGCATTTCAGTAAACTTTCATCATATACAGTGAAGTTATACGAATTCATAATATTCATAATTGAAACATCATTGAAAATTTGAAAAAACACTGAGGTGAAGTCTAAAGCATGTGCGCTTATCATAATTTGATACCGATAATAATTCGAATTGGAGCATTGTTTCACTCCATTGATCAACAGATTCAACTCTTCTGTTCGCAAAACGTACCATAGATTATTTTAAGTTGTCCTATTAGAAAACTATCGTTTTTACGGTTGTTCTTAAAGAATAAATAGACCCATCATCTACATAAGAAGTTGGCTCCTTATAACCTGAATGCTCTTTCATAGTTATGAAATATGATCTAACTGCTTCTCTGGCTAGATCCTTGATTACAAAGTTTATTTTATTATTCAATCCCTTTCACTGTTATTTTGCCAAGTATTCTTATTTTCCAAATGCTATTCTACTTTCCTTATCTAAGTTTAGGTACGATTAGAATGTTTATAAATTGTGGTTGTTATGAAAAATAAAAAAAAAATATAACTTTCACGTTGATGATGGAAAGAATGAAATTTGCTTCAACTATTTGTCTTCCGAATCAACTATCGAAAACCCTATGCATCCTTACATCTTAAAACGGTTCAGATTATGAATGATTGAATTCATACATTTCTGTAATCCTTGAGTTGATATAACAATTGTCGTTCGGTATTACACTGGCAGATGTTTTTGCCTTACATCATTTTTCATATGTGTATCGTAGGAAGTATTTTCAGAATTGGAAATATTCTGTACTGCGTGAAAATGAGAAAACACGTTTTTTCATTTAATGCATTAGTTAAATCCCATTAATAATGCTCAAATTTTTATTGGAAGGTTTATTTATTGATTTGTTTAGTTTGTAACCAATCTCTTATCGTTATTTGCTAAAAATCAGCTTCAAATGTCTTTCAATCATTCATCATCTTGTCGGTATGAGTAGGCTTCAATAAGGCGTGTCGTCAGTAATTTGCATAAAATTCACACCAGAAAATACAGCATATCGAAAATAACTGAACGGTAGTGACTTTTGGCAGATTCAGTATCAACGTGGCATGAATTTTTCAGCATCGTTCCCGTTTCCATACGCCTGAAAAACGACCGTTTTGTTTACGAACGGTCACCTCTTCGCCGTTCCAACAATAGCCTTATTGCTCATAAAATCCGACGCTTGAAAAAATGCAACGGTGCCGCTTCCCAGATGCACCCGGCCATCTTACATCACCTTACCTAAGTAATCTGTATATTTTCGAAAATGAATCGTTTATTTATAGCGGCGTAATCTATGCGCCCACACGGCCGTCTATTAATATGCGATAGGGCCAGCCGATCAAAAACATTTTATTATTATTTAACGATCGTCTGTTGTCCGCTTTGAATGATGTTGTTTTTAATTTTGCTACTTTGGATTAAGATGTCGGATGAAATAATTGGGGAGACTGAGAAGACGTCACCGGTAGTTTCATTCGACGCCCGTGTCGTCGGCAGATCTGAGATGAAAGAATGTTACTTAAGCTGTTATTTATGTAGTTTTTATGACATCACATCATTCATGCGAAGTAATCCATTTCGACTTCAAGAATTGGACAGGCTTTTCATCAGTGAGAAACGGAAATAAAACATTAGATTAAGTTTTCTACGATCGACTAAATAAGCTGCAGTGAATCTTTTTCATAATAAAATATTACGGGTAATGAATAATGATTTTATACATAGTGATTACTAAGGATGGAGAGATGGATCAAACTTACTATGCCAAATTATAATTGTGTTCGACATTTTTCATTGAAATTAATTAATTTCACCCAAATTCACAGCAACCACTCAAAGATCAATAAACAGTCTTGTTATCTCTGTCAACAAGTTTTCAGGAAAGTGATTTCCTCATTTGACATAATGAAAATTGAAGTTGTAGAGGGTAAAGGCCAGAATTGATGATACTTGAACTAAAACTTTTCAACCCTGAAAGAAAAAATGAATAAATAGCATCTTGCGGTCATGTTTCCTCGGGAAGCTCATTATGTCTCATTGCTCTGTCTTTTTTTGTTTTCAAGTTATAAGCCAAAATTGACATTGAAGCAATTTCTACTTCGGTAATTATCTCCGTTCTTGTTTGTGTTATAAACTAGAAATAAAAACATTTAGTATGGAAAAACTTGTTTAATAGGAATCTAGTGGCTTAGTCTAATTTTTGCTAGGAAGTTTCCTTCTTGATTTATTGAATAAACTTTTATCTCTTCTTATGGACAAAATAAGTTTTTTTCTGTTAAAATAATCATCCTTCTTTTCTCCTTTCAAGAATATACGGGGTCTTTATAAATGATTGTAACATCGTAGGTTGCTCTGGAATTTTATATCTTATCGTTTCTTATGCAAATTCTACAAATTTATAATTCCAGTCACATTATTCA
The DNA here is from genome assembly GCA_013421045.1 of Propylea japonica. Lineage (NCBI taxonomy): Eukaryota > Metazoa > Arthropoda > Insecta > Coleoptera > Coccinellidae > Propylea > Propylea japonica. Next base: position 7,761,085 of record CM024245.1, on the reverse strand, counting down.
ATTTATTTCAAAAAGACCAGCCTTAAACTCACAGTCTAGTGTTTTTAAATTAAAGTTTACATCAGAATAAAAATATTTATAATAGTCCAACGCCAACTGCGCTGTTATGATCATTTATAGAGACATATATCGCCCAATGTGTCATTTTCTCTATTTCCTAGGGTTAAAAAGTTGCAATTTAGGGATCACCAAGTCTGGCCACCTTGTACGGATGATTAAATCGAGCAAAAGACATCAAATTTTAGCGCTACATTTGTTCAATTTTTGAGACTAAAAGGTATATTTGAGTAGATGAAAATAATTTTCTTTGAAAAATTAGATACTTCAGAAACTATTCGACATAATATCCTTAACATTTCGAGTGCGCAAACTCTAGCTCCTGTCCAATGATGAAAGTCAAGGCCACTGGAGAACTCCTCCTTTTTGATTATAATTATACTCCAGCTTGTAAGAAAAAATACACGCGTTGTATTGATGCAACATTCATTCAAAAACTGAGGTAAAGTATTATTCTGACAGTTCTTGAATCGCATTCAAAGTAAGACGGTACATATAAAAAGGAGAAAAATGAATGAATCTGAAAATATTCTCATGATTTTTGTGAAATTATGAGTTTCACCAGGAGAATGGATAATAATAATTCAGCGATAATTGAAATTATCGAAATCAATTCGTACATTGTAAACATACAAATCATTTTTTTCAACATTTACTCATAATTGAAAAACGAAAATTTAAGTTCGAATGTCCTAAGAACTATCTATCGATTTCTTTGTATTCGTTCTTGAATAAAATTTTCTTGTTTAAATTACGAAGAAGCTGACTTTTAAGAAACTATAGGTTCTTTCGCGTGTTGTCTTAAGGGTCGTTTTCCAATGTAAACAAACGTGCAAAAACTACTCACTTCACGCCAGAGCTTATTTCATCTTGCGTTCATCAAGCATTGATATCATTGTTTATGTCTAGTGTTACGTCTTGGAATCAAAATTTCTCGAGAACAGGTACGAAGAACGATAATCAAAAAATGGAATCCAATTTTTTCGATTCTAAATCACCTATTTCTAGTTTTATATTATATCTTGATCTTGAAAAACATTTTCAACGAAAATGAACCAGGAGGTAATATTTCAAATATCAGGATGCCCATAACTTCTTCATGCTATTGAAGTCACGAAATGATAATATTTACACCTTCAAATTGAATATGAAGGTTGGCTCAAAGGGTACATCCTAAATATGAGTTCTCCAAACCCATGTACTCATGGTTGTTAATCAAATAGTATACACATCTACGACCATCTTTGTTAGCTCTGGCCTCGATGTAATAATGCGTGTATATTTGAAATAATCTGTTATTAACATTAGACGAATTGAGTTAAGTGCTGTTATTGCGTTTGGTCAATAGACTGGCTTATAAGGAAAGCAAAATACGCTAGTTGTGAGACTTAAACGACCGTCTGCTACGTCTAGAAGGAATTCTGGACAGTTATTCATAATATTTATTGGTATTGGCTCATTACATGGATTGGAGCTTAATTAGAAGCTAGTATTACCTTTGTTTACGATGTGATCTCTCGTATTTCAAGACAAACAGAAGAGTGTTAAGCATAATGAATGATGTTTACTACCTGAGGATTTAAACTAGTCTTTTGCAGCGTCTACCATTAAGTCCTTGATTATGTTGCCCATAATGTTGAATCAGAAATTGAAAAAGCTCCACTCCAATTTCAGCTATGTCATATCTTAGGTCCACCTAATATTAGGTATTTATTTTTTATCAAGAAAAGTCTGAACACATCACTTGACACTTCAAATTGTATTGGGAATTTTTGGACCGCTTCAATTTGTTTGATTATTATTATTTGAGAATCCAAATTTATGACGGGCAATACTACATTGTCTTATAGATTCCTGTTCTTTAATCTTGAACTATGAACCAAAGGTCGAATGAAGTTTGATATTCTTTTCATTTCAAGAATACAAATTGATGTATCAAAATAATATATACATATTTTCCCGAGAATAGCTGGTACGTTGGTGAATTCGATATGTTCAATATATCACTGGTAGAAGGTAGAACTTAAAAGAAAACTGGTTGGATATCTGTCTACAAGTTACAATTAGTAGAATATTTGACTGGAATTGTTGTTGGTAAATGAGAGTAAGCATCATTTAATTCATAATGTATACTTTAACGAAAAATGTTCACAATCTTATATTTATTCACTTGTAGTGAATCACTGTTATTAGATTTTTATGTTGATGTGACAGTTAAATATAAAAATGAATAAATATTTCTTTACAGCAATATAAGAAATTGGTATTCGCGTACTGGGAAAACTTGAGAACTGCTCAGATGAACATGGAAATCAGGATAAAAATTTCAGAAAATTAAAGGAATGATAAAAATCATATAAATTTGTTTAACTATTAAATCATATCGGTTCCGAATAGTTAAGGACTTGATATAGTACAGAATGATAGAAATAGTTATTTTGAGCTACTCTATACGGGGTGTCTACTTTCAAAGTGGCCAAACTTCAAGACGGGATTATACAAGTGATTTGCAACAAAAATGTTACATATCACATGTTCGAAAAGTTGATGGTTATTTTTCAATTTAAAATTTCTTGCTTTCACGAAATAATAAGTTTTTTCTCTAAAATGATCATTATTCAGTTTTCCTTGTAGTCTCATCAAATTTGACCACATATTCGGAAAGGGCAATGAATTTGCTACAAGATAAGGTAGTCTGTGTGCAGAAAAAACTTCTTTTGCAGGCGTGGCAAAAAGATGAATATCACGTTACTGAAGTTGACAAAATTAGTCCTATTTTCCAATGTTGTCTCGAAGAAATATTGATAATGATGCACACGTTTTCTTTTCAGTAAAAATACCTCATTAGGTGTACTCTCGAATGACATATCAACTTTTGTGTTAGCAAATGGAACTAATTTTGTTGAATTCAGAATCGTGATATTTATCTCCTTACCACGCCCGCAATGAGAGTTTTTTCTACAAACAGGCTCTTTTATCTTGTAGCAAATTTATTGCCCTTTCCGAATATGTAATCAAATTTGATGAGACTATAAGGAAGGTTGAATTCAAGAATAACCGTCAACATTTCGACCAAGTGTTATGAAACATTTTTTGTTGCAAATCACTTATATTATACCCCCTAAAATTTGGCCACTTCAAAAGTAGACACCCTATATACACAACATAAGTATTCAATGACATTATTAGAAAAATTTAGGAAAGCTCTGAGCGCTCATTCATTATTACCTCAAACTTTGTATGGGACTTGAGATCTAAGCACGACGGGAATATTATTCTGAAAATCATTCAAAAACTGAAATAAGTAAAAACTCGACAATTCAAAATTTTAATTCAATGGTTCTGATTATGCGGTCCTCTTGAAGTTTTGAATGAACATTTAGTATATCAATCTTTATATAAATAAATTTACTCAATCGGATGTCTTGTTACAATGTACATTGCACAATGAGCATCTTGCATGTGGACGCATAATTTCATTTCGATTGGTTACGTTTTATCTGAGATATTGAGGAACGAAAAATTTGAATGGCCATATTTTATGAAACACGATAAATACGATATGGCTGGTTAACGAACTTAACCGAGGCATTCGGGAGTTATCGTGCTAACGGCCGGACGGACGGCCTCACGGACAGAATTGAAATTGACCACGAATTGGTCATCAGGGAGTCGAACCTTATCGTTTGGGACCATTTTCGGCTCAAAATTCGAAAACTTCAGACATTTGAGCAAAACGACATAGCACTCGTTTAAGTAGAACGAGTGCCCAAAAATGGAAAAATAAAATCGATTTATCATCTGATTTATTATCCTTCCACATCAAAAACAGCCCTTGAAGAGTTTCCTTAAAGTATTTTTCATTAATATGTAACTGAATAAGACAATAAGAAAAATTCAAGATCATCAAAAAATTAGCAGAAAAACATACGTGAAATTAGTTTCAACATATTCGAGATCAAAACTCATATAATCATTTCTATATTCGATTAGGAGTATACCTATTTCAAATTCCTCTTTGACCTTGATTGATTGATTATTGGAAGTGCGATTTTGAGAATTAACTGACAAATTCAATGTAAACATGCAACATATACAGAGTCATTGATAAACGTTATCGCAAAAATTTATTGGGAAGTATTCTTCTGTTGATAAAAATTTTATAAGCATTGTATGATTTCTTCTTTTCCATTTTTTCTGTAGGAATAGACATCAAGATTTTTACGAGTGTCGTGTCAATTGAAGTTGGCGGATCAAATTTAATTTTCAGCACTAGTTGCCCAGCAGCTAGACTAATGAAATAGTAGTATTACAATGTACTACATTTATAAATCAATATTGAACATAGAATGAAGGTATTTTGTGATAGTCGTATAATAGTATATTATGCAACGAGCTATTATTTTGTGGTGTGAATAACAGGCATTATACTCGAGTAGTATACTTTACTATATTCACGACTACTGAATATATTTCTTAGGTGTGGAAAAAGTCAAGTTGACACATGAGAAACATCTGAAGAAATTGTCATTGTATATTTCGTAATGAAAATTGCTTTAATTGATTAATAAAAGTAGATTAGGTCCTCGATGGATAAAGTATACATATTTTGAAAAATTTGAAGAATATAATTTTAGGTCTAAATCTATGAAGCATCTGACAGCAGTGAATAATAGCTCATTATTCTGTTGTGATTAATGGGTATCATTTTGGCCGACGTATAACTGGTGATTATACGATAGTCGTGGATAAAAATATATTTTCCGAATGATGAGAAATTATTTGCATTTCCATACTCAATGTATTGTTTCGACTTCGAGAGCATAATCCAATAATCTGAAAGGTTTGGTCGATGGAAGTGAACGCCCTTCAAATTCATTCATAATACATCACAGTAATCGTCCGAATATCTCCTTGGTTTTTCCAGTTACAAATAATATTCATTTAAAGAAAAATAAACTACATTGTAATTTATTATGATTTATTCGGTTCATTCAACTTGCAAAATATGCTGAATCGAAAGTATGATGTTATGGTATGGGCTGGTACTCTAATTAAGATGATAATAAAACATTGAGTAATCAGTAATGCACTTGAGAGTTTTGAGAAGTGGATTGTCTCGAAGTGCGTTGACTATTTCAGGACATAAATTTCAGAAAAATTTGTATGGCGAATTTTCGGAATAAACGAAAAGTAAGAAATTCAAAATTATTTGAAGAGCACACAAGAAGAACGATCTAAGTATAAAATAATCAGGATAATTACATCAAACGGCACTTCAGCTTGTGCTGTATATTTTATCCAAAGTCAATGAAGGACTGATCTAGCTCCCTTAAAATCGAGTGTAAAAACAAGCGGAGGATCGATTTATTTATGTTTTAGTATTTTTCCAATGATGTTGATGATGACAGTTCAATACATGTCTCAAGACACAATCGTTCTTCTATTTTTTTCCTGTGTTTTTGGAATATTTAAATTTTTTCTCTTTTGAATTTTTTTTGTATTACTTATGTAAATTTTCAATAAAACGTTAATAAACTATACTATACTTAAAACAAATATACATATTATTCTCTTTATAATTCAAATTGGTTTATATCGAAACTTGTCTAGGGTGACTCAGATCGTTTTTCCTGAGCTCTCTTCATTTGTTTATCATCAAACGACATGAGTTCCACGATTGCAAATTAAGTGGTTTAACACAATTACATTTCAAATGAACTTCGTTAACACATTACTTTGAGCAATTAATTTGAATTTGAAGTGAATTTTCTATTGAAGTGATGGCATCAGAATAATAAAAGTAAATCCTGAGAGCTATTGGTTTCATTTTATTCATCATTATAGAAGAATATTTCGATGCATTATTGTAGGCAGTTTTGCTCCTACATATTACATTCCATTCTCTCGCTCATGACATTTTTCCATGTTTTCGAGTTTGTATTATTGTTTACGTGCTATGTACGTACTGTCTTGAATTAATCAAAAATATTCCTTGTCCTCATTAGAGTAATAAATTATCTAACACATACTTTTAAATGCAAGTAAGTTAATCAAATGTTGTCGTTCAACAACCGTATTTTGCAAATATAATTGTACAATTTCAGATATCTCCAATAGCTCAAAACAAGAAATACTACAGGCCTTGTCGACCAATGTTCAAAATTGTTTCTAATCATCGATCAAAACCTAACATAAATAAACGTGACAAATTGTTAAAAAACGTTTTAACAGTTTTATTTCAAACACTGAACTGAATTCTAAAACCAAAGTATTACTGGTACTCACCAACATAATTTCGATATGAATCTCTTCTCGGTTTCACTTCTAAGTCTGACTTGAAATTGTCAATTTCCCAAAAAGAATATCATCATAAATCAAGAATGATTGACATCCCAGGCGGCTGTGGAAAATCGAGTTGGTAATAGCTCGTTGGGTAATTTTTGATTTGAGGAGTTCTTCTTCTTCTTCTTCTTCTCTGTGCGGTGCCTTACCGGCCGAACTGAGGCCTAGTGGCCCATTGTTCACCCGCATCATTCTACAGAGACTCAGCTCCTCAGACACGAAGACAGAAATGTCGCGAGCCTGCCAGGAGTGGTTCCTCTCACCATAGGAATAGAAGGTGTTGGATTTCCTAGGTGTGTTGACCTTAACTCAGTAAGGTTTTCACAGTTGAACAAAATATGCTCAACCGTTTCATCAGTACTCCTGCACCACCGGCATAGGGAGCAGCTCGTCAATCCCATTCTCTTCAAATGCTTGTTAAACAGGTGACCAGTCAATGCACCAGTCACCAGACTGAGTTGTTTCCTCTCCAGCAGCAGAAGCCTATTGACCCCAGATCGCGAGGACGGTCTCTCAATGAGAATCCTCGACCACCTCAGGCCCACCCCTGCGCTCCATTCCGAGGAAAATTCCCTGTTCAGCCAGTTCCTGAAGAAACTTCTGACAGATGTGCGACAGATTGGCAGCGAAGGCTCCGGACCAACAAATGCTAATCCGGCTCCCCGCCTAGCCAGTTCATCTGCCTTGACGTTACCAGGTATATCCGCATGAGCCGGACACCAGACCACTTTCAAAAAGTTATCAGAGCCCAGCCCACGCAGAGCTTTCCTGCATTCTTCTACCAGAAGAGAGTCAACTCTAACATCAGATAGAGATTTCAGAGTTCCCTGGCTGTCGCAACATATATAAATGTGCTGGCCAGAGTATCCCCTGCGAATGTTTTCCAGTGCGCATGCAAGAACCGCAAATAGCTCAGCCTGCACAATGGAACAGTCCTTCCCCAGAGGGATAGCCTGATTAAAGTGAGGACCCACGATTCCGGCCCCAGACCCTGTTGCTGTGACAGAGCCATCAGTGAACCAGGTGGGACCTTCTGGACTAAGAAGCCTGTTTGATGAAGACCATAGGTCTCTGTCGGGAACAATTACCCTGTAGGGTTCGTCGAAGCAGAACCTAGTGCCCGCGCGGTCACCTCTCTGGGGAAGGGGAGCGTGAGCATCCTTGACCATTTTGAGGGCCCTCGCGTGCCCAGTGAAGAGTCCTCCATCGCGCCATTGTCCCCGTTCCCAGATTCCTAGAGCTGTCTTCATAGCCACCTCCTTCACAACTAAGTGCAAAGGAGGGAGACCCAGCAGACAGGAGTTCAGATTGGTGTTGGAAATAACACTGACAGATAACATATTCGAAATTTGACAATATTTTCTGTTTGGTTCTGATTGGTTTTGAGCGAACATAATCATTTAGATCAATTTTGAAAACTTATAGCTGAAATTATCCTTCAAACGTGACATTAAATAATAGGCTTAGAGAATTTTGCTGAATAAATAAAATTCCTCAAGAAATGAGCAATCCAATACATTTCTTAGTTATTTCTATATCAATGATAAAAGTTTGAAGAAACTCCCGAGCTAATCATTACATCAAAATTAAGCTTTGACATTCATGCTAAGTACATGAATGCAAAATCTTAGCTCAATATTCTGGAAATTATTCAAAAAATAAAATGTGTAAAAAATCGAAAAAACGAATTCCATGATTATGATGATGCGATCTTCAGTATATCAAACTTCATTCACTCCAGTCGGATATCTTATTATTGGAATATAAAGATTCTGCTTTTGAATATTCCAATTTGATTTTCTATGGTTTTGTTTACACTATTACCACAAAATTTTGCATGAGACTCATTATGAGCATTTTGCATCTAGCCGCAGAATTTCATATCGATTGGGTTCGTTTTGTCTGAGATGTTGAGGAACAGAAATTTTGAATGGCCATATTTTATGAAACACCCTGTATGATTCGGCTGGTTAACAAACTTAACCGCGGCATTTGGGAACCGAGCTCACCCTGAAAATTTGAAGTCTCTAGGACATTCCCTTCGAAAGTTATCGTGCTAACGTCTGGACGACTCCACGAACAGAATTATATATCGTTTGAGATCATTTTCGGTTCAAAATTAGAAAATTATAGACATTTGGGCAAAACAATATAGCACTCGTTTAAGTAGTTTAAGCGGTCAAAAAGTACGGAAAATTTTAGTTCCTTTTTTGGAACCATAAATAAAGCTGCATCTAGACGTTCATAGCCTACTTCGATGTCAATAATTTTTGGGAAGATTATATAATTTCTCCCTACTTTTCTGTGTTACTATCCAATAATCAACATACTTTTCTCATCATTCAAGACTTCGGAAAATTGATGGTCTCTTTACTTATGGTGCATTTTTAAAGGCCATGCTTTTTTTTGCGATATGTAGAACAATGAAGTCGCCAGTTAGATCAACCAGCGATCTTCCAAGTAATCCGTCTCATCGGTTTTCTCGATTAAACCACTTGTTTATTATCGACTTTCCTGCATTTTCAACCTTTCAACCTTCACGCTAGATAAATAATCGATTTCTATGTACTCGTACAGTCGGGCGGGCGACTGGATTATGACGAGAATATCGGCAATCTCAATGGTACCAGACTGTCGACGAGATCATCGAAGGTTGTTTTTGCGTTTCTATAAAATTAATCCCATAATAATTGCTAGCTTCTCTTGTGTGCCTTAAACGTTTCCTTTTTGGGAAAGTGCTCCTCCCCGAAACTTTTGGTTCCCGAGACCTTGGCTCTGATCGATTGTTAATAATTATAAATCTACTATATCAGATGGAATTAAGTGATTTGTGTTACGAGATACCTACCGAGGATATTAGTTGTGCAGAGGATATGTGACTTATTTTTATGCAGCATTCAATGATGTTTTTATATTTTCTACGAACGGTTATATCATAACAGAATTTTTTATTGAATATGATAGTTGTCCAATTGGTGCTGTTCTTATATCTGTTAATCAATGTTTTGAATAATGGCAAATTCAAAATTACAGCCACCTGAGAAAGGTAGATATATTTTCATCGTGGATCTCTTTCTAACTGATCAGTATTCCTTGAAAATTAATATAATGATGCGACCAAAATATATTACGCAAAAAATATTCGTTTTAAGTATTGCTTCGATTCCTTTCATCCTGCTACATTGTTTCATGGTAGCTGATGAGATGACTGGTTCAAGAAAATATTGCCTAAATCTTAAAGCGGATTGAGGAGCGATATCTTGTTTTCAAGGTGTCCTTTTCAGAAACTCCTGACCTTTTCATTACTATTCCGAAATGTGAAAAAATGTGGAATAGTTACAATAGCATGGATTGCAATGAAACGTGAAAGATATGAAAGATTTTCAAAGCGTCTATTAGAAACGAGAACAGAGCCTTCACGTTTTTCACAACCTGGTTGTATTTTTCCCCACCAAATAATGGACGGAGTTTTAATTGGAAATAATTTTTTGAGCTAAATCATCAGCAGATGACATAGATTTACACATTTTTCAACAAATAATACTGGCATATTTATTTTTATTCCATTTTCAATTAAGTAAGAATCGGAAATGGAATCAGAACAATTTCATGCTTTGAAATTAACCTCACCAAAAGACTAGATGATTGACTGCGTGAGAACGCGAAGATTCCCATTTTATCATTTTTGGATTTATTATTGAGATACGTTTGCATTGCGTTCTTCTGACATCACAAGTTGAAGTACAGTGGAACTTCCCTATAACGAAAGCGCTAAATCCGCAGAAAATTCGTTATAAAGAATTTTCGTTATAGAGAAAATTTGTTTCTATAGTCGTCATGTCGCGGTCGACTTCACTGATAAATTTAAGTTTATCATTCAAACTCAAGCACTTCCTTTTCGACATTTTCGCACAACTTTCACACTAGCGTAATGGTTAGATTGAAACCAAACAGCCAGCGGTGTATTTAAAACGATTTCAGAAGGATCTCTCTGCCAGCCGTAATGATTTAGTTTAAGGACTGGATTTATAACGTACGTTTAGAAAATTTCGGAAAAAACCCACCCTTATACCTTTTTACCAATACCCATTCAAAGAGTGATGTTCTTTGAATATTTCGTTATAGAGATAATTTGCTTCGTTTTAGAGAATTTTTTTAACATGGAATTTGGATTCAAGGTGCAATGTCTTGTACGAAATTCGTTATACAGAGAAATTCGGTATACAGACGTTCGTTATAGGGAAGTTCCACTGTATTTTATTTAAACCTCCCTGAAAGTTGAAATGACAAATGATTTTTTGCGTTGGTGACCAATGGGGGTTGTACAGCTGTACTGTATACTGTAATATAACTTTTGGTGATTTTTAAGACGATACGAAGTATCCCGTGAGCTTTGGTTCTGCGGATATTATTTTATATCTTCACGTTTTAGTCTAGTATATCATCGAAAAACTCTTAAATAATGTATGAGCCATTTGTATGTTATAATATACTGAGTGAAGAAGATATTCGTCTGGGACATGAATAGAAGTTGCTGAAGCACGTAGAAACTCCTCAGCGAATACTTCCCGTATGAGAAGCAAGCCTTTCAATAGTTCTCATATTTCAGAACTCGCCCCCGTATACTTATTTAATTTCGACCACGCAACAGTCTTGTTTGCGAAATGAATCTACCCCTCCCACACGTAGCTATCAATTTCGAGTCAGGGCCCGTATTCTCGACAGGTGATAGTCGAAAACGTATACGAACTTCATTGCGCGAGTCCCTGTTTTACCTGCAAAAATGCACACAGCGCAATGAAGTTCGTATACGTTTTCGAATATCACTTCTCGAGAATACGGCACCAGGCCTTAAATCAAGTTTTTATTTTCATCTTGTCTGTCCTATATTATTCTGTCAATCAAAGTTTTATTACAACTTGTTCGATTTTTCAACAAGCTATCGTGGAGATATCCAATTTAAATGTCCCATAGGACCAATATATTTCATTCATTGATAGAGTATCCGCTGCTTTTTTATTAATGTTCGTAATGGTAGCAGAATTGATATTGTATACATATAGATTGAACATGCTGAGTTGGTCATAACAAAATGAAATTCCCTTAAAAAACAGTATTATGGTTTTGTTTTTTCCTGTATGACAATTTTATGTTCATGTTTCATAGTGAATAAGTAGTGTATGTATATAATGACAGTTTGACAAGAAAGTGCCCCTACTGAATTTGAAACCAAATGATGGAAGATACGAGTTAGTGGTGCTCCTGAATATCATTTTACACCATCAATAATTCACCATACAAATCGAAATATTTCTAATTTTATATTTACTTATACAGAGTGCGCCAAATTTGTAATGATCTTCAACTTCCTAACCATAAGGGAATTCGTAGAGCTGACTGTTGAAAGAATTGAGGATCAATTCAGAAAATTATGAGTTTCACAAAGTATTCAATCATCCTCGGAATAATAATGACACCAATCGTATAGAAATGCGTGGTTCATCCTATATTATACGCAATAATTACAACTCCACGTATAAATAAAGAAGGACATGCAAGAGAAATGGTGATTTTCTATATTGAATATCGTATTTATAGAAAAACACAAACTTCAGCCAAAGAAATACCTCGAAATATCAGAAGATACAATAATAAGAAAACAATCGAATAAGTGCCTTGTATTATGTTTTTATTTTACTTAAGTCTCTAGTACAAACAGGGGTTGAAATTACCCAAAAAAGGATTTTGGCTTGTAACTGTGAAATGAAAAAATAGAGGAATGAGTATGACGGCAGTCTAAGTTTCTGGAAAAATTGCCATTGCATTTTCTTCTTCTTATTGGGCTCAAAGGGATTAACATCAGTAATTATGACTTCTGGGTCCAAATCGATCAATGATATTACATATGCACAAGCACAACGTGGTAATGAAAAGATGAAATCCTGAAAGGTACAAATCCAAAGGGAATAATACGCGATATAATCAAAAAGAGTGATTCATTTTATTGTTTTCGAAACAAGTATTTTAAATCCGTAAAATAGCCCAACGGTTCAAAGTTATAAATCTCAATGTACATTAAATATTATACATAAAATTAATGGAGTTTGCGATTATCTCTAGGTGAAACATTGTCATAGAAAAATGCAGAAAGTTACTTTTTGTGTACTTTCTCTGCTTCTTCGACTGTGCTTTCCTTCAATGAAATATATTATTCGTTGTGGAAAAAGCAAAGACTCATTCAGAATATTGTATCACATTATTCTTATTACCCCGAACTCAGGTACAAATTGATACCATGTTATTTACGTGAAATTTTTCATGGTCTAATTGATTTCATGTACTACTAACCACTATTTAGGTCATTTTATCCATTCATCTTTTTTTTGCTTGAACTCGGCGAGCATTCACTAAAGATCTTCGGGACACTTATTGAGCAATTGCATTCTTCTGAATAATTATATTAGTTTTCGAAAATATTAGGGAAAAATCACAAATAAAATTAAAGATGAAAACACTGCTCAGATGAATTAATGCATTTGTCGTTATAGAAATATATCGAAGATTTGAATCTGCGAAGAAGATATTCTGATTATGAAATAAATCTAATATAGATGTGAAATCAGGGAGACACTTGAGGCAGCTTCACCTATATTATGAAGACCGCTAGCTGCATAATAAGATGAAGTAATAGATACAAACCGATTTGGACAATTATCAATTAAAAGAAGTTTCTGACAATCTTATAGGATAACAATTTTATTTGCAACATTTGCCTCTGTTGTTTTCGGAATAGGGAATGTAATTCAAATTGACTGACATATTTTTCGTAACAAATCTTCTTTCGAAATAATCATACATTGTTTGCTTGTTATGAAATATGACTAATATACCTTAGATTTTTTTGTAGAAGGTCCGAGTTTCGATTGTATCTTGAATCGACCAGCAAAATAGTGACCAAAAGCAGTATTAATGGTTAACTTGTCTCTTAAAGGATTCATTCGAATGACAATGTCAGTTCCGCCATACAATTTATGATTTTTTTTTCAATTTATCTACTTCGAGCACTCAAAATAATCAGGGTAATAAGGAAGGAGATATTATCCATAAGCATTGCCATAGGCCGCAAACAATTTTTTTTACTAGTTATATATTTCCTACTCAATCTCAAAATTCATCTTTGGTAGTTTTATTTTTTCAGATTAAATCAAGGTTCTCCAATTCACACGACCCCTATCTTTTTTATGCATTTCGATGTATAAACCTCTATATGATTTCTATATCGAAGATATCAAACCTGATGATTCGTTTTTTTCTGGTTCAATTATTCCATCCAATAAATGTTTCGTTATGTCTTCGATATTACTACATTTCATTTCCTTAGAATGCCCAACATCTTTATATTAAGATACTCATCCCATTAGGTAAATCAAAAAAAAATTAACTAATCCACATGAAAGATGAAACACAATTATGCTCTTTGATGTTTCAACCACAATGTTATTCCTCTGTCGAAAGAATTAAACATCAATAACTGTTTTTTGCATTGAATTTATGTGCCACTTGAAAAGTTGAAGAGAATTATTCAGTTATAAAAATATGGTACTATCTTTACTTCTCACTAGGTGTGAAAGAATGTTTAACAAACGAACTTAACGAAAGAAAAAATTAAAAACTCACTGTCTATCAAAATCCGGTGGAAGCCCGCGAAAGCCGGCACAGCACCAAATACGAACAATAAAAAAACCAAACCAGCTATTTCGACGCGATCTCAAGTATGACTGAGTGGTATATTGAGTACTAGCGGGAGATTCCTTCTATCAGGCAGACATTCTACCGCGCACAACGTGCTCAGCAGCTTCCCACCATCGCTCACGCGGCCACCTATTGCCTTACCGTACTGTAAACAACGTCACACACGTCGATAACGATTGAACCGTGCCAAAATCGGTTATTCTTATCACAGAGCGGGAGCTGCGCTGCGCGATCGTACTAGCCATCGCGACATAACCTATTTTCGGAAGATCGTTTGTAACGGCTTCGGCAAATCGCAACTGCGTTCAGTGCGTTCACGTAGAATGCATATTTGTGGAATGTATCGTGATCTAACAGAACGGGAGATTTTAATCGATTCGGCGCTGGTTAGTAGTTTATTGGTTTCACTTCAATATATTGTCCAAAATCTGGGTAGCAAAATATTGAGCTTCGAACAATGATATTTGTATTTGTTTCATCAATGCACTACGTTCTGCTGTGACTAAAAAAAAGGTACACAAGGTGTATTTCAAGGTTCTGTTCTTGGGCCTTCATTCTTCTGATCTGTATTAGTGACCTAGTGACTGAGACAGATAACTGCATCTGTTCACCATGGCCTACAGATCGTCCGTAAAAGAATCGACCGGAGAAACACCAGCCTCATTATGTTCGGCCGAGAAATAAGGTTGCCTTGAGTCCTGGAATTTGGATGTAAGCCCGGAGTAGAAATAGCTGGTTAGGACTACGTGAGCACCTTGAAGGGCAGGCTACAGTACATCCATGAAAAGTTCAGCTGAATAGCGAGTGACTGAATGAAAAATCGGTATGACAGCAAAGCTGCAGAAGGTGATTTTATGTTGGAGACTTATTCTGGTTGTACAACCCCTAGAGGAAGAGAGGACTATCACCTAGGTTGCAGAAAGATTGGTAGGGGCCATTCAAAATGGTGAAAAGGATTAACGATGTAGTATACCGCATCCAGAAACTACCTAAGGAAAAGAAACGAGTTGTCCATGTAAACCGTTTGGCGAAGTATGAGGCAAACTATGACGAAAACGTCGAAACGCATTTTAGAAGGATGACTGTTCCGAGAACGGAAGATGATGCGACGAGTTTCTACCCATCCATAGCAAACAATGGCGGAACTGGAAAATCAAGATTAGGAGTTACCATGAGCAGAAGCAGGATCTCTTCTTTGTGTCCGAAGATTATTCACTAGCCCATTGTTACGCGGAAGATCCGCGTATGTCCAAGGGAAAAAGCACTCGTCTTCAGAAAGAAGTAACCAAGAGATTCTCCGATAGCAAACCTAGCTACAGAAGTATGTGGGATACCCTGTTATACCTGCGGGACGAGCTCTAGTTAAAGGTGAAGAAACTTGCTGTACCAAAGTTGGGTTGCGGTCTAGAACAGCTCAACTGGAGAATCGTTCGAAGCATGCTCGAGGATATTTTCCTTAGGACAGGAGTGGAGATACTGGTCTGTAATTTCAACCCGAGCGGAAATACGCCTAAGGAGAACATTGTGGAATGCTATTTTGGACGACAGGGCTGCTGCTGAAAAAGATACGCTTGCAGGTCCAGCTATACCAATCAGAGTGTTCGGGAACCGAAAGTCTTAAGGAGGGGAGCCGTACTAGAACGCTCTGGAAAGTCCGCGTCGCCGCATGAATTGAAACTACTCTAGAATACTTCCGACTATTCTAGATGATTCTAGACAGGGTCGGCAAGCATATAAAGACGAGCACGCGTTGGACTCACGCTCATATACATTAAGAATTCAGTAGTGCGCTTATACCGAACTATTACAAAGTGAATATAAATCTGCAAGTGTGTAAATAAGTTAGTGTTAGTTACTGTAAATAAATTAGTGTTAGTTTTTGTAGATAAATTAGAGTGTTGAGTAGTTCTGCAAATAAATCAGTACAGACGAAATTTGTTTAACCCCGAAAAACGTTACAGTATCGTGATCTAACAAAGCGGAAGATTAATCGATTTGGCGTTGGTTAGTAAATTGCTGGTTTTGCTTGTTGTTGAGAAAATGGCTATTGAGATGAATATATTTTCAGAAATCTGGTTAGAAAAATATTAATTTACGAACAATAATATTTAAGCAAATGAACCAAATGCTTCATCAATGCATATTGCTCTGCTGAGACGAAAAAATCAAGGTACACAAGGTGTGCTTCAAGGTTCTGTCCTTGAGCGTTTATTGTTTCTGATATGTACCTGCACGTCTCAGATCTCCACTATCTATATTTGCTGATGATGTGAAAATCTACAACCAAACCTCATCTACTTTGATTATATTGCAAGGTAACTCAGATGTCATATAATATGACCAAATACTGCCTTACCGTACTGTAAACATCGACGCACATTGAACCGTGCCAAAATCGGTTATTCATTATCATCACAGAGAGGGAGCTAGGCTGCGCGATCGTATTATATATATATTATTATAGCCATCGCGACTTAACCTAATTTCGAAAGAATGTCTGTAACGGCTTCGGCAAACCGCAACTGCGTTCACATCTATGGAATGTACCGCGATCTAACAGACCGGAAGATAAGTGGCTTTGGTGCTAGTTAGCAACTTGGCGGTTTCACTTGTTATTTAATTCAAAAAATGGTTTTTGTTATGAATATATTCCAGAAATATAGTTAGAAAAATATTACCATTATATCCGCGAGTTGAACCACACCACTTGGCGTTGGCTCCTCTCGCATCCTAACATCCAGGTTCGCCTGTCTCTTCAATCGTCATCAGCCAACCCTCGTCTGTCCATTGCTTCTCCTATTCCGTCTCTCCAGAATAATCGGGAACTCCTTCTTTTCCTTCTTGACACCGGCTGCCATTTCCAAATTCTTTGAGGCCTTCTACGCATTCGCCTCATGTGGCCTTACCATTTCAGTATTTTACCCTTTATTGTCTTCCTTATACTTATATCAACTTCTACTCCGCCGCTAATTTTACCATTCCTCACTTTATCCAATAGTGCTCGTAACTCCGTCTTCAAAAGTCCATCTGCATTGCCCTCAACTTCTTCATGTTTTTGTCAGAAATTTTCCACCCTTTAGATCCATAGACAGCAAAAATCTGCCATTTGATGTTCCTTGAACTGCCCTATATAAGTGGGTGAAGTTTTTGGATGGCGGCTCTGCCATTAGCAACTCTGCTTGAAATTCCTTTTGAGATGCCTCTATTCTCTGATATGAGGACTCCCAAATATGCGTTCTTCTCGCAACGTCTTACAACCGATCCAT
Source organism: Propylea japonica (assembly GCA_013421045.1). Taxonomy (NCBI): domain Eukaryota; kingdom Metazoa; phylum Arthropoda; class Insecta; order Coleoptera; family Coccinellidae; genus Propylea; species Propylea japonica. Next base: position 7,743,665 of record CM024245.1, on the reverse strand, counting down.
CATCCATCACAAGATCACCTTCATATACTATCTTCTTTTTAAATTTATATTCATTCACTTGGATTATTCTTTATGGAGTATGTAACTCTGTTCCCAGCAAATACGACCTCAAAATTAAACAAAAATTGAGTGTTATCAATTATCATCAAGCTGGATACCCATTCCTCCGTATTTTCTACGTCAAACGTCTAGCGCCTCATTGAATTATATCCTGAAGACCCACACTCTTCAGGATATACCATTGCCATGCAACACCCATGTCAGAGACCCTTGTGCACTCGAAATTCATTTGACAGATATATCCCCTGTTTTGATTGACCTGTGTTATCACTATAATCATGCTTTATAGCTTTTATTAGGTATGTTCTGAAACATTGCTTTCTCAGAGCTATCCACAGTTTAGGCAGTGCTGCGCTATCATATACGTATTTTGCGTAGATCTATGAACACTAGGTGGGTCTCCATGTTGAACGCTAGTAGCTTATCTATTGATTGCCTGATACTGAAAATGTTATCCAATATCTTCCAAGAGCTTTATTCAAATTGTAGAATATAAGCAGGAAAATTTTGATAAACCTTCGGTTAATCTTCCTGAAAAAAAAACGAAAATACAATTTTCTAGATGAAAGTTACCAAATGATATCTTTGTCTCTACAATCATCTAAATTTCATATGGAGTTTCGTTGGAAGAGAGTATAATGTCTGATTCTGCATCTTGAAGGGTGAACTTCTCCTCAGTCAATGAATTTGTAATGAAAGTGTTCCGTCCCGAACAAATAGACCGAGAGCTAGCGAAGAAAACGACATATGATTAGCGAAATGCTGAAACTTTTTAGGAAGTTAGCCAGTGTAGAACAGGGAAATGCAAAAATGGCGGCCCGCAGGTGTCAGCGTTGCGCCGCGCAATTTTTGAATGTGTCAAAAAACTCCATGCCCTTGAGTAATGAGCTAAAAGATAATTTATGTTTTATATGATATGTATATCGATATCCAGAGTATGAAGAATTAGTATGTCATACCGATACTTCCTATCAAACTGTCCGCCAAACTGATTTAAACGTGTCATTTTTATGGTCTCTCAAAATAATAGCGACAAGTTAATTTTCTATCTAACCATAAAAAAGTCTCATCACCGATTATGACCATGCCAGACTGTTTCGATGTCCCTGAGCACATGCCACTACTGATACAAAGATGTCAAATTTTTCACCAGTCCATGAATCATAAGATTGTACCTAGAAAAGACAAGTATCGATAGATTTTGATGCCTAGAAGACAAATCTGCATGTGCCATACCGATTTTAATACTAACAAATTATTACACAAGTCTTTGTATCGTTATTGGGCAGCTTGCTATGACTTTTTGACTCTATTCTCTTACTATTGGACTGATTTGGTTCATTGATAACTCTCAAAATTTTCAAGACTCTAATTACCAAGTTTAGCATTTCTGAAAAAAGAGGTCTACGAACAGATCTCGAACACGTTGAATTTTTGAACTGCTTTTATTCACCACTATATTCAACCAAGTCATAGGGAACAACTCTCGGCACAAAATTCAAGCAAGCGCCCAAAAAGTTATGGAGATCCTATTCATATAATTGATGCCAGACAGTCTACCCATGCAACAATATTACTCATACGTTTTGTGGTAAATCCACAACAACTGCCGTGATGATTGTTGTCGCAACTGACGTGACGATTGTTACCACCTGTTTTGAATATATAATAATAGTTTGCTTTCCATTAATCGTAATACACCTACATAAAATTTCAATCGACACTAACCCTACGCAAACAATGACTAACTATTCGAATCATGCAGAGTACTTAGAACAGATTTTTTTCAAACAAAACAATTCACGTTTACAAATTCCTATATTTACTACACATAACTCAACATTCCTTATGCACTGAGTCATCCTTATCAGTAGCCAGTGAATGATCCTTCCTGCGATGAAAGCATCAATCTAATAATAAATTCATTCATTCTCGGTGCGAAATTGAGAAGGAATCCTCAATCTGACACGCACAGCGTGTGGGCAGAAATTAATTCCGAAAGAATAGAGGAAGAGGGAGATCCTAAGTTACTGCTGACGCAATTTCCATTTTTGGAGGTTAGAACGGGTTGCAGATGAGGTAATCTGTGACGTAGAGTTTTTTGTCTATGGTTTGTGGAATCTTACGCTGCTTTTCATTCGTGTGGGCATTTTGTGGAAAGATAGGAAACGCATATTTGATTTTCTCGGAAGACAGGATGTTGTGTCACAATGCTGAATGTTTCAGATCCACTTCGTGTTATAACGAATTACCAATTACACGATCTTGAAATGATCTTATGATTCTTCAGCAGTAGAGGTAAAAAAACATAGTGCGTCAAATACATAATGAAAGACTATATGGGTCTTCTGCTTTTCTTATCAGCATAGATATAACATCTAATTCTTGAATACTTTTAGAAAATTACGTGAATTTAATGGTTCATCGTTTGTCGTCCATCTGAAAGCTTTATCGGCTGAATTATCATAAAATTTAAAGCGACGGATTTGATTGATTTTGTTCGTGAAAGTTTTACTGAAGACCCTGAAATGTCAATTTCTTTTACATCAAGTTGAACCTAATGGATTTACAACATGGCGTATTTTACACGAGGATTCAGCTCTAAAGGCATGTGAGGATTAAATAACACAGGAACTGAATCCACTTGATCATTTAAAACAACGTTCCCTTCCTTAGCGAATAATCGCGGTAATGTCAATTGGCCACCAAGATCATGTAATTTGACACAGTTATACTATTTTCTTTGGGGTTATGTTAAGTGCTAGATCTATCAGAATATTCAACAATCGATTCCTGAACTAAAGAATGAAATCATTCTTGTCATTAGTGAGATAGGGCCTCACATATGCCAAAATGTCATTGCAAATTTAAATTTTAGCTAGCACAAAAGTTGATATGTCGTTCGAAAGTACACTAAATGAGGTGTTTTTTATTGACTATTTCCCTCGTCGTAATTTGCACCAATCAGAAACGCGCAATTTTGAATTACAAATGGTTTCTAGGTGGAAAAACTGTTTGGCAGCACCTGTCAGCAGTTTATTCGTGTTTACCCGCGGCAAAACTTGACAGTTGTTGTCACTCAGGAAATAGTCTTGTCAAATACCATTCGGGCATCTAATTTTTCCTGTGAAAAAAATCGAAAAAACACATTGCTAAGTAATATTTTGACAAAAAGCATTCGTGCAGGTGCGAAAATCCAAGTCGAAGACGAGGATTTTTGTGGCCACCAGCACTCATGCTTCTTGTCAAAATATTACTTAGCAACGTGTTTTTTCGATTCTTTTCGGAAAAATTAGATGCCCCTATGATATTACTTACGAAAAAAATATGTTTGCATAATCATCATATTTCATCGAAAAAACCATTGGAAAAAAGGACTAATTCTGTTAACTTCAAAATCGTGATTTCTTCTTACCACGACCGCGATAAGTGCTTTTTTGCATACAGACTCTCTTATCTTGTAGCAAATTTAATGCTATTTCTGAACATCATATCGACCATGTCTTATTTAACATTTTTTGTTGCAAATCACTCGTTTAACCCCTTCTTGACGTTTGGCCAATTTAAAAGTAGACACCTGTATAACAGAAGCATCTAAAAAGAAGATTGAACAAGGAACATGAAACAAGTTGATCACCTTAGATTGACAAGATTGTATTGAAAAATCCACCATACAATAAAAGTATATAGGGTCAATGGCGGCAGTCCTTCTGTAACCAATTTTCACAAAAGGGTAATCTACTCCGCAATGTCGATTATTTTCCTGATATGCTCATCGGTTTCATCAGTTGATTTGAAGGACATACCTTTTAGTAGAATGAGTCTTGTTTTGGTTGGGTAACATGTATTGTGTCGGAGAAATCTCACAATTGAATGACCAATGGAAAAACTAGGAAACATCTCAGTTCATGGATTGCGAAAATGTGAATTAGACATTTTGTTAAAAGTTTTCAAAACAGGCAAAAAAATTAATAACAAATAATGAATATATCTGTTTATTCTTCAGAAATATATTAAATCATTGAAATATGGAAATATCCCAAATTATATCTCAATGGATGTTAAATCATTCGGAATTTTAGGACAATATTCTTCAACAGAGTTTTCTGTTGTAGGTTCATCGCTGTGCTCTTGTATTGAACGTAGAATTATATAGTGCTCCTTTGACATTATCCTTGAAAAAAGAATACCACTTGTTATATTGTTGGATATCCAAGTAATATATTGTATGTCGAATTGTTCGCTATAACTCAAGTTCAATATCGAATTCGACTAAAACAAAATAATTTTAATGTGAAACGAAATAATGGCCGAGGAGTCCGTAGACCAAGCTCATGGCACCTCTCAAATCAGACTGACTCTTTTTTCCTGTCCTTAGACATTCTAAACCTCAAACAATGAAATCAGGGAACAATATTAATTGATTGAAATCAACATTAAACTCATACTTGGAACTAATCCCGTCAACTTCCAAAGAAAATGCAAGGTAGTAATATCTTACAGAGCATCCATAGATAGCTATTTCGCCCTATTGGGGCTGGTCGGTATGGAGAAGCTGTGCCTGTAAGGTAACAGGTTTGATATTACCACCTTGTAAGTTCTTTGGATGTACACGGGATTATTTCTGAAATATGAGTTGAATATTGGTAGATTTTAATCAATTAATATTGTTCGCTGCTTTCATTGTTTATATTAACTACCTGCGTTCCTATTTAAGCACTAATTTTCATTTACGTGTTCCAAGCTTTTTTCTCGCATCCACGTTTTATCTGCGCAGGAATTCAAAACTTCCTATAGTTCCCCATCACGCCTGATCTATGGCATAGTTAGGCAACTCACGATAGCCAACTAACAATCTATTCAAACACAACAAAATTCTCCGACATAAATATTTCTACGCGGTGTTTTGGGACTAAATGTAACTCTCATCAGAGATAGAACAGGATTTGCTGAGTACGAATTGAGTATGAAAAATTAATTTGCAGCTTCCCTACAAATCTACACAGTAATTTTCAAGGAAATATTGGGACCACTATCAGAGCCAAACTCATGAACGGACTTTATTAAAACTCAGAACGTTATTGACGCATGCTAAGATCGAATCAGAAAGATATCCATTGTTTCAATATTCCATTTATCCTCGTTTGAAGTGTTCAGGGTGAAAATATCACTTTGTATATCGAATTTCAAATAATTGTTTCACCTTTCAGAATGAATCTTATATAAGTTTCAATACTAAGTACCACTCAAATGTATCGATTGAAATATATTCTGGGAGGATTAGAAACTTTATAGGTTTTAACAAACACATTTAATAACAAAACAGGAATAATTAAAAAACACTGAAATTTGTCAACGTTATTTCATGATTTCCTAATGATAACCATTTGCTTCTACACATTCATCTTCGAATTCGTAGATTGGATATAGTCTTCCAAATTATATTGCTATTACTTCTTATTTAAATAACGCAACAGTTGATTATTATGTTCATCAACTGGTCTTTATATTTGATTTCCTCAGAATGAACTATATTCTTCAGTTTCCCCATTAGAAACAATCTAGCGGGTTGAGATCGAGGAGTCCATGAAACAAGTCCTCCTGGACCTTTCCATCTATTTGGGTAGGTATCGTTAAGGTATTTCCTCACTTTCAAGCCGAAATGAGGTCCAGTTCTAATATGCAAGTCGAGGTAAGTCGCACTTTTCAGGCGACCTTGAAAACATTATGTCCTATCACAGTTGTTCACAGTAGCACATCATTCAAATTTGTAAATTTCGAACTTCGACCATGAAAAATTGTTGAAAAAATAATTGCAGATGTGACAACTTTGAGTGGTATCTCGTAGTGAAGCTTATTCATGATTATTTCTGAAGAGTAAAAGAATAATTATTTGAAATTCAATCAACTTGGAGATATATTCACACTTAAGACCTCCATAAATGAGTTCGAACTTAGCATGTAACAATAACGTTCTGAGTTTGGTTTTGATAGTGGTATCATTATTTCCATGGCTTTCGAAAACCACTCTATAGCTTCGTGGAGAAAGCCGCAAATCAATTTTCCATACTCAATCCTTACTAAGCTAGTTCTACTTTATCTCTGATAAGAGTATGTATAGTAGTTAATCCCGAGAAACCCTGTATAATCAGCTTTTGCCGATTTTTGATTGTGATCTAAGGGTGCCACGCAAAGATTAGTTGGAAATCTTGTTTAATATACCTGCAATACAGTGTCTGAACGAATCAAGACCCCATTAATCAATCTATTCCTCTATCCTAAGCAAGTGAAGACCAATTTTCTTTTTTGTTTCAGATCATGGCAGCCAAATTTCCAGTTGTGGTGAAAATTGGGCACGCCCACAGTGGTCTTGGCAAAGTGAAAGTAGACAACGTTAACGATTTCCAGGATATGGCTAGTGTAGTTGCCGTGGCTGACACCTACTGCACTGTCGAGCCTTACGTCGACTCAAAATACGATATCCACGTTCAGAAAATTGGCGTAAACTATAAGGCTTTCATGAGGAAATCCATTTCAGGCTCTTGGAAGACTAATATAGGATCAGCAATGCTGGAACAGATCACTATGCCGGATAGGTATAAGATGTGGATCGATGAAGTCTCTGATCTATTTGGAGGATTAGATATCTGTGCGTTAGAGGTGAGCATAGGTTTTAAGCAGAAAATTTCAGTTGATATTCAAAAATATGAATAATATATGTTCACCGTGTTATATTAGACAATTAGCAATTCATGATGAAACATGATTGAGTATGTGTGTTAATCCATGTGACAACTAAGCGCTTTCAGTCTTCGGCCAATATCACGATTTCCTGGAAGTATATATGTAATTATAAAAAAACTGAGCTAAAAGGGAATCCAACTACTTGTACAGAAACAATATCATAGGGGAAAAATCCAATTCAATAATAAAGTCAAAATTGCGAAGATGGCCAAACAAACGAGACACTATACAGATTTGGGAATTCACTTCGGAAACATACGACATACAATGCACCAGGCCCCGTATTCTCGAAAAGTGTTCTTTCAATGCGTATACCAACTTCATTGCACGATGTCCATTTTTGCAGGTAAAAGAGGAATTCGCGCAATGAAGTTCGTATGCGCATTGAAAGATCAATTGTCCAGAATACGGGGCCAGACGGAGAATTATTCGGTTAAGGAGTAAAGTTGTATAATTGAGGAATTTACGTTCTTCGTAACTTACTCAATCCCGTTGTCCGATTGCAAAATGTAGTGTTGTCTCTCTCTCTTATCTTTGGGAGTATGGCTTTGTCCAAATAGTATGGTACGCAAACGCCGGTACTTCAATCGAGTATTATGGACAGCCTGACACATTAAATAATTCGATTCGCGTACTGCAGGTTTCCTACTATATTGCCAGCCCCATCGTAAAGAGAGGGACAACACTACATTATTGCAATCGGACAAATGGATTCAGTCAGTTACAGCACGTGAATCTCGCGGTAATACAACTGTTCAGCTAGACGGCAAAATTATCTGTCTGATGCATTGAACATCATATGTTTCCGATGTGAATAACCAAACCTGTATATACTATTGTATATTATGCGACGAGCGTATAATGATTGCTAACGTTCACATTGTGTAATTTAGGCTACGATTCGTAGGCGAGTGGCCTGAATCAATGAGTGAATAAAGACCTTTATACCCGAGTACAATACTATACTTTATCGACAACTATAGTCCGCTCACGAAAGGTTGAGCTGTCGGTTGGCCATGGAAATTTGGCATATTCCACTGTGTATATAAAAATTTTAGGTTATGTTAATTATTTTCTTGTCAGATTGATACGCAATGTTGTCAATATTGCATAGAGTTCTCTGATAACTCGCAAGCTCGTAGGACGAGGCCGGGTACATTCGGCAACGTTGACTTTATTTTACGTTATGACAGCAAAGACTGCCAACATCAAATAAATAAACAAACGCCTACTATGCGCTCAAACTTTCGTGAACGGACTATAATAAATATTTTTCTTTGAGTTTGTAATATGTCTGTTCAATTAGGTACTAGTGTGAAAAAAGTCAAGTTGACATATGAGAAATTTCGTGATGAACTTGTCATTGTATGCATATTTCGTAATGTTCGTCATTCAAATGTTTCGTTCGGACCTCTGAAATATTGAAAATAAAATTGTTTTGGGTTCTAGAGTCAAAATGATTAAATTATTGGCATGTCTAAACATTTTAGATGAATTTAAACGAAAAAAATCAGTGAAACGGTAGTCTGTAGTTCATAGAGTTTGACTACTGGCTAAATTATATTCACTGAAATTAAAATACCAGTCCAACTCTATGAACTACGAACTACTGTTGCCTGGCAACGAATATTAATATCCTTATAATAGTGCGATTACCCTATTTAATACCTACGTCGTTTCGAGTCCCAACTAAGTTTCACTGATTTTTTTCGTTTAAATTCATCTAAAATGTTTAGACATGCCAATAATTTAATCATTTTGACTCTAGAACCCAAAACAATTTTATTTTCAATATTTCAGAGGTCCGAACGAAACATTTGAATGACTGTAGTAACGAAACCGTTCGATATTTTACGATTCTGTTTTCATATTCATGATTGATAATTCAAGAAGTACAATTGTACAAAATTTCATCCATTTCGAGTGAAATTTTTTCATCGCTGTAGACATGTAAAAAAAATTTGTGTTCGATTTTTGAAAAAATTTTTTCACAGAAAGTCTAAGAAAATTGTGTTCATTCAGAAAACAAAAGTCAATTTGACAACCGCAAAAAAAAATTTGGAACATTGCAGGTTTTCCGCCATTTTGTAAATTTTTTTCGGAGTTCGTCAACTTTTCTGGATAGAGGACCCAAAAATACTGAGATTTGACCAAAAACCGTTACACCAAGTGTTATACATAACTGACCACACTCATAAGAATCTTGCTCAAAAATGACGTTTGACACCCTGTATCTCGCTTATGCTTCGAAAACGGGATATATTGTATAAGGCAAAAATGATTCTCCCGATGTCCTCTACACGAAAATATATGTTTGTCCAGTTTATGATGAAACACCCTGTATATATCCGGTTAAAAATCTTTTCATGAAATTTTCAGGTTGTGGTTGGAAAGGATGGTCGAGAATTCATTATTGAAGTGAACGACAGTGCTCTGACACTCCTTGGTGACTCTCAAGAAGAGGATAGACGTCATATTGCTGATTTAGTGACATCAAGAATGCATGCTATCTGCCGACCAAGAACCCCACCGAGTACCATGGAGGAACCAGTTCCACCTCCAGTAGGACCACGCGGTATTCTAGGAAGTCTCAGTAGCCTCACACATTCGGAAACACCACCACCAAGCGCCTCTGAACACCCGTCGTTGTCAAGTGTCGGTAGAAGAGAAAGTCAAAGTAAGTGGATCTTAAAAAAATGAAGAAAAGCCCTGAGCAAGAGCCTTTGAGCTCTCGTTCATTGGTGGAGCAATAATGCTATCCCTCTTTATAGGACTTGAGATTCATGCTAATTTAAGAATGCAAGATCTCTGCACGATCAGAATTATATCCTGAAAAGTATTAAAAGTGAAGCCCTGAGCAGGAGCATTTGAGCGCTCGTTCATTAGTGGAGCAATAAGACTGTCACCTCAAAATTTCATATGGTACTTGGAATTTATACCAAATATATGAATGCAGCATCTCAACACAATCAAAATTAGATTATGAAAATTATTCAAAAAATGAAATACATATCTGAAAAATAAATAAAAAATTGAATTGTATGGTCTGATGATGCCATTCTTTTGGAATCTTGCATGAACATTCAGTATATCAATATTGACTCACAAAATAAATGTCACTGAAATCGGATATCCTGTTATGGAAATATAGAGATTCTTCTTTTCAATATTCCAATTGAATTTTCTATGGTTTTGTTAACACTATGGTCACCAAATTTTGAAGTTTATCAGTGTTCATTCACAAAAAAATTCACTCGAATTGGATGTCCTGTTATGGTAATATAATGATTCTTCTTTTCAACATCTCAATTGAAATTTCTATGGTTCTGTTAACACTATGGCCAAAAAATTCTGCATTTTTTTGTTGGAATAGGACCATTCGAAAGAGTAGATTTTATCTTAGCCTGTACTGGCGCATTTTTGAAATGCATTTACTATAACATAATGGTTTATTTGTAAAACTATTCGTTCCGAGGTATTCCATCGGGAGTGTGAGTGAAGCGAGAACCAAAATTCATAATCGTTTTCGATCAGAACACTTGGACAGATCAATATCAATTTTAAAAAGCGGCCCCGTGATATGAGAATTTCATTTTTGAGACATTCATTATTACCAAGTGACGTCTTTTTTTCAATGACTACTCACAATTTTTTCTGATGTTTCATGGCATGATGAAGCTTCTTGTAATGTTTGATTTGTTACAAATGTAAATTAACTTTCTATTTTAATTTGAAAATATTATTATTTTCAGCATCCCAAACCAGCACAGTAAGCTCTGGTCGTCTCCCAGACCCTCCTCCAAGACCCTTCCAGCGTCAGGGTAGCCAACAGTCAAATCCTCCTCCAGAGGACACCGAAGATACTATGAAGAATCTCAGGAAAACCTTCGCCGGTATATTTGGCGACATGTAAATCTTCCTTCGGCATTTGGAATGAACTTTCATTCTACTCCTCCAAAATCTGAAATTTACGACTAAAACTATAATACCATAAAAAAATTCGTATATCGATTCAAATGCTCAATTCAAAGGGGTGGATTCATGTACATAACATCTGTTCTAACGGAGGAGTGGAAGGAAAGTAACGTGGACTCTCATTGTTCAGTTACATTTTTACTCAAAACTAATTTATCTGATATTAAAGTAGTACAGAATTCTTCCAAATTTCTTTCTAATTTTAAATATTTGATATATTTATGTTGAGATGAAAAGAACAATAAAGGGTATCATACTTTCTACTGTATTGCAGAATAATGAGTACTGTTTACATTTATACCTAGATGAATAGGAGGAACCTCATTTATTTTCTGAAGAAAGTATGAAGCTCATTCATATTCTATTAACATCATAATAAAACGTGCTTCGAGAGATTACCTGCTTCATGAAACACGAAGAAAATTAACCATATAAAAAGTAATGGTACCATATACCACTACTTCAGAACTGATCGATATAACTCCAAAAATTAAATATTTCTTTCACTACCATTTGGGTTTGAAGAATAAATAATACTCGGTCTTTAGTTCATCGTATATGCATCGATTTTGATCAGTTTCATCATCAATGAATTATGGTGTCAAGGAGCAGGTTTATATTTTTTCTATCGTGTATCAAATTGTTTCAGTTCGATCTCTTTCACATCTATCGCCTGTTCTGACAAGCAATACGTGACAAGAGTGAATCCACTGCCTGGGGCTGGCGCGACACAAGTGCCATTGTTGTATTACAAAAATATTGTTGAAATATTCGTTGAAAATATTAGATATGGCAATATAGTTCTTAGTATGAGTTTTTGTAAAAGATTACGAGACTGGGTTCCTCGATAAAATGCACAGCCGGGTTCATGACAAAGTAGTTATTGATTAATGACAATATAAATGAAATTAAATTGTTTGCACTAAATTGTATATTGATATAGGTGTTGTTCAACGATCACAGAACAACGAAAAATTATTAAATATTGGTGTATGTAATCGCCGAAATTCATTCGAAAGTTTTTTGGCCATTTGAGTTAAGAACATCCCCAAAATGTTATTGTCAATAACTTCCATTTTGTTGTGCAGATCTTCCAATGATATAAATAGAAACGGTTTTGAAATTGCGATATTCTCTTTATTTAGATCTATTAACAATTTGGCTATAAGGGATGGACAGTGAACTATTTTGCACTATTTTGGGGATAAGTAGATATTACTCATAAGATAGGTGATTTTTGATGTTTGCCTAAAACTTTATATGATAAAGCTTCTGGGTGTGTTAACTTATATACCAAGTGATAAACATATTGTCAATGTACATATCCGAATATTATCGGAAATATTGTTCACATACGTTATGTTTATTATATATAATTATTGTTTTTAAATGAAAATTTATTGAATCTCATTATAAAACTGGGAAAGTTTTAATATGTTTCGTTGATGAAATGTTGGTAATGTTGATTTGCTGTATAGATTTGTGAAATACGCGATAATTGTTGAATTTTCTGCATACAAATACACAAAGATCTCGAATGTTTTGGTGGTCAAAATTCTCAAAACGTCCGCGAAATACATATCTCAGCATCGAATTTCAGTGTTCGTAACAAAGGAAATACCACAGTTTTCGAGTTTTTTTCACGCACAATATTGTTTATTTAGTTTATATTATATCGCTATCATTACGTGTGCAATACGGAAGTTGAAATATGTTAAGAACACCATAATCGTTTTACTACTATAGAAAAAATGTTGTAACTACTTTGTAATATTCTGAAATTTATAATCGTTCTCATGTGTAAAACAGTTACTGGATTATGGTGAATTTGTAATAAACCAATGTCTTAAACCATTTGTCAGACTGCCGACGTAATCTCAAATATACCTTATCATTGAAAGTCAATGTCGCCGACAGTTCGGTAGATTCTGACTGAATTTTTCAAAGTTTTCGTTAAAACATATTATAGCAGTCTGTGCATGCTTGTCTTCGATTACAAATCAGGATCAATCGATTAAAAACATAATTTTGAGCAGTTGTCAATTCACAAATACGATAAATTACTCATATGACATAACTTTCGAAGCAAAATTTATGACTGATTCACAAGTGCTGAGTAAATTGTGCATGTACTGCATGTTGCTATCGATTGAAAATGATATGTTTGAAATTAATTTTTGGACTTATCTGAAATTGATTCACCAAGTAATTACAATAAAACTTCAATGTAACATTTTCTGAGTTCGAAATTCAACAAAATTATATCTCTACAGAAAATAAATAAAACATTTTTTCGTTTCTTTGTTATGAGATTCAACAGACACTACATAATCGATTGATTGGCAGTACTATTGTTGTTATTGTCGTGAGTCCAGAAAAGGTTTGTCATAATAAAGGGGTTGTGTTCTAGATTTAGCGCCTAAAATGAGTTATGTAGAGCAGAAAGTAATGTATAGAATAATGTCATTGGAAATCAAATATAAAAAATTGAACAATGAAATATTTTATTTAAACCTTACTGTTCGGAGTGTGATCATGTTTCTCGACTATGTATGTACCTATTAATGAAGCTTTTTAGACAGTACTGAAAAATTATGAAAAATCGCAAACGCACGATTAAGCTTCACAAGAAACTAGAAATGGTATATTTAGTTATTGAGTAGTAGATTTTTCGAAAATAGAGTGAATAGTCAGATCCATACAGAAACTATGGAACAAAATAAATCTTAGATTTTACGACCTGCTAGATATCATACAATGTAACAACCTCACTTAAAGACCCAAAGGCAATTCTAAACTTTGGTCTTTGTTAAGTGAATTTGAATTGCACTATATAAAGGGTGGCCATATTTGGCGATCCCGGAACAACAACTTTTTAACCCTAAAAGATGGAGAAAAAGGAGTATCACATTACGGTTATCTCTTTTCAAGAAACTTGCTCTATCTTTTGTTTTCGAGTTATAAGCCAAAATGTACATTCGGGAAATTTCAGTTTTGGTCATTATCTTCGTTTCGTTTGTGCTATAATTTTAAAAAAACATTATTCAGACACTTATTTAATTGGAATCTAGTGAATTGATCTACTTAATTTTTGCTGAATGGTTTCCACCTAGATTTATTATATGAAATTTTTTCTTATTGGAACAACAATTCATTTTTACCTGAAAATAATCACCGTATTCTTCTCTTTTCAAAAATATATAACATGTCATATATGGCTCATAGGTCAGTGCTTTGGGGGGCAAGGGTTGGCCCGAGCCCCCCCTAAATTTTTATGGCTTATATCCAACAAAATTGTTTCCATTCATTCATCACTACCCCCCTTGAGAATTCTGGGCTAGCCTTAACCCCTCCCCCCCACTAACGTCACCACTGACCTAGTATTGTTATTTTATATATTTTGAAAACAAGAAAAATTATATTTTTACGTGAAAATAAATTATTGTTTTTATAAGAAGAAACAAAATTTCATGTTATAAACCTAGAAGGAAACCCCTGAGCAAAAATTATACTGCCACTGGATTCCAATCAAAAAACGTCTCTATAATGTTTGTGTTCCGAGTTCAGAGCGGAAAAAAGGACGGAAATAATTACCAAAATTGACATTTGTGTAGTTTCAGTTTTGGTCATTATCACCGTCCTTTTTTGGACCAAAACTGAAACTACCGAAATGTCAATTTTGGCTTATAACTCGAAAACAAAAATACTGAGTTTCTCGAAAAAAGACCACCACAAGTTCACACAAGAACTTGTCATTGTATAATTTGTAATAAGGGTTGATATAACTGATGTAATAAAAATAAGTTTGGCCCTCGATTGACAAGATATACCCATATTTGTTAGTTAGAGTACTTCAGAATACTGAGGAAATATCAATTTAAAGAATATAATAGTGAAACTAAATCTGACAGCAGTGAATAATAACTCATTATTCATAATGGCCTAATGATTAGTGGATATCATTATGGCCGAGCACACAGACGTATTATGGTTAGACTAAATAGTCGTGAATAAAATCCTTTATTCTTGAGAATTGACAGAGCCTTTGACAAAATTATCATTGAAATGAAATTGAACTTAAGTAAAAAAGTTAATTAATTTAAGAACATAGGTTCTCAGAACTGGAACTCACATTTTTTTTTTCACCTTTATTGAAATTTACAATCTACTTTCTACAAGTATTGAGTAAATGTGATATATTTAAAAGACATGTAGAAGTTATCAAACTTATTGATACTTCTTTAAAATACTTCAATTAAAGTCAATTGGCCAAGTTTTCTTCAATCTTCTTCTGTTGAACGGGTTTTCTGCTAGTTGGTCTATGAAACTGTTCTCATGTCCTTCCAAATTTTGATGGTATTTTCGAGAGCGTGTTTTGATTTCTTCGTTAACGAATGGGACTTTCAAATCATTATGTATAGTCAGATTGGAAACATACCATGGTGAATCTGCGATCGAGCGCAGTATTTTGGACTGGAGTCTCTGAATAATTTGGATGTTTGAATTCTTGGCACATCCCCAGAATTGGATGCCATATGTCCATATCGGTTTAATTATGGCTTTGTAAATCAGAAGTTTATTTTGAAGGGACAACTTGGATTTTCTGCCTATAAGCCAATACATTTTCCTAATTTTCATTTGTATTTCTGTTTTTTTAGCTTGAATATGTTTTTTCCAAGTAAGCCGTTGGTCCAAATGTATTCCCAGGTATTTGGCTTCTGTTTTGACTGGAATCGGATTACCATCTATTGGAACTGGAGGACATATGCCTCGTT
Organism: Propylea japonica; assembly: GCA_013421045.1. NCBI lineage: Eukaryota > Metazoa > Arthropoda > Insecta > Coleoptera > Coccinellidae > Propylea > Propylea japonica. The sequence continues at coordinate 7,728,111 of CM024245.1, read as the reverse complement.
TGTTGGTAAATGTGACTTGGACTGATTTCGTTTCGTTGATGGTAAGGCGCCATTGGAACTCACATGAGTAGCAATTCTTTTGGTTCTAGTTTTCAGTGTTTCCCTTTCTACATAATCGTCAACAATAATTCATCACAGGTATTCTAGCAGGATCGCCCGACATAAATTCTATTGGATCAGGAATGAACTGTTCGGCTTTGGGCCTGTTGTGTGGCCATAAGAAAAGGCAGCGGAGACTTTTGACTATTTACTTCATGAAACATTATCAGATACTGTGTTTTGAAACAAATAATACAAGTTTACATTCAAAAAATAAAAAACAATATTTTTTTCCAATATAATATCTATTTAACTTCAGTTGTTCAGTTGTATAGTTGTAGGCATACGAGTATGCTATTCAATTTATGTAGAGAAAATGATTTCACGAAGGTGACGTTCTTCTTTCCTGAGGAAATTCTCTATTCTGCCTAGGAAGCTCCTTCACATTAGTTCCAGTGTATACTCAGTGATCTATGCCACCTCAGTGTCCTCAGTATACTTATCGCCGCTTTCAAGTCAGCTAAAGCTCGAGTTTTGTCGAAAAACTTACTTTTTCAAATGTCCCCACAAATAAAAATCACACATGTTAAATTCCGGAGATCGAGAAGGTCATTGCACATCTCCAAATCTTAAAATCAGGTGACCTGAAAATACGTTCAGCAGCAGGTTCAGTGAAAATTTGGCAGTATAAGGAAATGCTCCATCTTTCTAAACCATGTCGTCTAGCAAGACCAGCCTGTGCAGTTATTGTCTATGTTGAAATGAAAAGCTTGTTATGCTGCTACCACTGAGTCACCGTTCCTTACATACATATTTCATGTGAACAAGTGTAGCTCTACCGACCATTACTCCATTGTGGGGTGAAATTCGAATTTTGCTCTTTTATGACTGAGAATCAAAAATAGCCGTTTTACGGAAGGCAAATGAACGATACCCCCACTACGCCATGACTTTCCACTTCTGAGTACAATCTATTCAAAATGTAAATGTTTTTCGTGGTCATATTTCAGGGAAACTCTGCAATCGCTATCAAACTAAATAGCAATTCACGTAACAAGTGCGGAGTGTAGAATTTTCTTGGACGAGTAGACAAAATTCTGAAAGTCTCCTAATTCAAAAAAATAATTAATTTCCGGACGTATTGCGTACACTATTTTTTCGGCAACCGTGAAGTAACACCATCGAATTGATAAATTATTGCGAATTGTGTTACGAAACATGCCAACTTTTGACACTTATTTCATTTAAATTGTCAGCCGTTAATTCTTTGCTATGGGTTGCTCAACTGAATTCATTAAAATCATATTCACTTCCTGACCTAGTCCAGGAAGTACGTACTTCCCGGACTAGAAAAGTGTTTCTTTCTCAGAGAAAAAGCGTCCGGGAAGTACCTACTTTACGAACGGTTTTCGAAAATAGCTATTTTCCTATCTAGAGCGGAAAGTTATGTTTCCGGCATGAGATTGCTGCGCGAACGAGTCGAACCCTGATGGGTGCTATTGATGATTTTTGAAGAATGACAAGTTGATAATTTCTGAAAATTCGAACTTTTTCAAATGAAAAATTGCATTAATATGTATGCTTCTATAATGAAATGGCATACCTAAGTGATGATGAACGTATTATATAGTGTGACCAGGAGATTGACGTCAGTCGTCAATATTTTTTTCAGATTCTTCAGACCTGATTTTTCAGTGTTTTTTCAATGTATTTTGCCAGCTAGGTTCCAGAAATGCATATCTTCTTTATAGTTAGTATTTTGCAATTTCATTTTTTCAACATGGTCGTCTTGATTGTTGCTTCAATAAAAAAATTATTCAGGTTTCTGGAATCACTTCAAATTACCCAAAAATGGCTTGAAGTCTATCCAAGAACTTCAGTTTTCTTTAGGGTGTAATCAAACATTCATTTTAGATTCAGAAATACAAAATATGTTTTTTTCCGTCACGGGAAAAAAATTTGACATTTTATATCTCTTGACTGGTCACAAAATATAACTTTTACCGAAAATAATTTTTTTCCCTGTCAAAAAAATTAGTCTCTATGTATCCGGAAAAAAAAGTGCTCGTTTTTTTCCGTTTTTGTTCCCGTAGGAACAAAGTAATTTTGTGGGAAGTTATATTTTTTTTCACTATTAAATGGCTTTGGGAGACAACATAACCTAGAGCCAAAATCTAATACTTTTTTCCCTTGTATAATAAATAACTATTCTTTCTGCAACGGGAAAAAAATTTGACATTTAATATCACTTGACAGGTCACAAAATAAAACTTTTTACGAAATTACTTATTTCCCTCTCAAATTATTACACGGGAAAATATGAGATTTTAGCTCTCGGTTTTTTGTCTTCCTCTGCTTCGCGTCAGGAGACAACATAACCTCGGGCTAAAATCTAATACTTTTTTCCCTTGTATAATAAACAACTATTTTTTTAGCATTGGCTAACTTTGAAAACTTTTCGGATTCCTGAGTTACGAAAATCATAGAAAAAAAGGTACTTGATAGGACTTTTTTGTTGTGATTGACCTTGGAAGACGGATAAGCTTAAAATCATTGAAACCCGATAATAGTTACTTTTGTATCTAGTGCGCGAAATGCTACTTTGGTGATCGAGAACTGATTTTTTTAACGAGGCGCAGCCGAGTTAAAAAAAATAGTCTAGATCACCAAAGTATTTTGCGCATGAGATGCAAACAAAATTTTTTCTACAAACGCTTAGCTTAATATGAAAAAAAAATATTGAACTGGTTTGAACTGTTTTTCCAAATCAAGTAATTAGGTATTATAACTATGGGAAATATATTCTATGTTGAAAGCAACACTCAATGTTAGAGAAAACGTGGATTTCAAGAAATTTACCAAGTTAAAATATAAAAATCCCATATAGTTTACATGCAGTGTGTAGGGATGCGAAGTAAGTATTTCGCACACTACTTCGCGCACGGTGTCATAGTAACGAAGGAAATGAAAAAAGGGTCACTTCGCATATTCTTGCCAATGCGCGAACCTTGTCATTTTTTGACGTTTGTAGAAAAAGTTGTTTTTTTTATCATTTTATGGGATTTTGAATTGATTTTAATTGGAATTCCTGTAAAATAACTGTAGCACATGTGTTTTCACAATATTTTGGCCTCACTACTGACAGAAAATGTAAACATCCAAAAGTGCTAGTTGAGAAATTACCTGTTTGGGAAAAGAAGTGAAAGAAAAGCACATAATTTAATGTCAATTGCCTGAAGCTTCTCGAATATTCTTCCGCTTCTGAAAGTTTTTCTTTCAATTCTGTTTCGTTGCTGGTTTCATTCGTGTGCCACAGCTCTCTGTGAAATCCTCAAATAAACAACTCGATTCCAGAAAGATGGATTGGGAGTGCATCAGGGCCGATCGAATGGCTGGCGCGTTCGCCAGACCTGAATCCCATCGATTTTTTATTTAGGTATTTAACAAGGGAGCTGGTGCCTGCAAAGGGAATTTACAACCAAACAGGATTGAGGCAAAAACTTTCAAAAGCGAAAAGAAAAAAAATAAAACCAGAATATTCGAGTAGCTTCAGGAAATTGACTTGTAACTTTTGAAATATTGTCGATTACGTATTCAAGTTGGAGGAAAGGACTTTAAATATTTATTGAACCAATTTAAAATTTCAATTGACGTTTTCTCCATCGAATCAAAACTAAAATACGAAGTGTGGTACATCGTGGAAAATCTGATTTTGGGTTCTATATGAAATTAAAAAAATCAGTGTCACTTCCAGTCAAACCGGAAGTTACTTTCAATTTTCGTTTTTTATATGAAGGTTCCTTGAACCAATGAACATGAAATTTTCAAATTTGTATCTTTCGAAATGGCTGAAATAATCAATTGAAACAAGCTTACTAGGACACCTGGTGTAACTCAACATGATGAATAGAAGCTTTCCCGACGTTATATATCAAAACATTTTTGATTATTTGTTCACACCGTTATCATCACTACGCGGCGGAGGGTGGATTAGGAATTCACTCAATTCTTTTAATATTCTCGAATTTTCTATTTCACTGCAATCCAAAATTGAAAAATAATATGCTGAACTTCTGAAACTACAACCATTATCAGAGTTAATCATTTGAGGGCGAATTCGTCCCCTCCCTTGATGATTTTGTACCAATTCTAGATGAACTCCTCACTCCTCTAAACAGGCTGATTAGTGACCTAAGTCCAGACGTTAGTCTCACTGATATCTACGAAACTCTTACAGAATGCCATGGTGCGAAATACTGAGAATGCTGTTCTTTGTCGATAGCAATTTTAATTCACTGAGAGTGGTTATTTTAGAAAACTGTATCTATTCTTTCTTTTTTCTCTCTCTTTTTTGTTCATCTTCTTTCCCCTTCCTCAGAAGAATTTTCAAATGGAGACTAGGCTATGATCATCAGCAACTACCTACAGCTTGTCAAATTACCAGCAAATATCTTACTTCAAACAATTGTTGTAATTTCAATCTTCTAATCATTCATTTCTTTCTCTCTTTTTAAGTATTGGCTCATACGTATATTGATGACATTATTGATTTGATTAACACATAAATTTGAAAAGTCAAACATGTAGTATACAAGGTCTTACATAATATTATGTCACAACTTAAGGGGATGAATCTACGTGTAATTTGAAGAAAAAAGTTTTTATAAACATAGGTTCGCAAAAGCTTCGTTACGGAGCTACATGATGTTGAAATTTCCAAAAAAAATGTTTTTTTTTCATAACTTCTGAAGTTTTTGAGATATTCAGTCCAAATTTGCAATGCGAGCTATTTCAACAGTCCTCATCATTGAATGTCCTGAATCTTAGCTAAAATCTACAGGGTGTATTCTTTTCCGGAGCCATGTCTCCTTTTTCTCCCTCAAACTTTTTTGCTGTATCTCCAATCGTTTTCGAATACAAAATTATTGAACGATTGTATGTTATTCGCTAAATAAAAAAATAATAGAAATACTCGATAGGTATGCCCAAAATTTGCTTTTATTTTGATAGCTCGTCATCTGACTCAGTCAATGCAATGTGAATATCTTATTCTTGTCCAGTTGCGACCTCTTTAAGAAGTCGCAATGCGAATATCTTATTTTGGTGTTATTTGTGACATCTATGTGATGTCGCAATAGGAGTTCGCATAGATGTCCGATCGTAACCTGTCGGTGATCTCGCCGGGGCGTCGAAATGCGAATATCTTATTCTGGTTATATTTGTGACATCTATAGGATGTCGCAATAGGAGTTCGCATAGAGGTCAGATTGTAACCTCTCGACGATATCATTGGTAAGTCTGTGTTTACTGGGGAGTCTCAATTTAAGCTTACTCAATATGAACATACAATCGTTCAATATTTTTTTCTCGAAAACGGTTAGAGATACGAAAAATTACAGAAGTCAAAAAGTTTTTAAGTTGAACGAAGAAATCAAAATTTGAATTTACGCTGATCAGTGGCGTACCGCAAAAAGTTTGAGAGGAAAGAGGACATATGGCTCCGGAAAAGAAAACACCCGGTAGACTTCTTTTCTTAAAATAACATGTAGATTCGCCCCCTTAAGTTGGGATATACTATTATGTAACACCCTGTATTTCTGGGATATATTATGTAGATATCAAATAATTGAAACCATAATTGGTGTAAAGTTTTTCTTCTATTTTCGAAAAATAAAAATCCCTTGTTGGAAATTTTTTCAATAAAAATTCTATTATATCAGCATTCATTTTATTATGAATTTTCTTCGTTATGTGACGAAATCCTTATTGAGAAATATTCCGTATTCTTTTAATTAACAAAAATCTGCTTTGTGTTTAATTCATCTTTCACCAATTTAGTTATATCACTTCGACTTCGTGTTTTTAATTACATATATTCAATAACACCTACAATTAACTTCATGAAATCACTTATGGCGAATGCACCACACTACGACAAAATTCTCACAGTATTCGATACTGAGATGAATTAAAATGAAAGACATGCTATTTCAACAAAAATGTTCCTCACAAAATTCGCAATGTCTTTAGACCCAACACTGTTCAATATTCCAATATACCTCGAAATCTGAAATGTAGATAACAATCGCAATTTCTTCGGAAATTTCATAGTGTCTTGTGCAACGCCTTCTTTTACAAATGATCAAGCGAAACGGCGGGTTGAATTCAAATTTGCCACACCTGGGGTTCCGACTAAATCCAGAATGAAATATGTACAAAACAAAAGTATTCGTCTGAATATAAATTAGATTTTAGATGGGCATCTCGTCTTTTTTCGCTCCTTGGGACAGAATGAACCCATGGTCGAACCATTGACCATTAATGCGGACGAAGTGGAACCCTTCATTGTTTCAATAAATAGTCACATTCAAGTTAGAATTACTTTTTTATTCCTTTAAACCTAATCTTATATTAAGATACTGAAAGTAACTGATATTGCATAACTGCATATTCTTCAATCTCGTGATTTATTTGATGAAAGAGAATGCAGAATGGACATTATATCAATTCAAATACAAAATTAAATTCTGGTTTATTTTTAGCATTTTCAAAATATAATGAAACTCCTTTAAAATGTGAATTTAAAACTTGATATCCATTAAAATCACTCTATGTTTTATAATATTCCTTTCATTCATTGCAATACAAGTCATTCTGCCCTTCAAAATCAAAGTATTCTTTACATCATATTGTGCTTTTTTTATAAAAATGAGTGTGCAAGTGGGTCTTGAAGTATGATCAGAAATGGTTGTTGGTTATGTAGTGCCGGAAACCCAAAAGTTAACGACTCTACAGAACATAGTTGGCACTTTTCAGTTAACTAGATGAGGTTTAGACTTAGAATAGCGCTATTCGGCTGATTCGCATTGCTAGATGATGAAGGTGTCAAACACAAACATTTTTTAAGTGGTCGGCAAGGAATTTTAAATGAAATCAGAATAATTTTTCACATTTTCTTACCAACATGCCAATGTCAGGACCTGTTTCAAACAGTTTTTTTTTTCATTTGAATTAATTCAGTTAATCAGTCAACGGCTTTGCTTCACTATAACCATAGAGATACATTATACATGGATGTAGACATACTTACAACAGGAAAAAAAACGTTCACCTTTCGCTTTCCCCCACTATACATAGGTAATTTTGAAACATTTCAACGTCTACCTACATGTAGCTTTTTACCTGTTGATTTATAACTGAATAAAAATATTGGTAAATAAAACAATCATGGATAAAATAATGAAAACTCTCTCATTGTGTTCAAATAATCCACAAATACCTTTATTTCATACCAACATTCGGTTAACTGAATCATTTCTATTTTACGGATAACTGCATTTCGGATGACAAATAATCAGGGAATGTAACTTGTTCTACAATTAATCAAGTATTTGAACAATACTTTGAGTACATGTGAATGTAGCGACTTGAATTAAAGTTCTCGAAAACATCTAGTCAATTTGCCTTGATAACATTCTCGATTCAAACCGATATTCTTATGTGGAATATGGAATAATAAGGCTCAGTGGACTCGTTGAAATTTTCATGATATTCTGAAGGAAATTTTGAAGTTGACGAAAAGCAATTTTGAGGTTCCCAATTCGAAAAGTTAAGAGGTTTTGAACAGATAATTGAAGGAAATTTTCTTCACCCTAACAAGAAGTAGCATTCTATCCTATAACACCTGTGACTAGAGAAATAGGAATAGATTGAAAGTTCATGGCTTTTTTTGTAGCTACACTCACCGGCAAAATAATAGATCCCCTCCAAAAATCGATGAAGTTTGGTAATTTCTTTTTGAAATATCATAAATTTCGATATGCCTGCAAGAGTGAAGATGTGTTGTGTTATTGGATGTGAAAATCGAGATGCAAAAGGTAATTTCAAAATATATATTATATATTTCTGTTACCTATAAGAATTAAGATAGTTTTTCAAAAAAGTTTTTCATGTATTGAATAAGTTTAGTAGGTAAATACTTATATTTTGTATTATTGAATTCATTATTGTTAGTTTTTGAGAATGTTTTCAATGCAATTATAAGTTTATTGATTAGATATTTATGAAATAAATCTGTATTTTCAATTGGTGATATCTATTTCAGTCAATAAATTTTTATTCTATCCAAAATTTGATTATTGATCCTCATTTCTCGGTTCCAAAAGAAAATCAGATGAAAGTTCGTTGCAGGTATTATTTTCATGAAAAAAAAATTCCTCACTCATCGATAACTTGCACGAATCCATTTCTGATTTCCTTTGGAAATTGAATTTCAAAAAACTTTTTGCCTCTTGTATATTGAGGAGTTGATTCGCGATATGAAACAACTAAAACACACCAGGGGTGGTTTTAAGGTTGAGGTAAAAAAACAGATTTTGCTTCCCCCCGTATGAAATGACGTACATTTTCTTGAAATTCAAAACTGGTGATTGATTCCGTATGAACCTACCTACAATTAAAAAGAAATCAATCAAACCGGACTTGAAATAACATATTTATGAATTGAAAATTTCTTCGATTTTTGAGTAGATCGATTATTTTGCCTGTGAATGTAGTTTCGTCAGAATATTTTGAAAATTTTCTTTGGCTACTCATGGTCAATTTAATGATTTTTCAGCATCACTTTATCACGCTTATGTAGATTGGCTTTCCCTTGGTGAACCCTTTTTTATGCCCTGGAGGTAGGGAGAAATCTTTTCAGCCTTCCTGACAGCGGGCAGTGCAATACTGTCAGTTCGTGTGGGGCTTTCACCCACTAAAACTCCCTCCTCCAGTGCAATATCGGACTGGGGGGACACCATCCGAATATATTACTTCGTAGTGTAGGCACTTCTGGCTTTCCGAGGCGATCGGAATTCATCAGTGTCCGGAGCAACCGACCGATGTCTGCTCCCCTAGGATTTGTTAGGTGATAGGGGGAGAATTCCTGCGCTGCTTTAGGTCCTGCCACTATTTCGCATTGTGAGGACTTGCGGGATTGTAGCTAACCTTAGTTCCGAAGTTTCACCTGGCTCATTTCACGGAACTACAACAACAGGTATAGATCCCCGTTAGGACCTTTTCTGTCCAGAAGGATTTGTTAGGAGTGGGTTGGGGTTACATGAAGTACTAACTTTACTCCCTGGGTCTTCCTCGATCCGTCCTCAGGTTCGAGGTGCCAGTTGAGTCATAGTTACTTCAAGCGTCTTTTTCGCTATTCTGGATGTTTGCCTGGATCTGGGTCACGCGAAGTTCTAACTTTGCTCACTGGGTCTGCCCCGAGCCCGTTACCGGGCACGAGGTGCCTGAAAAGCTATAGTTACTTCCTGCTTCCTTTGAGCTTTCCTGAAAAGGATCCGTAAGGAGTGGGTTGGGGTTGCATGGAGTCCTAACATTGCTCATTGGGTCTGCCTCGATCCGTTCTCAGGTTCAAGGGGCCAGTTAAGCCATAGTTACTTCATACACCTGCCCGAGAGGATTGGTTAAGAGTGGGTTGGGATTGCATGGAATATTAACGTTGCTCACTGGGTAATCCTATGATCTTCTGGTTATGAGAGTAGGTATACATGGAAGTTAAAGAGCAAGCTAAAAAGTTGTAGTTCAGGGATCACCAATTCTGGTCGCCCTTTACACTTCTGAATGTTTAGAATGGTATTTTGATGTTTATTAACCCATGTTCGGGAGATGCTTCAAATGTGTACAGTGAATGATATCTTAGGTTTTAAATTGAACGTAGTTTTTCTTAACATTTGAATTCAGAATATCCAGATATGTGAATATGGTTAATAGTATTGGCAAGGCCGATAGAAATGTTTCATTACCACACAGAATCTACCATGAAACAGTTGGTTTCATTCCAAAAGTTTAGATATCGATTTGAACCCATTGGTGGTGTTTTCTATTCCAGAAAGGAAATTGTTGCTGGTCGAGCCAGTGAGGAAAATAATCTAAGTATGTACAGGTTTTACGGAAGCTACAGGAAAATCCTCAGGTGAGCAAAAGTGTAATAGCAGCTAAAACGAATATTTCACAAATTAGTGTATACCAAATACTAGCGAATCAGTTCCATTTTTTTCATCCGAACCTACACAAGAACTGTATGGTAGTGTTTTCGCGAAAAGAGCTGCGTTTTGTAAAGAAATGAATGGCATGATTGAGGGGGATTATAATGTTTTAAACAAAATTCTGTTTTCTGATAAAACGATTGACAGCCAAAGGACCAATCCCATCCTAATCGTTGAATTGACCAAGAAGAAACTACTTCTTGGCCTTCTTGCTCCCCAGATCTAATTGAGTCGATGAAACAACGCTTCTTAAAATTTGACCTATTTGAGCTTTATTATCTTCAAATTCTAGTTAAGATCACTCACAATAATTGAAATCTTCCTGAAATTATCCTGATTATCATTCTTTTCAACAACAATACAACAGTTTCCAAAACATTTCATCTATTATTTCGAATACATGTTCCCGATTTCACAAATCACAAATTTCACAAAGTAGACCACACAAACCTTATATCGACGGAAAGCTCTCAGGAAAAGTCATACGATGGTGCAATCAAATAGAATAGAATAGAATAGAATAGCAATACAGAGTATTGCATGTGAAAAAGTCGAGTAAATGCTATTTGCATTTACTAATTTGAAAAACATTGTAGGCGACTATGAAAGCATGTGCATTTCAAAAGATCCGCAGAAGCGTAAAGAGTCAGTTCTTCCTCAGAAGAAGATCTGGTTTTTTTGGGCTTATTGGCATGCATGGAAAATGAAGAAAAACAAACCAAAAAAAAGCTGGGTCAGTGATATAAATCTAAGGAGGGAAAGGTTCGGTGAATTTCATCACCTCTTTTCCGACCTCAGACGAGATAGAAAGAAATTTTTCAAATACTTCTGAATGTCAGAAGAGAAGTTTTACGAGCTTCTTGCTTTACTAAAAAATGAAATAGAACATAAGAACACTAAAATTCGGAAGGCTGTGCCTATTGAGGAGAGATTGGCCGTTTGTTTGAGGTAAGGCATATTTTGAATCATTTCAGCACCTTCGTATTGAACTTGATATTGAATTTTTCATTGAAATATTTATTTGTCTAATTCATTTGATTTCCAATTTTTTCTGAACATAATACAAATGGATAATGATGGAGGTTGGAAAAAAAATCTCATATCTTTTTATATTTATATTAAATTATTCTTGCCTCTGTGGACATACATCTGGAGATAACTGGACCTGGCGTTGATAAATTATTGCTTCATATTCATAATTATGAATTATGAAGAATGGTCGAAAATTCCTTTTTTTTAATTTTTACCTGCAATTCCGGAGGAAAGGTTCGAACCGTCTCCTCGACACTAGCAAAATATTTGGTCAAATGGTCCGAATATTTATTTTTTTCTGTTTTTTATAATCAATGTATTCCTTCAAAGCTACTAGAGCAGGACCTTGGGGGTGGAGGCTTTCCTTTTGTTTTCCCTCAACTCCGACATATCTAGCGGTGTTGTTGGTGTTGTTTCACTGCAAGATGGTCCTGGTTCTTCATTTCCATCGTCACTAAAAACATTTTTGGATGGTTGTGCACACTGCATATTGCTTCTGGTCGTCCTCTCGTCGTTAATGTATTTTATCAGAAATTCCATTTGTTTCTCGTACTTCCACATCTTTTTATTTGTGGCAGCCTGCCCAGATTTTGTTTGTCTCCCCTTCATTGACTTCCGGTAGAAATCACGTAGTGTTTTCCACCTATTCTTGCAGTCCACACCTGCAAAAAAATTTATGTCATTATTAATGTTCACGAAAAAATTTCTATATATAACTGTTGGCTTACAGAAACTGTCAGTTAAATTTTGATACGTATCTTATGTTCCATAATGATTTTCTTATATCGTACACATAATAAGCCAACAATGATAGAAAATCTCAGGTTGAGGACCAGTGAATTAGCAAAACAGAGCAAAAAACTTTGTCGGCAACAACGCCAGTACCTACATTAATGTACATATATCAACGAATCAATGCAAAATATGTTCTTCAGCCAGTTGTTATGCCAGTTCCAGATAGAAAAATATGGGAGCAAAAGAAGAAGAATTTTGAAATAGATGGAATTCCTAATTGCGTTGGTGCAATTGACGGAAAGCATGTCGTGTTCAGAAGCCCAAACATAGTGGTTCATTTTTTTACAACTACCAAAAAAACTTGCAGCATCATCCTTTTAGCTGTATTTGATGCAAACTATAAATTTATATTTATTGATGTTGGTGCTTCTGGAAAGAATAGCGATGGGGGTGTCTTGTCCCGTTCTTCGTTTGGAAAAAAATTGCTCCAAGGGGATCTGGACTTTCCTCCAGAAAAAGCTCTGCCAGGAACTACAGCACTCATGCCACATGTTCTAGTTGGAGACGAGGCGTTTCCTCTGAATAAAAATTCGATGAGACCATATCCTGGTCAACAGCTTCGTGGAAATGAAGACAAAAAAATATACAATTATAGACTGAGCAGAGCCAGAAAGGTGAGCGAGAATGGTTTCGGAATTCTGAGTAAAAAATTTAGAATTTATCAACGAAGAATGGAAATAACACCTGACACCTTGAAACAGTTGTCTCAGCAACCTGCTGCCTTCATAATTTTTTAAGAGATGATTCGGAAGTTTTGTTCGCAGAAACTTGTGAACAGGAAATTTCGACAAGCAATGCGATGGATGATATTCCTCACATTGGGGGTTCATTTTCAGGCTCGGCGTTGTTAGTGAGAGAAAAATTCAAGATTATTTCACTGATATAGGATCGGTTGCATGGCAGCTGTCCATTGTTCGCCAGGGGACAACGAATCAAAACAAAAATATCTAGTTTAAATTCAAACTGAATTACCAATAATCATTATAACTCCATTGATGGATGTAAGAACATAAGTGGAACTGTTCGAAAAAACTTTTCATAATAAAAAAAATCCTCTCACCTTTGCTTTTCATTTTCATTCCTATTTCTTCCCATGCATTCTCGCGTATTAGCTGGTTACTGTATCTACCATCTTCCAGATCATAAAGAAAGGGGTAATCTTGCACATTGAAATGATAATTGATGGTATTGATTGAACAACTATTCCAACATTCAATACCGAACATGTTTGATGTTTGCTGATCATATATCCCTCGAAAGAATTATTCCACAATTTTCCAATTTTATCAAGACTAATTTCTTTGCAAGAAGGATTTTTCAATATTTTGTTATATTCACTTAATATAATACCTATATTTCAGACGATTTGAATTCACATTCACAGTTGTACAAAATACAAACTCATTTCACACAAATTCAAAAATAACTGTGTATTCCCCATTGACAAATTCTAGTACAAAATTGGAAATACAGCGCGCCGAACTTCCCGGCCGTCGGATACCTACTTGCCGCCTCGAGAAATTTCGCTCACATGCCCCAGAGATCTTCCTGGCGACCAACGACTCGCCTCCTCGCTGATCCTCGCTTCGCTTCTCCTAGTGCGTGTCTACCCATTTATTTCAATGCAAAAGATCCCAGCGGAAAACGACGCGTTCCTTCCGACCGCTTCGCTTCGTCCAAGTGCGCGTCTAATCTGCCTTGCGCCTAACGATTCTGATCTTCGCTTCGCGCCTCCCAAGTGAGCGTCTACCCATTTGATTCAGTGCAAATCGTGCCTGCGGAAAACAACTCTTCGCTTCGTTTCGTCTCGTCTCGTCCAAGTGAGCGTCAACCCTAAAGATCCACAGAAGCGTAAAGAATCGACTGGGAGATAGATAACTAAGTTATATTGAACATTTCGGAGTTACGATTTTTCCGTGGGTCTACGCTCCATGGACCTATAATACTAACTGGACGTCGAACTTCCTTACTGTCACGTAGAAAAAAATGAGGCAAATGGCCGCCATTTGCAGTTTGGGATGAACCACAAAGATTTCGATGTTTTATGCCATCTGTGCTCGAATTTTGATTGAAACATAGACGTTCCTTTGAAAGAAGCGATGAAAAACGAACTCTATATAAGTATTAGTGTTCTGTGAACTCTGACATTTCGGTCTATAAAAATTATAAATATTTTCGATTCTTGTGATTAGTTATTAAACAATATTGGTAATCCTATCATTTTAGTCCGTTGAAATAAAATAAAGGAATATTGGTAGTTCTAATATTTCAATTCATAAAAAAAGTGACACCTCTCAAATCCAACCCAAACTGCAAATGGCCGCCGTTTGCCTCAAAATTTTTGACATGTTCGACATCTAGTTAGTATTATAAATCTATGGGATAATATTAATATAGATTGACATTTATGTACTATTATTCTATAGAATTTGAAAAAACGTGGACAAATAAAAATACAGGGTGACCTAGGGGTGCTTGATTGGAACACCGTATTGGTAATCCTATCATTTTAGTTCGTTGAAATAAAATAAATAAAGGAATATTGGTAATTCTAATATTTCAATTCATAGAAAAAGTGACACCTCGCAAATCCAACCCAAACTGCGAATGGCCCCCGTTTGCCTCAAAATTTTTGACAGGTTCGACATCTAGTTAGTATTATACATCTATGCTACTATGCTATTTTTTAATTTATAAGATCATTTTGGTGTACATTTCCTGAGATATCTCAAGTAGCTCTCAGTTATTTTTTGGTCACTTGTTTTTTCGAGCATTTCGGCCGTCGTTGCTTATTTCTTCTCGACATTTCGCCAGTACGAGTGTCTAGCGAAACGTCGAAAATAAACAAACTACGACGATCAAAAAGCTAGAAAAACAAGTGACATCAAACGATGGCTGCGAAAGCCTCAACCAATCTTTTAAAACCCTTTTTTTCTTATATCGAAACACTCGGAGAATGTAATCAGGAATTGTTTCCAAACATTTACAAACTCCTGAAAATTCTGGCAACTCTACCTGTTACAACGTGTACTCCGGAGAGGTCCTTTTCCTCCCTTAAACGCCTCAAAACCTATTCGAGAAACTCCACAGGTCAGGAAAGACTGAATGGATTGGCGCTAATGTCTATTCACAGAGAAATACATATTGGGACCGAGAAGGTTATCGATTTATTTGCCGCGAAGAAATCGAGAAGGCTTAATATCATTTTGTGATACGGAAGAGAAAATATATTTTTATATTGATTTTTATGAACTTTTTTGTATATTATGTTTTTTTTTTCATATATTTCATTCATATTGTTTATATTTTATGTTCATTTTCATAGATTTTATATATATTTTTTTTGAATTCATTTTATTTTGGTACTTCTTCCCAACAGTAAATCGAGTTTTATTGCAAGCAGCCTCATATATTATCGCATGAACAAATCCGCGAAATTGAAACTTGATTAAAACCAATATGTTTATATATTAACAAAACCAATCATTTGATCTTTTCTATTTTACAATATTGGTTGCAAACTCTACAATATTTTTCTAGAGCTCTGTTCAACGGACACCCCACTCCCCCCGAAATTTTTTTCTAGCTACGGCCTTGGCTCGACACTATTTCGACACAAATTGACATAGGTTAACACTAATGCAAATGGGTCTATGAAGCCTAGATGCGTTTTATCGACAATTAAGTAACAAATCCCGAGATGTTCGAGTATAAGATGGGGTTGCCAATTAAAACAACCAAACTTCTGTGTGTATTTCATTTTGGGACATCCGTTATATAGTGAAAATATATTATGATGTCCGGATTATTCCATCTATCGTTTGGAAAAAAACAGTCAAGTCGATTTTTTGAACCAAAACGGTGTTCCAATCAAGCACCCCTAGGTCACCCTGTATTTTCATTTGTCCACGTTTTTTCAAATTCTATAGAATAATAGTACATAAATGTCAATCTATATTAATATTATCCTATAGATTTATAATACTAACTAGATGTCGAACCTGTCAAAAATTTTGAGGCAAACGGCGGCCATTTGCAGTTTGGGTTGGATTTGAGAGGTGTCACTTTTTTATGAATTGAAATATTAGAATTACCAATATTCCTTTATTTATTTTATTTCAACGAACTAAAATGATAGGATTACCAATATTGTTTAATAACTAATCACAAGAATCGAAAAATTTATAATTTTAATAGACCGAAATGTCAGAGTTCACAGAACACTAATATATAGAGTTCGTTTTTCATCGCTTATTTCAAAGGAACGTCTATGTTTCAATCAAAATTCGAGCACAGATGACATAAAACATCAAAATATTTGTGGTTCATCCCAAACTGCAAATGGCGGCCATTCGCCTCACTTTTTCTACGTGACAGTAAGGAAGTTCGACGTCCAGTTAGTATTATAGGTCCATGTATTATCCTACTGAGTTCATAAAATACTAAATTGATCGACCAATATGCAATCGATTTTCTTCGCTGGTTGTTTTCGGTCAAAAATGATGTATAATTTGAAAGTCAAATGAAAAGCAATTATAATAATTATCTACAGAGTATTTATGGTGAAGTGAACTCAAAACGACAAATTCAAATGACGCCCTCATTCAAGTCAGCTGGTATTATCGTTGAATTTACGGCCACGGATCCACATGTTTCGTTTCGAATAGTCATTCAACCAAAATGTAATCACTTTCCTGTTTACTATATACTCGTTTAACATCTATCAATCGAGAAGTTCATTCCACAATGTCAACTACATGTGAGTGTCATTATTTCCTGTCGACAGTGTCAATTGCTAGAGAAGTTTTGAGTTACCTATACTATTTACAACTTCACTTTGTTCCACAGCAGACCGATTAAGATTTCAGATGACTGCGAAACATACAAGATCTTCCCTGAACGAAGTTCTATCAGTCAGAGTGAGTTTGAGTGAAAGATAGTTCTCAATGGAAATCCAACGTCAGTCAACGAAATTCAAAAGGTAAATTAGATACCTACTACAACGTTGCTATCAACTACCTACTTGGCCTCAACAAGATGGCGTAATATCCAAATCAGTGTTTTTGATAACGAAACTAGTTGGTATTGTTACTTTCCTGATATTTTCAATAACTGAGCATAATCTCAGAGGCTGACTAACCAATTTAACAATCAAAATTTATATTGTATTTGCTCTTTTATTCGATACCTACCTACCAATAACAATTAGGTACAATATGTAAGAAATCCAAGTCGTTATAAATATTGGGTACGTCTTTGTTATTGCAACCATTATTTGAAGAAAATGAAGAAGAATTTTTTTGGGAAAATTCCTAGATACTGTAGCCGGTAGTGTTATTCAAATTATCTTTATGATGAAATTAAGAGGCAAACAGTTGACATCCTCCAGAGATTCAAAGGTCTAACCCAGAGAATTCCAAAGCACAGGTCAAGTGCTTTTTGTTGAAAATGTACAGAGTGCGCCCAATTAGACACCTAAACTGAAATATAAATGTAGCAATATAAAGTTAACTTAATGTAATATTTATGAAGAAAGGACTACTAAGTACAGTACCTTTATCGCAAAATGATTTACCTACTTCCGACTTGCCTTTGAATGGCAATTCGGTAATATTTTTTCGCCTGGTTGTAGGGCAATGCTTCAAATCGTCGACTCGTATGTGAATTGTGAGCTATTTGGATGAATTGATGAATGAAAAAGCTATAACTATATTCAGTTTTCATATTATACAACAAAAAAAAATGTGGAGATGTGTCAAGGTCCACAAGACTCAGATTTTTTATAATATAATTATTTTTTAGCTAGAACTATTTCATATAATTACAATTGATTTCACATAATGCCACATAAAATAACCGCAAGTTTTTATATCAACTTGACATCTTAAATATTTATACATTTTTGCATTAATGACTGGCGCTTCACATCATATCATATGTTGCTTTGTGATTTATCTTTTCATTTATTTAAATGTTACCATAGGACAACAAACTATTCTGCTTGTTATTCACAACAAAGTTTAGAACCTGCTTGCTCAAGACATCTCATGAAACGTTGATCACATAGATCAAAAGGAATACGAGTGAATTATCATATTCGAAAATTTATCCTACATGATAACAAGATGGAATCTGTAGACTTTTACCATACCATAGGTTGATTATGAGGTGGTTTTTTGAAGAGATCGAGCTTCATTACAGTATCCATTTTTTTATTACGAATCTTGAATACTTTCACGTATAATGACTAATGCATCTCATATGTATATCGTTATATTATGGTACCGCTATTTCAGTCAGACTTCTGATGTATTGTTCCATCAAGTTCGATCCCTGACTAGGAAAGAAGTTTGTCTGTTGAGGCTATTTTCTACAGGGACAATAATAATCACTTTTATGCCTAAAGTGAAATTATGAAACTATAACAAAGACTGAGCAAAACACAATTTGTTTTCCTAACTTTGACGAATTTTATCTGAAAAAGCTGATTTGAAGCATAAGAGGAATCAGTTTAATCATCATTTTGATTCTCTGGTTATAAGAGCTACCTCTATACAATTTTTATGATTTTTGATTCCTACTGAAAAAAAATAATATTCGACCAAAAATGATTTCAATTTCCAATTGAAGTTATGGTATTGGAAGTTCAAAATTAAGTATGAAGTACTGAACCTATCAAATAATTATTGAACCCTAGAAATAAACTAGTTTTTCGTTGATTTAAATAATTCTTACCTATCCACTGAAAATTCAATCAATGCTCTCTTCAATCTCAATTATTCAACAGAATATGCGCTAAATGTGATATAATTAGCCAAAGTACAGATACTCGATCTATGATTTCCCTCAACGAGTACCTTCCTAAAGTACCAGATGTGTTAAGGAACTCGTGACTGATTTTCATGTTCACTTTTTGAAACCACCCTATATCAATCACTGCGTTGTAAAACAGCCAAACTTCCTTTTCAGAACCTCCGTAATCAAAATAGAACGCGTACTACATAGGTGCACCTCATATCTAAAACAGCCGGATATAGCCTTATCACTACAAAGCCACCATCGTTCGAGCCATGTACAAAGAGCGTTACCGCGTCAGACAGCTGGAGTATTGCAACAAACAAATGTTCGGCAACCTGATCGTCACATGTCCGAGTCACGCCAGTCGTATGCCCAAAAAGCTTATCCAACCGGTGCCGATTACGGTCAAACCGGTGGCCACGCCGGAAGAGATAGTGCGGAAACAAATCATGGAAGCGGAGAAGAGAAAGGCGTCGCTGTTGGTAGATCAGCTCCTTCTGGATATCCACAACAGCATCCAGCACTCCACAGATTACAACTCGACTACCAGTGGAAGGTCTTGGCAGAAGTTCGGCATGACCATGTCCCACGATCTATACAAGAGAGGTAGGTGGATTGGTGTTTCCTGAAAGTGGGGCTATATAGAGGTAGTTCTTGAAAATTGCTCTGATTCGCGAGCGATATTCGATGAGTTATGAATGGATAACCATAAAGCTGCAGGTCGCTCTCATATTCACTACCTGTTCATTGTTGACACAACCATCAATCTCGAATTTTCAGAGCAGGAAGTATATCAAATGAACTAGTAAAGTGGGAAATACCAGTTTCAAAAAAACCTCGAATTGAAGCTTATTTGCTTGATTGTCATGTGCTTTGAAATGAATGTGATTAGTGAAATTGCCAAGCAGTTAAAATCAGCATGTGAGCCGTTTTTTGCGTTCCTCCGTCTTGAAATTATTGGGCCTGATTTAAAATCTTACACTTATAGACTTTAGCCCCATTTCGCACCAAGCCAGTCCAGTCCAGTCGAGTCAAGTCACTTCAGGATTGGAACTATTAACTTCGTTTAAAATCGTTTAAAACAAATGGAATGTGAAATCTAGTTTCACACTAGGGCCTAGTATGAAACTAGATTTCACATTCCATTTGTTTTAAACGATTTTAAACGAAGTTAATAGTTCTGACTTGACTCGACTGGACTGGACTGGCTTGGTGCGAAATGGGGCTTAGGATCAAAACTATGACGTCAAAGTAAGAATGTTTTTTAAAAGGGCTGTTTCGAAACATCGATTTCGGGTCGGTTTATTTCAAACTGTCGGTTTTCTTGAATGACGGGGGTGTACACAAATATAGATTTTAGTTTTTTTTTGTTCTTGGTTGAAGATGGAGAATAATAATGATCTGTCCGATGTTACAATTGATGATCGATTTTTCTCCAGATATTGTGGCAACCAATAATCGGGTGATCGTACTCGTATTATGCATATTATTATACAAACTTAATATAGCAAGTTGTTCTTTCTGGGTCTCTTCTCCGATGTTTTTGAATTGATAACTTTTGGAGATCCTGCTCGTGATGCAAATCGTTGATTAGAGCTAATATCGCTTGTTCCATTTTAAATTCAAATGATATTTCTTCACTTAATTGATCAATAACAGCAAAAAAAAACCGAAATGATTCAAGAGTAGAAGTCACTTTGACATATAAAAATTCACTTTTGATGATTTTCAACGCCAAAAAACATCTTCATTCCCGCCAAAAACTTAAAAATCAACAACAACAACAATCAATTCAATTTTCCTTATTGTCGGAATTTCCATACAGATATAGATTTATTTTTATGTGATTTTGAGCTACTACGAAGAATTGCATATATAACGAATGATATTTTTTTATTCTTCGAAGAGTATGAATTGAAAATGATATCTCTCTGAAAAGATATATTGATTTCATTTGGTATGTTTTCCCTAAAATGTGGTGTCCTTTTATTGTTCCTATTAAGGATCCGATAATGTTTCCAGTTGAACCTTTCTTTTGTACTTTCTCTGAAACAACATTGAGTACATTAGGTATCAATCAGTTATTGGGGCCAACCATAGACATAAAAAAGGATGGACAGGGCGTCACGTGACTTTCGCACTAAGTTCCGTGCTCCCAACATAAGAGAGAGATACTGTGAAGGATGGGGTAATATTAGTGTGGTGCATAGACTAAACTAAACTAATATTACTCCATCCTTCACAGTATCTCTCTCATAATGTTGAAAAACTGACAGAACATAAAAATATCTAATGCGATCCAATGTTTTTATTATATGTTCTGTGCTTCGCACTAATATTATTCTATCCTTGTCGGAAGTCAATATTCTTTTTCACACGTCCTGTCCATTCTTTTATAAGTCTATGGGGCCAACCCGGCACAGATGACGAATGCCTGATTTAGTTTAAGAGAAAATAAGTTGAATTTGAAACCATGGAATTATAACGTGTGTACTTCATATGATTGAATTCTCTCAAATATTTCCCTCAGGACAAGAGGGAATACTTTATGATATACTGACGTATAATTTAATGAGTTTATTTGAACGCAGTAGCTTGATGTACATTCTACAGTGTTTCGCGAATTGGATGAACTATCGTCTATCAGTGCAATTACCTACAGGGCATTTTGAGAGTCTGAATAAGTGTTCGAAATTAGTCCTAAGTATATTCGTTCCGGTGATACAGGCTGTCTGGTACTTTTTTTCAAAACTTTCAATCGGCATAACTCTGTGACGCTTCTACGATTTTCATAACTCTTCAACGAATGGCTCTAGGCGATAATCGACATCACTTTCTAGTATTTTTTCGATAACGCAGATACGGACTGAGATAATCATATGTTTCTTATGTAACACTTTTTCGCTTACCAATCTGCCAAATCGACGCCGATGGTGCATGCTCTGCACAGCTAGTGTAGGAGCAAGAGTTATCGTTGGAGGCCAGAGGGCTCACTATCGTGTGTCACTATAGGTGTGGAAGGTGCTTTTGACAATTCCACCTATGCATCCATAAAGGAGGCTATGAGTACCGAAGGTGTAAATCTTTCCATTATCAAATGTATTCAACCCATGCTAGTCGGACTTAGACCATGCTAGTGGGACTAAGAGTTACGGCAGATATTGGAGGAGTGTCGGTCACGGTAACCATGTAAAGGGGATGTCCACACGGTGGAATTCATGGTTGTCTTATGGTTGACGAACTAGTCAGGGAAAAATTCGAAGAAACAACTTCAGATTCAACCAAAAAAACGATTAATATCATCAATAAGAGGTGTCAGGAGGAAGATTTAGCTGCATTAAACCAACCAAGATGTATATTGTTCTGTTCACACGTCACAGGAAGCTAACACTTGCAGCTCCACTATTAAAAGCAATAAACTAGGGTTTTTCGATTAAGTTGGGTATCTGAAGGTCCCTTTGGATTAAAAACTCAATTGGAACTGGCACCTTGCATCTTCGCTATGGTGGTATTATTTATTATCACATATGCCTCCTTTGTTTAGTGGACCAAAACTGAAAAACTTTAGAGGCTGTTTGAACTTCAAAAGCCTGCTTGTCAAGGCATTACAGGATCTTCATATAATACTCCTACAGCTGTGGTAGGGTTCTAATGAATCTTTGCTTCATGACCTGAAAGTGGAAATACCTAATAGCTTTATAGTGGATATCACTGAATAAATATATCACTTTTCATTTCAATTGAAATTTCCATCACTCTTCTGAAGAACGACTCAAGTATTATTTCAATCCTTCTCTGTATCTTTAAAAAGTCTTTTATTGATCACTCTCCACATTCCTGTTGGCTGCGATCTGAGGTCTACTGAAGGACCTGAAAAAGATTTTATAGTGGTATGACGAATGCCTTCTAGGAAAAATATTTTGTTTTTCACATGGGCAGGAATAATCCTCGTTGCAGTTATTGCCAAGTAAGTCATGTACATGCTCGGTTTGAAAGTTATGTCGATTTGGGTTTTTACATGACTGAAGAGTTGTCTCTGTCAAAATATGTAGTAACTACCATTAACAAGGCCAATAGAATACTTCACATCCGCCAGATATCGTTTCGTGGATGTTTCCTGCTCAAATCTGCTGAATACGGAAGTTAAGGCAATACCTATATCTAGCGGTGTTGTATCCGGTCAAAAAAATTTAGAAGAAACATTGATGTGTGTGCTGGTGCATTATACCGTGATGCAGAATCCATTTGCTCTTCCACAATTCCGATCTATTGCTTCACGCAACCACCTGTTGGCAAGAACTCATCAGAAACCACCCGATTGTAAAAATTCAAGAAAATCCTTGATCGAGTGCTTTCGAGCGCTCGTTCATTGGTGGACCAATAAGGCAAAAACCTCAACATTTTGTATGGGATGTGATGAGATTTATACTAGACATATGTATGCAAAATCCCAGCACGATACAGTTATTCAAAAAATGGAATATGTAAAAAATCGATAACTGGAAATACCGAAATTATGGGGTTCTGATTTCACAATCCTCTTAAAAATTAGGGATCATTCACTTCGCCAATTTACATCCTCAAACTCGATTTCAATCGAAAGGTATTTCATGGCAATATTCGATTTTTTCGATGAAGACTTTTTTTAGTTGTATTAACACAACTCCCACAAATTTTTGCGTACTGCTTTGAATTGGTATTGAACATTTTACTGCAAAATTTCAACATGCATGCATGAACATTCAGTATATAAATTTTCGTTCACAAAATAAATTTCACTCGAATCGGATATGGAAATAAAGATTCTTATTTTCAATATTCAATTGAATTTTCTATATAACATCGTGGCCACAAAATTTTTCGATAGATTTATAATGAGCATCTTGCTTGTGGCTGCAAAATTTGATTTCGATGGGTTCCATTTTGCCTGAGATATTGAGGAACAAAAATTTTGAAAGACCATATTTTATGGAACTATGTACGATAAGGCTGCTAAACGAATTCAACCGATGCATTTTGGAACTTAATTCACCCTGAAAATCACAAGTCTCTAGGACAATCCTTTTTAATTCGTGTTAACGGCAGGACGGTCCCACGGGCAGAATTGAGTTTGACCACGGATTCGTCATCAGGGAGTCGAACCCTATCGTTTGAGACCATTTTCGGCTCAAAATTCTAAAATTACAAACATTTTGGCAAAACGATGTAGCACTCGTTTGAGTACGAGCGCCCAATAAAGAAAAGTGGGCCGAACCTTCACATTTAATCGAACTTGCTTCACAGTATTTGCTCATTTGACCGCTTTCATTGGGATGATTGAGCTCACAACCATTTACCCAAGTTTTCGTCGAAAGTTATGATCCTTTTGAGCACACCTGTCGACGTCGCTGACGTCGGTTACAACAGATTTTTGGACATATTTATTTTGTCGAAACTGGAAATCCAAGAACACACGTGACTAATTTTTTCAGTTGTCAACAACAAACTACGAATCCAAATTGTCTGATAATACCAACATATGATAAACATATGTGTACCAACACAACGAGCCTGTGAAAATTCAAAATTGACTTCTTTTTGAACAGTACTCGTATATGGTTCTAGAAATATATAAAAATAGAAGCAAATTTCTGATGTCATTAATCCCGAAGTTAACCACGGCATTCGAATCCCACCTAATTTCGAAGCCCTTACTCCATCCGTTCGAGAGTTGTCGTGTTTTTGGAGGAACATCAGAAAGTCCAACCGAATCATTTGAGACCATTTCTGGCTCAAAATTTGAAAATTACACAAATTTTTGAATAATAACAACGCGTCATTTCTGCAGGAAAAAGTGCGTGAAATCGTGCCGAATTGAAGAGTTTTTGATTGAAAGAATCCAAAGAAAAAATACATGTACAAATATTATACATTATAATTGCTCTAATTCACTGGATTTCAATAGACATTGAAGGAATACTTTCATGAATATAATAAAGTGATTTTTTCTGTGACGGGAAAAATGTGGCATTTTATATCTCTCGACGTCACAAAATATGACTTTTTACGAAATTAATTTTTTCCCTGTCTGAAAAGTGAGTGTCTATGTATCCGGGAAAAAAGTACATACTCATTTTTCCGTGGGCAAAAAAAATATTTCGTGAAAAGTGATATTTCATTCACTATTAAATGGTCGTTTTTCCTGTCACAGAAAAAAATAGTGTATTATACACGGGAAAATATTAGGTTTTAGCTCTCGGTTTTTTGTCTCCCTCCGCTTCGCGTCGGGAGACAACACGATCAACACAAATAGCTTACGAGGGCATCCATTCAAGTTGTACAACATGACACATGAGTAGTACCACGAGAACTACCGTACGTCGCAGAGGCAGAACTTTTTATCCAACAGGATCTTCGACCGATGGAATTCACTGCCTGGACACGTTGTTGATGCACCCAGTGTAAATTCTTTCAAGAACCAGCTCGATAGACTATACCAGTTGTTGTAATCTTTTTGTTTCAATTGTTTTCACATACATGTTTTTTTCTGTTTATCTTGAGAGTTTATAGGCTCGGCCTCCTCTTTTCTACTTTTGTAATAATACACTACTGGAAAAAATTAAAGGATCAAAAAAAAATTCCAATTTTTTTCGGCCATTTTCAACATGACGTAACTTTGAAAGGAATGGTCGTACAAGGAATTTAAAAAAAGGAAATTGTAGCTCCAAGTGTCTAGTTTTTGGACTAAAACTTCAAAAATTTTAAGTTTCAGTGGTTTTAGAGTAATGATAGAAAAATCAGCAAAAAAAAATTCTCAAAATTTTACCACTTTTTTTCTTGTCTACGAGCGTGGAAATTTTATTTTTGCATAATCGTTAAAATGATGGGATACTTTGTTAATTCAGCTTCAATTTATTTTTCATTGACCTCAATACGTCCATTTCTCGCCGAGATATCGGTCTTCAAATGGAAAAGGATCCATTTGTCTTTGATTATCGATTTCTCAGCAACCAATGATCGCACAGAAAATTGAAGGAGGGTTTCAAGACCTTAAATGAACTCCGATAATGAACAACCATTGCTTATTCATAGAATTTTTTTTTCTTCATGTCGCATCAATATAAAAATTTAACAAAAAAAGGGCTTTTGGTGGTTTCTTGGAAAATCTACTGCTGGATCGAAAATGTTGAGGAAACCAACAATGTTAAGTGTGACTTTTACAGTTCAATATGTTGATAAAAACCTTACGAAGAGTCAACTCAATCCAGCGAGACGTTTTTTGTTTGACTCCATTGAATTTTTTAAAAATAAAAATTCAGGTTTTTTGCTCTGAGAAGCTCATAATCTTCAAAAATGCAAAAAGAATTTTCTCGAGCTTTTTCCACATTTTAATTGCAGATAGTACGTAAATTTCAAAATAAGAAAAATAAAATAAACTAACAAATAAAATTTTTATTAATTTAATAACGGATAAAAAATGGATCCTTTTCCATTTGAAGACCGATATCTCGGCGAGAAGTGGACGTATTGAGGTCAATAAAAAATTAATTGAAGCTGAATTAACAAAGTATCCTATCATTATAACGATTATGCAAAAAACTAGACAAACAAAGACAAGAAAAAAAAAGTGGGTGAAATTTTGAGAATTTTTTTTGTTGCTGATTTTTCTATCATTACTCGAAAACCACTGAAACTTAAAATTTTGGAAGTCCTTATCCAAAAACTAGACACTTGGAGCTACAATTTCCTTTTTTTAAATTCCTTGTACGACCATTCCTCTCAAAGTTACGGCATGTTGAAAATTGCCGAGAAATTTGGATTTCTTTTTGATCCTTTAATTTCTTCCAGTAGTGTAATAATAATAATAATAATAACCTCAAGCTGAAATCTAATACTTTTTTCCCTGGTATAATGAATAACTATTTCTATTTAAAAACCTGGATTGATCAATCGCGTTCTAGCTGTTTTGTCAAATGAGACTTATAATTAAATTTACTATGTCTTTAATCTTTGAATCTGAATCAACAATAATTTCCTGTAACTTACCCGTCCATACAATACTGTTTCTAGTTAATAACTAATCCTATCGGTTATCCAATGCAATGCAATCTATTAATTAATTAATAAATTTATTGTGCGTTGCACATACCTAATATTGGTTTTCCCGACTACTCTGCAGAGAGCTAATGCATATGCTATGATATTATGTAACCCAATTAGAAGTGATAATTTGGCCTTATTCAGTCTCTCATTTCATAAAATTTCTTTTTTTATGCTATTCGATATGTAGAGGTCAAGGTCAAAAATAATTATTCATAAACCCTGGATGAGGTTCTACCAGAAAGGTAGCCTTTCGTAAAATATCTTTGGCCTTTCAGGGCTTGTTCCAATTATATCTGCCAACACCCTTGTAGCTTGCCTAATAATGATTTTACTATTTATATTCTTCACTGTTTCGCTCATCGTCATCAGCATCTAATCCGTCTTCTGTAAAGAGCTAGTTCCATTAATGAATACTTGTTGCCAACAAAGTAGACTCGACGACTGCAACTGTCAAAATTTCAAGGGCCTTATACAATTTAGTCGCAAAAAATAACAAAGATTTTGGACAGATTCATTTTGTCGAAAATTCAAGAACACACAAAAAAAATCTTTTAATCTTTTCTGTTGTCAACAACTAACTACGAATCCATGCATATGATAAACATATGTCCACCAACATAACGAGAAAATTTTTCGATAATCAACCCTGAATTGACAGTTTGAGATGAATATGTGACCACAATGATTGGCAGCACCATTAACCCCTAAATGTAGACTTCAAGGCACGACGCTAACGTTTGAAGTGCTTCGTTCATATCGACAGTGTCGCTGTGTCACTGAAGCAGCGGCACAGACGACGTAGTTGCGTTGAAGTCTGGCGTTTATGTCGGCTTCTGGCACGACGCTGACGTTTGAAGTGCTTCGTTTATAGCGAAAGTGTCGCTGTGTCACTGAAACAGCGGCACAGACGACGTAATTGCGTTGAAGTCTGGCGTCTATGTCGGCTTCAAGGCCTCACGCTGACGTTTGAGGTGCTTCGTTTATAGCGAAAGTGTCGCTGTGTCACTGAAACAGCGGCACAGACGACGTCGTTGCATTGAAGTCTGGCGTCTATGTCGGCTTCAAGGCACGACGCTGACGTTTGAAGTGCTTCGTTTATAGCGAAAGTGTCGCTGTGTCACTGAAACAGCGGCACAGACGACGTAGTTGCGTTGAAGTCTGGCGTTTATGTCGGCTTCTGGCACGACGCTGACGTTTGAAGTGCTTCGTTTATAGCGAAAGTGTCGCTGTGTCACTGAAACAGCGGCACAGACGACGTAATTGCGTTGAAGTCTGGCGTCTATGTCGGCTTCAAGGCCTCACGCTGACGTTTGAGGTGCTTCGTTTATAGCGAAAGTGTCGCTGTGTCACTGAAACAGCGGCACAGACGACGTCGTTGCATTGAAGTCTGGCGTCTATGTCGGCTTCAAGGCACGACGCTGACGTTTGAAGTGCTTCGTTTATAGCGAAAGTGTCGCTGTGTCACTGAAACAGCGGCACAGACGACGTAATTGCGTTGAAGTCTGGCGTCTATGTCGGCTTCAAGGCACGACGCTGACGTTTGAGGTGCTTCGTTTATAGCGAAAGTGTCGCTGTGTATCTGAAACAGCGGCACAGACGACGTCGTTGCGTTGAAGTCTGGCGTCTATGTCGGCAGCAAAGTGACCGAAGCGTGTAATGTTTTACTGAACGTGAAAAGAGAAGTAGTTATTCTCGAAAATTGAATAGCGGATACAGCTAAAAAAGACGAAAAATCTGAAAAAATTATTGATCGGTGAAGAGCAAGAGAACGATAATCTTTTGGTCAGATAGCTTTTGAGTTAGGAAACACCCCTTGCTCACCTCATATCAGTCGCAATGAACTATTTATTGTATTTTCATTTGGGCTATTCCTTTATTTCATTGTTCTTGTTCGCATATCGGCAAGCATTTGCGCCAGTTGTCTTCAGGTATCTTCCTAAATATGTGTTCTTTCAAAAGAATGAACTTATTATCTACCGTCGAAGATATTTAGACATTTTCTGCATCAGTCGCCAACATTTAGCTTGGTCAGCATTTCGATGAAAAATTTAGTAGTCTTTGGGCTGCACAAAATTGGGCTGGAAAATTCAACCTTCGATTTTTTCACTGCGGTTGAAGATATTTCAATTTTTTTTTCAGCATTTAGCTAGCATTAATCTCAATGAGCAATTCGATGGAAAATGCTGATGTATACGGGCTGCACATAAGTTGGTTTGGAAAATTTAATCGTCGATTTTTTCACTACGGTTGAAGATATTTAAATTTTTTCTTCAGCATCTAGTTATCATAGAAAACAAAATTTGTCATTTTTTGATTTCCGAGGCTCAACTCTCACAAATTTCAAATTTTTCAGCGAGCTTCCGCACTGACGAATGTTTTTTCTTTCGAAGTGTTAACAAATTGCATTTTTCACGCTAATTTGTAGTTTTTCACCAGGCGCGATTTCAATTATTATTCACCATTCATTGGCTCATTGAAAATTGAACACCAAAAAGTCATTTGTCATTACATTAATATTTATATTTATACGTAATACGACAGAAACCTCTAACCTCATACTCTCATTGAAACAAAAACGGTAATTTTCCGGTTCCACAATGCAGATTAACTAACATACATTATTGCACCGAATACTTTTTCGGTTGTTAGAGGTGAGCGTCCGGTTAAGAAAGGTCTCAAATATTTTGGAACCAAGCAAAGTGCCCGCTTCCGGTTATTAGAGGCTCCGTTATGGGAATTGATTTTTCATGGAAAGTCATAGGCAATACTGTTTTTCCAGAAAGTGTGTCCGGTAAGCATAGGGGGTGTCCTTTCGATGGAAGAATCCATAACAAGAAATTTCACACTACTAGGGCGTTCAATATATAGAACATAACAAAGAAAACGAACGATTTTCGTCCAAATTACTATTTATTCTTCAACATAGTCCCGTTTTAGCTGGATACACTTAGTCCAACGATTTTCCAACATTGCGATACCTTTGAATAGTAAGTCATCTCTTCAAGTTTTGGAAACAGATAATAATCTCTTGGGGCTAAATATGGAGATTAAGGTGGATGAGGAAGCAATTCGAGGCGTATTTCATGGATTTTTGCCATGGGTTTCATTGATTTGTGGGCTGGTGCATTTGTCTTGCAAAAAGGAGCTTTTTTCTTCCATAAATGTGGCCGTTTTTTTTGCGACTTCGCATTTCAATCGTTCCAATAATGCACAGTAATAGTCTGCATTGATTTTTTTCCTTCTTCCATATAGCCTATGAACAATAGATGTACCACTGGAATATCAAAAAACAGCGCCATTACCTTCCCGGCCGATGGTTGAGTCTTTGCTCGTTCTGGTTCGATGCACCCAGTCCTACCCATTCTTTTGCCAATTCTTTTGATTTTGTTGTGTAGTGTATTAGATCTTCAGAGAAAGAAATAAACATAGAGATATATGCCCCTACGCGTGAATAGCACTGCTTTGTAATCCACAAAGCATTAGAGTGAGATGGAAAGCATTTCACTGCCGCGCTGAAGTGAGATAAACAATGGGTTAGATTTTCATTTCTACAATTCCTGAATATAATACAATATTTTCGTAATTTTATCTTAGCTAGAATTACCGGAATAGCCTCAAGCAACAATGAATTGCAACCAAATCAGTAAAATAATTCAGTTTATAAACGTCAAATCGAAAAGAAAATGTAAACACATCGCATCCAGCAACTAAACATTAACAGACGATGTTGCCAAACTGACAGAATTGTCTGTAACAGAAACAAGCCGTTAGTATCAGAATAGGGGAGCTGTAGACCAATTATCCCAATACGGAATGAACATACGGCACGAGTTTGTAATGCCGGAACATTGTACGCGTGCATGAACAGATTCTACTTTTTTCAAATCTTAAAATTTCACTGAGGTGGTTCGCTTTAAGGTCGATCCACACATTTCAGTGACGCGACGTACTGTAGAATGACATTCAGTGAAAAAAAATATCGGGAAATACAAGTGTCTATTTGAATAATGAATGGGATGTACCCAGTGTCTTCTTTCCTTTTCTTCTTCTTCGTCCAAAAGCAAGATCTTCAGAGCAGCAATTCATTTCGCAAGACAATAACATTCACGTAAGATACCAGATCCAAACTGAAAAAGCTCATAGAGCGGACCCAGCAATGGCGGAAAAATATTGACACGGACGACACCGTATACGTTGCTGTGTAGATGATGAAAAATTCCTAGCAGATTATACTGAAGAGAGTGCAGCACTCACGGCAACGTTGCCGTCACGTCACGGAAATGTGTGGATCGACCTTAAGACACTCAAAACTAGTGAGTTTATCAATAGATTTGGCTCAAACTTTGACAATAACCTACCTATTGGTAAGCTCACTATGTATTGAACGGCAAGGTTATTCTTAATTTTACTTTCTTTTGTTGATAATCCTCACCCAGGTTCCCGCAACTTGAATTGAATGAATATTCATATTTACCTATCGTAAAATCATGCATGTGGTTATGTCACTCTAGATATTGAAGTGAGACTGAAACCCCAGGTTTGCATCGAAGATTTTCTAGAAAAAAAAGTTATTACAGAACGTAGACGTAGATGACAATAGTACTGTAGGTGGTATGCAAGTAACCAACTCTTAATTACAGAAGAATAGTATATTATGCAACTATCGTATAATGATAGCTTTATTCGCGAGGTGAATTTCAGGCTACGTGTCGAAGGCGAATGGTCTAAATCACCTAGCGTATAACAGCCATTTTACGTGAGAATCATAGGCATACTATACTTTATCCACGACTACTGAATATATTTCTTGAAGTTTTAAACATTTGGCGACGTGAAAGGACTCTTCTATTGCAAGGTTGGAAAAGTCAATTTGACATATGAGAATTTTTTGAAGAACTTATCTCTGTATATTTTGTAAAAGCAGTTGATTCAATTGATGTAATAAAAGTTGATGTGGCCTTCGATTGAAGGGTATACTCATATTTGCCAGTTGGAAAACTTTAGAATACTGTAGAAATTTCGGTTTCAAAATATATTATTGGAGATAGGTCAAGGAAGCACCCGACAGGAAAGAATAATGACTCATTATTGTTCAATAGTGATTGATGGGTTTTATTATGGGCCAGCAAACAGACGCATAATGGCTAAATTTTACAGTAGTTGAGGATGAAATATTTATATTCAATGATTGCAAGCTCCATCGAAATATAATGATTCTAAAAATATTCACTTTGATCGATATAGCCCTAACGCCACTTATCAAACACTTCCAACATTAACCCTTGATATTTAATCGGAAACCCTTATTTAAGTCCATCAATCTCCGGTTTCAGACATAGAAGACCTATCCGCCCTCGTGGTCCTTCTCGGCGGGCAGATCGAGCGAGTCGGTGTCAAGTTGGTGAGACGTCTGAAGCGCCGCGAGGCCCTGCGGCGCCAGCAAGAAGCTCACTGTGACGTCATTAGCTGTCAGCTGAAGAAACGTGAGTATGTGTTGTTGCCAGATTATAGCCTTATTATTTCGTGCAGGGAAAGCTTCGATGAACAGAAATGGAGGTTTAATTTGAAATTGTTTCTATTTCAGTTGCATAAGCCATTCTCATTTCGATTGATGGATTTTCAATATTCATGCATTGAATGAGTTATTCAGGAAACTTCACAGTGCACTGGGCATTGAATTGATGTTTCTTTTTGAAGCTTTTTTTGCAGAAATGTGTATGACGTTCAAAGAAGAACCTGCAGTACAACTTCGAATATTTATTTCACAATTCAAGAGGAGGTACCATTAGATGGATCTTCACTCATTTTGAAGCTGCTATTACAGAATAGCTAAATAATTATATTTCGTGACGTTTTATTGACCGGCTAGGAAGAGATTACGTTTATAACGACATGATCACTAGAAATGCACTAGCAGTCTGGCCACCTAGGTCATGGAATCCGAATCCTCTAGACAACGTTTTGGAAAATATAGGAAGAAGTGTGTACTCTTCACCAGTAGAAGAAAAGAATTTTTAGAACTGAGGTATCAACCTTCAAGAGTTTAGAAAATAGAAATGGACGAAAAATAAACTTAATCGCATAAACTTGAGAATCAAATTATAAGAAATACTCTGCCAAACAATAAAACTAAAACTGGTAATGAATAAAACTTGAATTAAATACACAAACAAGAATTAAGTAAATACGAAGTGATTGAACACCGACTACTTTATGAGACATATTTCGATAGGAATGCTTTCATCCAAGTAGTGCTTTGATACTTCAAATATACATATAGTTGCTTGACCAAAACCACCTGCGAACAACAGCAAAACAATCTCGGATTTAGGTATTGGAGCTCTTTAATTCCCCGAAATAATAATATTCTTATGTTAAATATCTAGCAAACATGCAGCAAAATCAGAGCGGAGTATCGGCTGCAATGTCATTGATAAGGAGTTCCAGAAATAAATATTGAATTAGAAGGAATACATTTCAAACAATTCCTTTGGTTTCTTAATTCATTTTTGTTGTAGAATGCTTAATTGTTTTATTGTTTCATCAAATTATTGATCATGTGGAATTTTCATTCTTCGCTCCAGAAAGGTTCTGAGTTGAAAAAAATGAATCAGATATTTTTTGCCTCTTATTGAACGAGGAAAACGAAAATCTTGTTTATCTCCGAAAAAAGCAGTGGCATAACTTTTTTTTCTAACAATTGTTCAGTCACCAGCTCGTACGAATGCTGGTGGGAAAAACTAAATAGTTTGGCAGAATTTTTTTCTTATCAAACTTGATCACCAACATCCGTACCTTGCGTTCTGGAATATAGTTCAATGAACAAATTAATAGATATTAGTGTACGATGCACTATTATCTCCTAGATTTTCCTCGGTTCAAAATGGAGCACCCTGTATAATTATGCTACACTGATGATAAACTTAGACGAATTGAGGTCTATTCAAAAGAGTTGTCCAAGATTAACATAGCTAGTTGTGTAGAGTCCATATTCTGCAACGGGATATTTTGAATGATTGTAATTTTTTCAATCAGCAGTTTTATTATCCTTTCAGAAGTTCAAATGAAACTGTGTGTTGTTTGTGAAAAAACTTTGGAAAAGAAATGATCCCATATTTATTTTTTGAACAAAAATGTTGAAACCAAGGGAATATGCCTCTGGGTCATATATCATTTTCACGGCATAACTTATTGAAAATTGTATTGTATGAAAATTAATTATTTCCAGAAGTATCTACGAATGTCGAAACTTCTAATTCAATAACTGATAGTTATGATGCTATTAGATACTAGGTTTTGAAAGCAACTTCTTACACAATAACAGTTCGATTGAAACACAAATCAATTTTTCTAAGTTCAAACAAGTTTTTGAAGAAATTATATGCTTCTAAAAG
This sequence comes from Propylea japonica, assembly GCA_013421045.1. Lineage (NCBI taxonomy): Eukaryota > Metazoa > Arthropoda > Insecta > Coleoptera > Coccinellidae > Propylea > Propylea japonica. Next base: position 7,693,928 of record CM024245.1, on the reverse strand, counting down.
TAATATAGAATTTAAAATATTAGGTTGATTAAAACTAGTTTTCGAAGGCAATTGAATATACCGCGATATTCAGCATCATGTCCATAAATATTAAGACTATCGATGCCTGTCTGTTTGAAAATAGGAGGATATTGTGGAATTTGAACAATTTATGATACTGGGAATCAAGATCAAGATCATATGAGTCACAGTGATTTCCTTCCCAAAATAATATCAAAAATAGAAGCGGAAAATAGTTCACAAATGAATGAGATTCCTTAATAAAAGTTAAAATAAAGACCCCGAAAAATATATCAAACATAAGAGATTCTGAAATGAATAGAATCACCAAAATCTTAGTTTAATGGTAACCAGAGGACAGAATATAGACGCTACTGTTTCATGTGAATTAGAGTGGGTATGTTAATGGATTACCATCGTCAACTTCCTAAAGCTGCTGATCAAGTAATACCTTCCATGGCTATTAACGTGATGCTTATCTCTATGGTCCCCATAAAACCAAACTAACCCTTCTGTGGACGAGAAGTTGATGGAAATGAAAAATATGATCGGAAAGTTATTAACCGTCAATCATAAAATCGGAAAGCCCGTAGAACTCTGGTCACTCTGGACCATCTAAGGTTGAAACTTGAACAAATTCAAAACCTTCTACTCTGACAAACCTGAAACGCCTATCGGTACAAAATTTGGAGAAATTTCTCGGACATCATATCCGAAGTTGTAGTCGTCAATCGAGGTACTTATTTCAATTGTAGGTTATTAAAGAGCACCTGATACATCAGCCTTATGAAAGTAAAGTGTAGCGGGAAAAATAAAAAGTTTCGGGCTAATAAACTGAAGATCTAGATTTAGATATTGAACAATTTGAACTTGTCCAGATTAATATATTAAAGATTTAATCACTTAGGTTTTTCAACACAGTGACTAATGGTCAAGATACCGTTAATCGCTAGATTAATAACGATATGAATTGTGTATAAATTTTTGATCGAAATACATTCCTATTTTGCACAAAACAAACATTCGACATAATATTAATTTCTATGTTCCATTGGAGTTTTGACATTACTCCATTGATTCTGGATGATTTGTCTTCGGTTACCCATGGATTTTGCACGTTAAAATAACATGATTTGAACATTAAAATGGGTCATTAGTGTTTAATATCGTAAACAATAAAATCACTTTTTATTTTAAGGTCGTAGAAAACAGTTATTTAATCAACTAGGCTATTGAAGACAGCGACTAATGGTCAAGATATTTTAACGCGTGAGTGGAGCGAATGCGTCAATAGTTCGAGACCATTAGTCGATCGATTAATAACCGAGTTGATTACAAGATTTTTCTGACGATCTCAATATGAATTGTGTATGAATTCTTGATTGAAATATGTTCTCATTTTGCACGAGTCTCACACTTGACATAATAAAATTTCTATGTATCTATGTAGTGCTTTTGAATACTTTGTGAACGGTTGCCATGAGGATTGCACATTAAAATAGCCAAAAATTTAGCATTCAAGTGGGTCATTAATGATCAATTTCCTACACATTAAAATCACCTTCTATTTTGAGATCGACGGAAAATTCAATTCATTACTCTGATGTTCTAAGTTTAGTGCAGCACTCTTATAAAACTTTCTTAAAGGGGACTTTATCATCACAAATGCCATTTCTGAAGATAATGGAGCTTTTTAAGCCTCATACTATAGTGATGGGATTCAATTCATAGTCATTAGAGACTTCAGTGAGGTTCGTGTGAACTATTTGGTGTCGTATTTATTAATGTGCAATTTTGCCTATAGCTGGAGTTAAATATAGATAGGCTACTATGCGCTCAGCGGTACATCTCAATAATACTTAGAATTTAAAATAATGCTGTTATCTGAAGTAAGTCACTTTTTGCGCAAGATAAATTAAATACAGATGTCGAGCAAACCCCTAAACTTCATTGTCTGCTGTCGAATAAAAAATCCCAATGAATATATATAAGATTACAATAGTTCTGACTACCTAGAAAATTTACTAGCAATATCTGTGGTGACCTCTATCCGGTAGTAGTCGGAGGTAGTCCATCTATCAAGGTACCAACAGCTGGCTTTCTTTGACTTCGCTCTAGTGTCTAGTACCATTGTTCAAGGAAAACAATTCTAATACCTACTTGAATTCACGACTGATGTCTTGACTGTCTGTGTTTGCACAATACTCAACAGCTCCATTAAGGATACGGAATAATATATACCAACAACACTCGAAAGATTGTTTCTCTATACTAGCCAGATCCTAACAAGGCTATAGTCCGAAGTAGAAGTTCCCAATAATATGTCCATAATTTACATCTACCTATTATTATACTGATGAAAACACCAGGTACGATGGATTCAAAAAACATTTTTTCCAGATCTCCTGTTCTGATTTTATGGCTTAATATCAAATTACAGATCAACAAAATCCGAGAATAGTTAAGCAATTTGTTTCTCTCAGTGGAGATACGAAATTACGAAATCAATTCTTGAAATTTTGAAAGTTTAACTTTTAGCTCATCGAAAGTAAGAGAGTTTCAGTGCAGCCGTATAGACTTATTCATGACTTTGACCTTCTGGGCTACTGTAAGCAAAAATTGGAAATTTTCAGACATTTGGGCAAAAATATAACATGCTGTTCTATCTGGAACAAGCACGTATGAATTGTAATCGGAAAATGTTTTTTTATAGATTCACACATTCCGGATTGAATCTGATCAATATAACAAAATATATTTCCAAAGAAAATTTTGTATAATATAGTGTCATTTTGTCTCCGACAAAAAATTGTTGAATGATAGCGTTTATAGTTTAATTGAGTTGGTGCTTTTGAGCGCTCGTTCATTGGTAGAGCAATAAGGCTTTTACCTCAAAATTTTGTATAGGACTTGAGATTCTGCTAGGTATATGAAAGGAAAATCTCAGCACGATATATTCCGGATATTATTTAAGAAAATAGAATATATGAAAAATCAATATTTAGAACAAATTAGAATTCTATGGTTCTGATGATCCGATTCTTTTGAAATTTTGCATGACTATTCAGTATATCAATCTTCATTCACAAAATAAAATTCACTCTACGAGTTTTGGATTTCTCCATCAGCGTGTAGATTATAGTAGGAAAAGAAAAACACACTGGCCTTTAATTATTATCTTCAATCAGTATATTCATTCTAATCGAATCTTATTATGGAAATATGAAGATTCTTCTTTTCAATATTCCAATTAATTAAATGGTGACCGTAAAATTTCATTTCGATCGGTTTCGTTTTGTCTGAGATATTGAGGAACAAAAATTTTGAATGTCCATATTTTATGGAACACCCTGTACGATTTGGCTGATTAACGAACTTAACCTTGGCATTTGCAAACCGAACTCACCCTGAAAATCTCAAGTCTCTAGGACAATCCCTTCGAAAGTCATCGTGCTTACGGACGGTGGGACGGACGGCCACACGGATAGAATTAAATTTGACCACAGATTCGCAATCAGGGATTTGAACCCTTTAGTTTGAGACTATTTGTGGCCCAAAATTCGAAAGTTTCAGACTTTTAGTCGAAACGATATTATAGCACTCGTTTAAGTACAACGAACGTTCAAAAGGACACACGAAAGCTTCTAGAAGAAAACGGAACATCACCATCCCAAATCTTCTTCCAAACTCGAACATTGGCAACGTAGCATGAAAATCGATAGCACTCTATCCCCTACGTCAACACAACCATTTTCCACGTCAACTACCCTCTTTCGTTTCATCCTTCGTATCAGATAAGGAAAATATACAGTAACGTGTAAATAAAAACGATTATTAACCGCGAGGTCCGTATGTGATCAAAGTGACAGCTCTTCATGCAGTTTACTTTCAGAGATGTATGAAGTAACGTGCCCATATGAGTGCTTTCTTAAATTCGCTGATGCAGGCTGCAAGTGGGTCCAGTACTGGTAAGTGAATATAAGTGAATAATTTCATACATAACGCTATGATTTCTCAAAGAATCGGATCAGAGTCAGTTCAGTTCTTTTGTGGTTAGGTCAGATCTAGAGTGTGGGTGAATTCTCTTGAGCTGAAACAATTAAATCTAATTATTTTGGATCGAATACCTACTTCTTAAAACTTTTATATCTAATTTCCTGTTGTAAGTTCACAAAAAAATAATTTCCTTGTGTTGCAAATGTTTTGAAACATATGGTACTCTCACATTTCAGCTAAATTATTATCTTATTCATTATCTTAACATTATATTTGCATTAATGTAGTTGTACAACATCGTGATAATATGAACTTTGTATCAAAATATTTCGGTCTTTTTGGAAAAAGTTCACTTGATATATAATCAAGTCATTCATTTTCATGCACTTCGGTGAATTGAAAATTTCGTATCGGCCAATACAAATTTGGAAACTTGTTAAATTGTTAATATTATTCATGTGTGATCTCAACTACTTGAATTGAACACAAGTGCTTTCTTGTTTTTTAATTGAACTCATCAGTATCTATTGACTATTTTACCAGGGGCCCATTACACCAAAATACCTTTCAACTTTTCACTTTGCACTCTGACAAATTGGCAAAGTGGAAATTAATTATGTTGCACTACATTTCTCCCAAGATTCAATTTCTGCGAAGTGTTTTTCACTTTGCACTTGCGTTTCCACATTGCACTTTTCAATTATGAATGAGTTTCATGCAACGTTATTCATTTGAAAAGTGCAAAGTGAAAAAATGCAAAGTATTTGGTGCAATAGGGCCCTGATATTGAAATATAATAGAAAACGAAAAAGAAGTGTCATAGAAATTGAAGGAGTGATGGTATAACCAAGCAGCTGTTGTGAGTACAACCCATTAGAGCTTTTTGAGCAACTGCGACACTCAGCTCGCACCCCAGTTCCAGAACTGTCATGAACTCGAGTATCTGAGAGGGATTGAAAAACGCTAAATTTGCGCTTCTCCTATAATTTTCTCGCCAAAGACATTATTCGCACCGGCTCATAATCACGAGTTATTCTGTAACTAAATAAAGAGGAATTTCCTCCTCCCTACAGAATCTATACTCATCAGTTTCTGTCGAACCAATTCTCATTATATTCTCCCCAAAACGACAATGTCCTCTTAGAACGCCAGAATGAGGCGTAACTCATTATTGCTGAGTTCCAAATACTTTTGGATTGAACCGTTTCCGGAAGATTCTTCCAGAGTGCTTATCTCTTTCTTATAGGTGTATTTGCTTACAACACAGAAAAGTTCTGAACCAGTAACTTCTTCATTTCCATTGATTCTCTAATGACCGGGAACCCAGACTGAAGAGACCTTGCTGTTCTTGCCTACTTCATTGGATTTTTTTCGGCAGTCGCATATATGTAGGTTTCAAGTCGATGACATAGGAGTTCAATGCTTAAATAGCAACTTGACTATCAGAATGGATCACTATGTCACATCCGTTCCTGCCTAAAGAACAATTCGAATAGGAGCCTATCGATAGTGTACCTACACTAGGTTTGTGGCCCGTATACTCCAGCGCTGGCACCTTTCGTGGTTTTAAAACCATCTGTAAACCATTTGACGGTTTTACTTCGAAGTTTTTAGCAGTGTATTCCTTTTCCCATCTTCCTTCTACCATAGCATCAAGTTAAATTGGTTTCGATGCTCACTTTTGGAGCGCTCGTTCTACGCATACGAATGCTATATCGTTTTGGCCAAATGTCTGTAATTTTCTAATTTTGAGCCGAAAATGGACTCAAACGATAGGGTTCGACTGCCTGATGACGAATCCTTGGTCAAATTCAATTATGTCCGTTAGCACGATAACTTTCGAAGGGATTGTCGTAGAGTCTTGAGATTTTCAGTCTGAGTTTGGTTCCAAAATGAACAAGCCAAATCGTACAGATTGTTGATCTTTCAAAATCTTTCTTATCAATATCTCAGACAGAACCAAACCGATCGGAATGAAATCTTGCGGCCACAGGCAAGATGATATCAACAAGCCTCATGCAAAATTTTGTGGCCATAGTGTAAACGGAACCATAGAAACCTCAGTTGGAATATTGGGAAGAAGAATCTCTTTATTTCCATAACACAACATCCGATTCGAATTTATTTTGTGAATGAAGAGTGATATACTGAATGTTCGTGCAGAATTTCAAGAGCATCGCATCATCAGAACCATATAATTATTTTTTTTTAATTATGAGCTTTTCGAACTTTGTCGATTCAATCGAGCCCAAATTTTGTAGTAAAATGTTCAAAGCCAATTCAAAGCAGTAACCAAAAACTTGTGGGATTAGCGTTAATACAACCTCAGAAAAGTCTATTCTCATAAAAAATCTAATATTGCCCTGAAATACCTCTCGATTGAAATTGAATCAAGTTCAGGGATGTAAATTAGCAAAGTGAATGATCGTGCACATTTTTAGGAGGATTGTTGAATCAAAACCACAGAATTTTGATATTTTTGATTTTCGACATTTTACATAGGTGCCTACTTCATATTTTTCATTTCCAGAATATAATTCCGATCATGATGTAATTCTGCATATTTGGTATCAATCTCTTATACAAACTTTTGAGGTGATAGGTAGTCTTATTGCTCTACTGATGAACGAGCGCTTAAAAGCTCCTGCTCAGGGCTTTTTTAATTTTTTCATTTTACATCACTTGGTGTGTTCGTTGATGAGATGTACCGGGTTTTTCACTATAATTTGACCCCCCCTTTAACTTTGTTACTGAAGAAGATACAAAAAAATGTTTCGTATAAAAGTTTCACGAAATCAACTGAGGTTTTTTGATATAAGTCTAGAAACTGAAATATATACAGGGTGACCAACATATTGATGGCAACTTCATTTTTTCAAATGGAACACCCTGTATATTTTTCCATATTTGGTTAGCTGTTCATCCCCTGATTTCGAATATGTATCATATTTTGGTCTATTCCTCTTATTCTGAGCACCACAGAGTTTCAACTTTTAATAACCATCTGGCATAGCGTTTAGTTCGTGAATATTTAAGTGGCCAATTTGATCTTTGGATTGATAATTGCGCATCCATTTTATGGCCACCCAATTGTCTCGATTTAACACCGATGGACCGTTTTTATAGCCGTTCCTGAAGGAAAAAAATTACTTCAGAAATAATGACAATGAATGAAAGCGGAGAATAATATTAATGATATAAAATCAACCAATATGAAACCCATAATTCGGAACTAATCCCGTCAACGCACTAAAAATAATGATAATATTGTAATGATTTTGAAGCTTTAATTTCTGACTTGAACCAGAGCCGTAATAATGCTATCAAGAATAGTCTTAAAACAACTTGAGACAACTATATGAACTATGTGTATTGAATGAAGGTGGTCATTTTGAACAGTTTCTTTAGTTGATGTTATTCTTACCAGACTACCATAGTTAATCATTTTTCATTGGTTAAGTAATTGTTGAGTATTCTTCCTAAAATATTACTTTTAAGTAGATTGTTTGGATATAAAGAATTTCGTAGGTATTTCACAATATTTTTTTAATCGGTGCCATAATTTCAAAACTTTAAAACTCTGAAAATTGAAGAGACACATTCACATACGGATTTATATTCGAGATCAGGAGGAAATAGACTATCAAAAAAAGGAAGAATATACAGGACATGGTCTCCCATTTGAAAAAATATAGATGCATTCAATGTTTTTACCCTGTATATCTTTCCATTGACGTTATCATAATTCCAAAAATGAGCATTTTCAGTAAAAGCGCAGTGGCATTTCTGCTACTTGTAAAATGATTACAGATCTTGGCAGGTGGTTCTTAAAATTTGAAACTCTGTGGTTCTCAGAATAAAAGAGATAGACCAACATATGTTACATATTCGAAATCAGGGAAAAAAGAGCTAGCCAAATATGGAAAAATATACAGTGTGTTCCATTTGAAAAAATGAAGTTGCCATCAATATGTTGGTCACCCTGTATATATTTAAGTTTCTAGATTCATATCAAAAAACCTCAGTTGATTTCGTGAAACTTTTATACGAAACATTTTTTTGTATCTCCTTTAGTAACAAAGTTAAAGGGGGGTCAAATTATAGTGAAAAACCCGGTACTTGGTCAGAGAGGGGAGGGCCAGGCATTTTGAATTGACTAAAAACAAGCAATTGTCAATGATATACATTATTTCGAGTGAGATGAAAAGAGGAAAATGGGGTCTTTATAAATGATTGCAACAGCGCAGTTGGCTTGGGATTATTCTTTGTCGCTACAAAATAAACTATGTATTATATTTTACATATTTGTCTTAGGTAAGGCCATAGAAATACACTATATTATAGCATATTTCTATGAGTTAGGCGGTCGAATTCTGTGGTTGGAATGATAAATGTGTTGACTTTGCATAGGAAGCGGCAAAATGAAAATAATCCAAAGCCACCTACGCTGTTACAATCATTTATAGAGACCCAGTACTTGATTCACAATTTTTGTCATTTATGAATTTGAAAAGAGTTTTGGGATTAATCCTTAATTCTATCGCATTTTTTTAATCGAATTCCCAAATTACTGAAAATGTCAAACCTGTCTACATCTTGCTGTTATATTTCAGTCCTACCAAACGCCACAGAAGACATGTGTTTTACAGTGAATCCTCAAGTAGGAGAGTCGGGATTTTCGCAGTGGGTATCTGCGATGAAGATGGTAGCACAACTTCCAGGAGGAATACCCTCAGAATTCCGGAAGAGGTTATGGCTAACAATGGCAGAAAAACATCTCGCAGCGAAGGGGGTGAGTACTAGAGCGAATCAAGTATATTTGATACAGATTGAAAAACAGCAATGAAATAATTAAGAATTAGTTCCTACACGTTGCACTGTTAAAAGGTGTCTCTTTTTTACTGAAATTATGTAAGGTGAGACATTAACATTCATACTCGTATATCGATTGAAATATATTCTGGAGGATTCTGCATTTCTTAAAAACTTATAGGTTTTCACTCCCAGTCTCTGAAACAGAAATAATTAAAAAATTTAATTTATTTCCTTTTTCAGTTTTACTCTTAGGCAACAATTTTTTCAAGACCAATTTGATCCTGACAAATAAGTGCAAAGATTCTCGCAGGAGCACTTCATCTTAATTAAATTTTTTTAATTATTTCTGTTTCGGAGACTCGAAGTGAAAACCTATAAAGTTTTTAAGAAATTAACATTCATCATTATCGTTATCATTATAGAAATTCTGGCTTGACAATTTACAATTTTATGCAAGTAGGATTCAACAAATCGAGGTATCAATATGTTATAGCTTATCTATATTCTTCTTGGCAACAGAAAATTGTGATTTTGTTTATATTATATCTACCTATACATAAACTAACATTCTACGACAAAAATAGCCCTAGGTTCACATCCACGTCTGTCAACACCCAGTATTTCGGAGAGGAAGCATTTCTCGAAATATATTTATGTGACAAACTAGAGGTTATTTTAGACCAAAAATATGTGGTTGATATTTCCTCTATGAGATCTGGACCACCCTTTATAATAATCTGGAAATTTGTATTATACTTTATTGATAAAGTCTCAAATAACATCAAATGTTTAGTGATAAAAGACTTTGCTCTCAACGGAAAATTCGAAAAGCATTGATGAGTTATATGTACACTAGATTTCACCCGCGACTTCGTCCGCACTAACTTAATTAGCTTTCTGCCTACTGCCTACGCCTTGAGTACGATAGCATGAATATTAATAGCCCATATCCTTTTCTAGGTTGCTATCTATCACCTAACTAAATTTCATCAAAATCCGTTCAGCCGTTTAGGCATGATAGAGCAAAACTCCCAGCAAAAACCATAAAAAAATCACTAACTCAATTCAGTTTTCTGCCTACTTCCTACCCCCTAAGTACGATGACGTGATCATTTTGATCTTATATCCGTTTTTAGGTAACCATCTATTACCTTACTAAATTTCATCAAAATCTGTTCAGCCGTTTAGACGTGAAAGAGCAAAAGTCCCAACAAAAACGACTAAAAATCACTAACTCAATTTAGTTATCTGCCTACTGCCTACCCCCTAAGAACGATGGCGTGATAATTCATAGCCTATGACCATTTATAGGTTATCATCTATCACCATACCAAATTTCATCAAAATCCGTTCAGCCGTTTAGGCATGATAGAGCAAAACTCCCAGCAAAAACCAAAAAAAAATCACTAACTCAATTCAGTTTTCTGCCTACTTCCTACCCCCTAAGTACGATGACGTGATCACTTTGATCTTATATCCGTTTTTAGGTAACCATCTATTACCTTACTAAATTTCATCAAAATCTGTTCAGCCGTTTAGACGTGAAAGAGCAAAAGTCCCAACAAAAACGACTGAAAATCACTAACTCAATTTAGTTAGCTATCTACTGCCTACCCCTAAGAACGATGGCGTGATTATTTATAGCCTATGACCATTTCTAGGTTATCATCTATCACCATACCAAATTTCATCAAAATCCGTTCAGCCGTTTAGGCGTGAAAGAGTAACAGACAGACAGACAGACAGAGTTACTTTCGCATTTATAATATTAGTATGGAAGTATGGATATAAGGATTATATAATCCTCATACAATGATATAAGATAGATATAAGTTTATTGTATTTCAGATTCACCTCAAAGAAATAAACCGAAAAGTATATGGCCTAAAAATATTGTTTCTTATATATATATTTCGGGAATATGGAATATACCATCCGCTTGAATTGTTCTAGAATTGGTAGCAATATTTTTCATTCGCAGCTGAGGTAGAAATAGGTTTCATTGATAAATATAATGTTTTTGTCGAATAAAGGCGAATATTTGGGACCTTTCAGCATTTCACCTGACCTACATGTTATTACGGATGTCTGCATTTGACCTTAATGAGCTTCCAAAACTTTCTCTTCGAATGCTTTTCTCCTGAACCGACTAAATGAGTCCGTAATATATTCCCCAGCCGTTTTACCTATTCAAGTCTCCCTTAATATGTGTAATCCAATAAAGAAACTCTGTGCTCCAAAAGCTTGTGAAACTATTGTACAAGCGTACGACATCGAATTTTCACAAGACCAAGGGGCCACTTCATCTTAATTAAAGCTATCTCTCGTTCTACGAGGAAGGAGGGAGTAGTTTTCAAGTGGAATTTCACTGCTCAGCAGACGCTGATACTTCATTGGCCTCAAGGAAATTCGAAAAGCTTGTACAGGATGACCAGAATTGGTGATCCCAAAACTTTTCAACCCTAAGAGATCGAAAAATGAATGTCGTATTACGTTGCTCTATCGTCTTTTGTTTTCGAGTTATAAGTCAAATTTGACATTTGGCAATTTCAACTTCAGTCATTATCTCTGTTTCTGTTTGTGCTATGAGCCTATGAACTTGAAACAAAAAAGGAATCCAGTATTTTTTGCTAAGATTTTCTTTCCTGATTTATAAAATGAAATTTTGTTTTCATGAAAACAATAATTCATTTCCACTTAAAAACAATCACGGTTTTTTTCTCGTTTCAAAAATATATAACATGTGCCCAAAGATCAGTGACAACTCTAGGCGGGACAAGGATTGACGCAGACCTCTCCTGAGTTTTTATGTCCTATGCTGAAAAAAATTCTACCAACTGATTCATCAACACAGCCACTGAGAATTTTTTTCGAAAATTATATATTTTTGAGAGGATTTTCTCAATCTCTTACGGTTAAAAAGTTGTAGTTCAGGGTTCAACAATTCTGGCCACCCTGTACACAATTTATGTAAATCTTTCTCTACAGAATAATTAGAAATTATAAGAAGGCACTGAGTCGACTATTATTGCTGAAATTTTTTCTCAAGAAGTAAGATGTGAATTTCATTTTATTTTCGACCCACACCATGGGCTTAAATTTAAATAAATGATTTAATCAACCGATCAAGCTTATAGCTACATTGTACCATAATTTGTCCCAAACTATATAGATAATCATTATCATACTAATATTATAAATGTAAAAGTAACTCTGTCTGTCTGTCTGTCTGTCTGTTACTCTTTCACGCCTAAACGGCTGAACGGATTTTGATGAAATTTGGTATGGTGATAGATGATAACGTAGAAATGGTCATAGGCTATAATAATCACGCCATCGTTCTTAGGGGGTAGGCAGTAGGCAGATAACTTAATTGAGTTAGTGATTTTTAGTCGTTTTTGTTGGGACTTTTGCTCTTTCACGTCTAAACGGCTGAACAGATTTTGATGAAATTCAATAAGGTAATAGATGGTTACCTAAAAACGGATATAAGATCAAAATGATCACGTCATCGTACTTAGGGGGTAGGAAGTAGGCAGAAAACTGAATTGAGTGATTTTTTATGGATTTTGCTGGGAGTTTTGCTCTATCATGCCTAAACGGCTGAACGGATTTTGATGAAATTTAGTTAGGTGATATATAGTAACCTCATGCTATCGTACTTAAGGCGTGGGCAGTAGGCAGAAAACTAATTAAGTTAGTGATTTTCAATCATTTGTTTTAAAAGTTTACCTCATTCACGCCTAAACGTCTGAACGGATTTTTATAAGACTTGGTTAATATAAAGATAGGATCCTAGGCACGGACACAGGCTACTTTTTACGGCGGGAAAATACCTCATTTCCCGCGAAATCTTGCGTGATCGTGTCAAGAAGCGCATGACGCCATAGCTACTGAAATGATTTCGATGTTTTTTTTTAACTGAGTGTTACTAAGACTTCAAGTTAGTATTTGATCACTTTTCTAACTTAGAGGGTCGGTAGGCGCCATAATTTAGGGAATTTATGATAAAATTTTGATGCAACTGTCTTTATTTAACAGTTTTACTTGGATCGAATTACCATGCGAAGCCGGGGCAGGTCGCTAGTTAGCTATAATCTAAATACAGATTGGCCTATCTATAATTTTTCATGCGGATTTTCTTTTCTTTCTCTAAACCATTATGGCAGTCATTTCCATTTTTTTGTTGTCTTAAACAAAATCCCAGCTGAGACATAACATTTGATGTCATTTTTACTGAAAGCATCAGATTGGAAATTGATTATGAAAATTATAATTTAAACTCGAATAAATGACAGATTAAAACTTCCCAATTTGCGTACTGTGTTAAAGTATTCAGGTTTCTATTGTAATTGAAATTTCCAATGATGCAGTAACTCTATGATTTTTTAATTTCATAGTCATTCCGAGAGGAGTGAATTGAAAATAATGTCCAATCGAATTATATTTGAAAATAGCCCCGTTTCAGTAGATCATGAAGTTGTTATATAGTTATAGTTTAAATAGAGGTTACAGTTCACTGCGACCTCAAGGTCTATTGGCACCCTACAGGGCTTGTCTGACCACATCCTTTACAGCTCGCTTTCCAGTTCCAGAAATCTGATGAAATCCAATCAGTTCTCACCAAGACTTTCTCTCCTTAGGCTCGCAATGCCAAAGCATTCCGTGAGTAGGTGAATGGGGGTTTCTTCCTCCTCCCCACAGAACCTACACTGCTATCAGGCGACAATGACCTGAAAGAAACCAGTGAGGAGGTGCAATTGTTTTTACTAAGATTTAGATATTTTTAAGCTGTTTCAAACTTCCGAAGGAACTTGGTGAAATGACCATCTCTGGGAAATTCCGCCAGAGTTTTTTCTTCTCGGCTTTCTCCTTCTCCAGAAACTCCTTCTCATAGGTACATTTCCTACACCACAGAAGCTTCTGGGTCAATGAGTGACATTCGTGCGCCCCCAGATTAAAAAGACCTCATTTTTCTTGCCTACCTCATTGAGTTTGTTCCGGCATTCCCAGATCATCTTTGAGTCGATGACGTAGGTGCTCAGTGCTTTAATAGCAGCTTGACTATTTGAGTGTATGAGGACAAGTAGGAGTATATATTATGCCTATTTCCAGTCAGTACTCACTTATTTATCGGTAGTATGGTCAAATACGACAAAATTCAATATGAAAAGACTACAGATATTACAAAATAAAGTGATAAAAAGGCTCCACCATCTTCCATATGAATATCCAACTGAAGACTTGTATAAAAATTATGAATACACGAGACTGGAAAAATTGATCAAGTTATACAACAGTGTAAACTCATACACAAGCTGGAAAACAAACAGATAAAGAGCCAAAATATAGTGGAAAGAGTCCAAAATATAACAAATCGAGAAACAAGACAAAAAAACTCATACTACATATTTAGAGCAAATACGGAATGTCAAAGAAGGAGTCCCATATATGCCAGTTTGACAACTTTTAACGGAATGCCAGCCATATAAGAAGTTCTTTAAAATGCAAGATGAATAATTTCAAAAATTGAATTTTAAGTCAACTATAATAACAACAAATTGTTGAATAGTAGTTGTATTTTCAAATAAATAAATAAATAAATATCGCACTTTTGATAGTTTCTTTCTAGATTTATATCTGGACATCTTTCAATAGCTAAGATCTCCGCTTGAAAGACGCGTATACAGGAGCCTAGCGACAGTGTACACTTGGTACTTGCCTGTATATCCAGCGCCAGCTCCTGTAGATGTTTTGGAACCATCTGTATGCCATTTTACGGTATATTCTTTGAGGTTATAGTCGGTGTATTTTGTTTCCATTCCTCTCTTCCACTTAGCAATGTCCTGAAGTTTTTCTCAGTGCTTACTCTCTTGATCATTTTATCACTAGGGAGGTTGGCAGATGAGATGTAGTTGTACAAAAAAGACCAGATTCTCTGATTCTTTATTCTCTCATTACCTATACCTTCCTTAGATATTATGAGGATAGCCTTCTGGGCTACCCTATCAATCACTAGATGTAGAGGGTGAGATTTGTAATGACCTAGTTGGGCACGTTCTCATAGCTCCAGTGATGTACAACACAGGCAAGCCTCTGTTCTTATCGAGCCTTTTCCTCGTATACTACCTGACTTGCCTTGGCAAACCAGGCTACTTCCCCTTATGTGATTATAGATCTCACAATCATGACGTACATCCATCGCAGTATTTTTGGGTTACAATCCCAGTTTTGCCCATGACGTCTGCACGCCATTAGAGCCCTTTTAGCTCTGCCAGTAGTAGTATCAACATGCTTATTCCACAGAAGTGTACTATCAAGTGTTTTCCTGGGTATTAATCTTCTGACTCCTACTCCAAGATATTTCCGTTTAAATATAACGTTTACTACAGTTTTGTTTGTGCTGACGTTCAACCCACAGACAAGCACCACTGCCCAATAATTCTAAACCACTTCTGCAGTAAGTCTCAAAGAGTGCCTTCGATTTGCCTTTAATTATTAGGACTATGTCATCAGCATAGCTCACACATTCGAAGCCAAGCTCTGTTAGCCTGTGTAGTTATTCTCCACTACTAGGCTCCATAGAAGGGGAGATATTACTCCACCCTGAGGTGTCCCACGAGTAGCCTTAACAGAGACAGATTTACCACCCATCGATGTTCAGCTATTCTCGTCGATAACACCTCATATATTCATTGATAATGGTTTTGTTCACTACTCGCCTCTCAAGTGCATCTGTGAGAGACAAGTGCGTTGTGTTGTCAAAGGCCCCAGATATATCCAGGAAAGCATACATGGAGATTTCTTATTGTTCAGAGTTCTCTGGATGGCTTCAATCAGCTGATACAGGGCGGTCTCCGTTGAACGTCCCGCTCTGTAAGCATGCTGACACTTATAAATTGGTGTACTCTCTAGATTCTCCGTTCTTGTGTAGTTATCTACATTCTCCATCGTCTTAAGTGAAAACGATGTTGAGCAAATTGGTCTAAAGGATCGAGGATCAGTCCAGTCCTTTTTCCTTATTTTTGGTACGAAGGTTACTTTTACCCTTCTCCATTTTTTAGGTATTTGACCCAAAGCTAGACTGCTTTTTGTGATCTTCAGTAGATGAAGGATAATCTTCTATACTTCATTGTGCAGGAGTATCGGAAACACCTCATGAAGTAAGGATCATCAATCACTAATACTTTTGTAGAGTTTTAAAAGAATTATTGAAATAAATCAGATCGGAGGAATACCTCCAAGAACAGTAGCTTCTCACAAGAGCGCACCCAGGATTAAATTCTGGGGAGCCTAATTAACATTAAGATATAAAATATTTTTCCGTCATTATACATAACGTTTGGTAATAGGACATTATCCTTCCAAGGAACTCTTGGTTCATGCTTTAAGTAAACCGCTTTCGAGAAAGCTAACATTTATGATCGAAAATTTAATTATATCAGTATGACAATTAATACATTTACCATGAATTAATTAATTTCTAGCAATTCTTGTGACTATGGTCGCTAAACATAGTGAAAAATAATTTGCAATCTGAACTTAAGATTCGAGTTATTAATTTGGTGAAATTGAAAAACTTGTTATTTATCACTACTCATTTTTCCAATTACAAGAGATTCACAATGCGTTTTTGATCATAAAATCCCAGTTTTTGCGAAAACGATTCACTTTAGAGCAATGAACCAGGAGTACCTTTTTATGTGAAACACATTGGGCGCACCCGAATTTGCTGTGTGCTGTGTTTGCAAATTTATCCAGTGATGTCCAAGGGGGGGGGGTAAAACCCTTGAGCGAATTCAATATTTCTCCCACTGGCAGTTCTGATAAAAAAGGTAAAGTGCAAGAAAGTAGCTAATATAAGGGACAATGTGTATACAAAAACTCAATCCTATAATTCATATGGTTCCCGAGATATCAGCAAAAAAACTAAAAAAATATACATTTTTGACGCCCTGTATCGCTGTAACGAAGACCCGGAGAAAAAATAGTATATATTATTCGGACTAAAAGTGCCTTTTTTAACTCGCAATTTTGCATTCGCTCGGCTACGCCTCGCAACTGCAAATATTGCTCGTAAAAAAAGATGCACTTTTAATCCTTATAATATAATATACTATTTTCTCCAACCATCAAAAAATGTTCACATTTTTGTACTATTTTCAGGTGCAAAGTCATAAATTTCCTTACCGTACAAAAATTCACTCGTTACTTAGCAACACTTTTAATCCTAGGATTAAAAACGCTACTTTTAATCCTTGGATTAAAGTAATTGCATTTGAGGTCTTGTTGACAATTAGTGTCATTAGTATGTGTTCAAATTTATAACCAAATTATTAACGTTTTTGACTGAAACCAATTTTATTGTAATTTTGACTTGGTTGGAGAAAAAATGGTATATATTATTCGGACTAAAAGTGCCTATTTTAACTCGCAATTTTGCATTCGCTCGGCTGCGCCTCGCAACTGCAAATATTGCTCGTAAAAAAAGATGCACTTTTAATCCTTATAATAAATATACTATTTTCTCCAACCATCAAAAAATGTTGACATTTTTGTACTATTTTCAGGTGCAAAAGTCATAAATTTCCTTACCGTACAAAAATTCACTCGTTACTTAGCAACACTTTTAATCCTAGGATTAAAAACGCTACTTATAAATCCTTGGATTAAAAGTAAATGCATTTGAAATCTACTTGACAATCACTGTCATGATTCTGTGTTCAAATTCATAACCAAATTATGAACGATTTTTCACTAATACCAATTTTATTGTAATTTTGACTTGGTTGGAGAAAAAATAGTATATATTATTCGGATTAAAAGTGCCTATTTTAACTCGCAATTCGCATTCGCTCGGCTGTGCGCCTCGCAACTGCAAATATTGCTCGTAAAAAAATATGCACTTTTAATCCTTATAATATAATATACTATTTTCTGTGACGGGAAAAAAATGTGACATTTTTTATATCTTGACAGGTCACAAAATATGACTTTTTACGAAATTACTTTTTTCCCTGTCAAAAAAATTATTCTCTATGTAGCCCGGAAAAAAGTACTCACTTTTTTCCCGGGGAAAAAAAGTAATTCGTGAACAGTTATATTTCTTTCACTATTAAATGGTCGTTTTTTCTGTCACAGAAAAAACAGTGTATTATTATACACGGGAAAAATATCAGATTTTAGCTCTCGGCTTTTGTCTCCCTCCGCTTCGCGTCGGGAGACAACATAACCTCTAGCTAAAATCTAATACTTTTTTCCCTTGTATAATAAATAACTATTATTATATTATAAGGATTAAAAGTGCATATTTTTTACGAGCAATATTTGCAGTTGCGAGGCGCAGCCGAGCGAATGCAGAATTGCGAGTTAAAATAGGCACTTTAATCCGAATAATATATACTATTTTTTCTCCAACCAAGTCAAAATTACAATAAAATTGGTTTTAGTGAAAAATCGTTCATAATTTGGTTATGAATTTGAACACAGAATCATGACGGTGATTGTCAAGTAGACTTCAAATGCATTTACTTTTAATCCAAGGATTAAAGTAGCATTTTTAATCCTAGGATTAAAAGTGTTGCTAAGCAACGAGCAAATTTTGTACGGTAAGAGAATTTATGACTTTTGCACCTGAAAATAGTACAGAAAAGTCAACATTTTTTGATAGTATCTCTGAGCCTTTTAGCGTCCACCATTATATAGAAATAATGAAATAATTTAAAAATGCCTTTTTATTGGTGAGACACCAATAAGAGGCATTTTTAAATTTTCATTATTTCTTTTTTTTGATGGTTAGTATTATTTTTCATGAGGAATCTACAGCTGATCTTTGATGCACTCATTTAGGGAACCCTGTATTACAGTGGTAAATTTTGAAAAATTTGATATGAAGCAAATCTATCGAGTCATTTTCCATTTTTATATTGTGTAATCAAAATCATCCTCAAAAATTTAGGCCAGTAAACTAGTTAATATTCTCCGTTGACCGAATTGAGAATTGAGTATAATTCTTGGTTGAAATGAATTTTTATTTTGCGAAAGGGATACATTTCATATATATAAATTAACATGTTTCAGTAGAATTGTAATATTTTAACTTTATATTTGGTGGCCCATAACAATCATTAGATTAGATTAGATAGTGGTCGATCGGCACGTTGATTACCCTTCTGCACTGCAACCATAAGGTCTTTTGTGCGTTACCATGCTAAAACTACGTTTTCCCAGGAATCTAACCTCCTTAGCAAAATAACAATCATACATTGAATAGAAGAATCAAGCATCAAACTGAGTCATGTTGATCAATTCCGTGTTCGTTCAGCGGAAAATAATTCCAATGGAAATTTTTTACCATATTTTCACGATCTGGATAGCTCAGCAAGTATGATGTGAAGTTGAGTTGAATTATGCTTATGTTACACTTAATGTTCTTTTCTCAAATTGCGTTATTATATACATGTAATATCTTTATATACTACCATTTATGTGAACAAGGGAATAAACTGTAGATGTTCGAATCAGCATAGGAAATGCAAACCCTATAATGTTATGGGTAATCGATTAAAAGGAATCTCGAGCGTGAAATTTATGTCAGTATTATCAACTGAATTCGGATATTAACGTTTATAAGGAGAACTGGGTTGATAGAAATTAATGGATGTAAATATATACCCACTTATATTGGCTGCCATAAGCGAATTAAACTCTGCATAACATGTCAATTTATGACATCATGGAGGAAATCGTAAAAATGTTACAATATAAGTTCATTTTACCCTTTCTATTCGAGTAGGAATTCAAATGAGATAGTTTGATTTTTTTCGAAATGCACTTAGGAAATGAATATCATTATTTATTGGAAGAATTGGAATTTAAATTTGAATATCCTAAGAACCGTTGGTCGCAACTTGAAATACAGTCTAACTTCGATAACTCGAACCATGATCTGCCAGAAAAAAATTCGAGTTACCAAGACTTCGAGTAACGAATAGAGACTAATCAAAAATCTCGGCGCTATTGCCAATCAATTTGATTCTAGTATCAAAATTCGATTTATCGAAGTCCGACTATATTTCAATGAAACATAGGTAATTAAATGGAGAAATATAAAAATTTCCCGGTTTTATTCCATTCATTTTGAATTCACCATAGAAGTTAAAGTACGTATCAATCGAAATGAAATGATGGCTTATAATCAGATCATCATTCGAATTGGTATTAAGAATTCGTATGGGATTAATGGCCGAGTTGAGCGATGTTTCGAGTTAATCGAACTGGCGAACTAATCAGGTCCTTCAATATATCGAGTTGATTCGAATCATTACTCGGCTGGCACTGAGAATTCCCGATTTTTAAGCAGCTGATCTGGATACGAATTGATTCAAAAATGATTCGTATTGATTGGGTCAGATAGCAATTCGAATTAATCGGATGAATGACTCAAATGGCACATCTCAAATTCGAATCACACATAACTAAACTGGAGCACTTTAGCATTAGGGGAGAATTCTGAACTGAATTTCAGTTATTTCTTCTACTGTCTCTTGATTATATTGTTCGGCATCCCATCATATCCAGTAGAGTGCTTTTTTTTCAAAGCTATTATGATTTCTCTAGTTCTTTTTCTGTAATTCGTATTAATAATATGGACTTATCTTCTCAATAGATCTATACTCAATATTTTCCCTTCATGAGTTCGATGTTAATATCATCTGCAACTAACGAAACTGAATAGACTATCGATCTCACTATGTGAGACATATGCAAATTTAATTAAAAAAACATTTTATTTCTCCATATTTCAGTGAATAACGATTCCGTAAGCTAAAATGAATTTTCTTCCAGGTGGATTGGAACAGGGTAGAAAGGACGCTGCTTCAGCGAGTGGGCACATCCAGACGATGGAGAACTGGGCGTTCAAATCGTCAAAGACCTACACAGAACAGGTTGTAGCCTGTTCTGTGGAGAAGGAGCCAAGAAAATCAAGCTCTTTTGAAGAAAGTCCTTCTGGCCTACGCTAGGTGGAACAAAGCTGTAGGTGAGATGTTTGAATTTATATCTTTCGAATCTTTGCGCATCTCTTATCAGATCTCTAAATGCTCTTGAATTTTCACGAACTTATTCATGCCTACTTTCATACAAACGTCAATTATATAATTATCTGAAATTCTGAAGAAAGGAATTTAATCCAAAATATTCTGTTCGTTCATTGAATCTCAAATCAATCATGTAAATTTCAAAATTAGGTAAATTACCTACCACTACACTTTTCAAACGAATTGAAGTTGTCTAATGAAAGACTCCAACACGAGAATGAACGAAATAGGTATGTTGATTGTTGTCTCTTTCTTGCATCTCACGAAAGTTTCTTCTCTATACATACCTATTTAGCAGGCAAAAATTTGCGTAGATTCTTTGGGGTGAAACCGTAATAATTTTTCCAACCAAGATTTCTTAAATAGTGAATAGAATCCATCCTTGCTTTTATGGCTCTGACCAAAGTTGATGTATTCTTTCAAGTGAATGACTTGTACAAAATACCCTCAATCAGCTTGGATAGAAGTAACTTTAGAGGGCACAAGAATCACTTGTTCGCAGGAGAACAACGTGCTTGTTATGCCAAATGTCCATCAGTTTCGAATTGTGAACCCTAAGTGGTCTTCATGAATTGGTTGTACCCACTGAATATGAGATCAAAATTATTTCTGTAAGCCAGTGTAAACTACCGATCAGAGTCGGTTCAAGTTTAGTAAAGACAGGTTGAATTGAAATAGCCTTTTTCAATATTGTGAAGCTTGCAGTAGCTTCGTACTTCACTGAGTGAACATTAAAATGGAATAAATGTCGTCGCTTCGTTGAACACATTTCGAAAGCCTCTCAAATATGATATTCAATCATTTCATTCCGTCATAAATGTGAAATTGATAAAGGAAGCAAATTTAGACTCGAACTTCACATTCATTTTCGGTTGAATTCTATGTATTGGGCAGTAATAGTAGTAAATCATACTATATAATAATAATAATAATAATAATAATACCCTTTATTTCAAAGTCATGAAATTTTACAAAGCAAAACATCAATGAAGCGAAACATTGTCAAAAAAAAAAAAGTTAGATGTTCATGAATTCGTCAATCGAATATGGTTCCAATTCCAGTAGAAGAGAAAATAGATTCTTTTTGAATCTACTAAAATTTAGTTCTCTCCTAAGTGTTAGGGGCAATCTATTGAAGTATTTTATACTGCAATATTCTGTGCTTTTTTCTGTAGAAGCTAGATGGTGTTTTGGATAGAATATCTCCATTCCTCTTGTATTATAATTTCTAGGTTGAGAACTGATGAAGTGGTCTCTGTTTTTATGAAGGTCTAAGAGACACTCCTGAATATGGATAGCCGGTACTGTTAAAATTCGATTTTCCCTAAACTTGCCTCTACATGATTTATCTGTCTTCAAATTGAGCATGAGCCTTAGTACTCGCTTCTGTAGTATCATGATGTCATTGAGTCTCCTTGATGTTCCATAAAACACAATGCCATAACGAATTCTTGATTCAAAAACTCCGTAATATAGAGTTTTCATTGTTGAAAAGTCCAAGTACCTTGATAACGCTCCCATGGAGAAGCAAACAGAGGTTAATGATCGGCATAATTCGTCTATATGTTTTGACCAACTTAAGGTATCGTCTAAGTGAATTCCAAGAAACTTCGTAGATGGACACAATTTTATGGTGGTTGACTCTAAGTTGATAGTTTCTGGTGTAATAAAACTGGAGTACTTGGATTTGAACAAGACAGCCACTGTTTTCTCCTTGTTCAACAACAATCCATTAGTCCTGAACCAATGACATGCTCGATCCATGACCAAATCAGATTTTGCAGCAGCATCTAGAAAAGACTTGGCTTCAATGGTAATATTAGTGTCGTCTGCATACTTGACAACCTCAACATTTTCCATATCCTCTTTTATGTCATCAAAGTCATTAATAAACAGAATAAAGAGTATCGGACCTAAAATGCTACCTTGTGGTATTCCAAGTGTTACATTTATTATATCAGACATTTCCGTTTTGCCATCTTTTGTTAGTGTAGTCCTTTGTTGCCTGTTTGTCAGGTAAGATCGAAACCAATTCAATCCCGGTCCTCTTATTCCATAAGCCTCTAGTTTGTTCAAGATGAATTCATGGGAGAGAGAGTCAAATGCTTTAGATAAATCCAGGAACAGACCAGTAGTGTAATTGCCATTCTCGAGAGCTTGGTATATATTATGAAGGAAACTGTTTATAGCTGTTTTTGTTGATTTGCCTTGTGTAAAACCGTGTTGGGAATTGGACATTATTTCCTTCAGGAAGCTAGTCAGTCTCCTTACAATCACCGCCTCCAGGACCTTAGAAAAGCTTGGTAGCAATGAGATTGGTCTGTAGTTTTCAACTTCAGTTTTGTCCCCTTTCTTATAAATGGGTTTGACCAACGCCAGCTTCAGACAATCTGGGAAAATACCGGATTTTATTGAACTATTGACAATGAAAGTCAGTGGAGTGATAATTTCTTCGACTGTGGATTTAATAACAGTTATAGGAATGCCATCGACTCCAGAACTAAGTTTGTTTTTGAATGATTTTATAATTTTAGTTAATTCTACTTCATTGGTTTGGCTAAAGAGTACTGATTTGTCCCTATACGTTATATTGTGTTCGAGATTTCCCTTTGGTTCGCAGAGTAGGGCATTGTGGGCTGCGGTACCAAAATGATTATTGAATTTATTAGCAAGAAGTTTAAGGTCCTCTGATATTTTAATTTCTGATTCAACATTTTGTCCCTTTATCTCTCTGAAAATTGACCACATGCATTTGGATTTATTATCTGAATTTATAATTTTCTCATGATATTTCTTTCTTTTTGCTCGCTTCAATAAAAAGTCATATTTCTTTTCTCCTCCTGGTATAAATTTTCGTAGGATTTATTCACAGACTTGCAGGTGTATAAGATATCCAATCGTTTTTTACAATCTATTATTTCTGGGTTATTTTGCTGCTTCAATGTTGACTTCGTTTTCCATCTTCTGACTGGGCAGGTTCGATTAAAGATATTCTGGTACAAATTAAGGAAATAAGTCCACTGCTGGTTTATGTCGTCATGTCGGTAGAGTGGATCCCAGTTCACTGATCGCAATTCTGTTTTCAAGTTATTCAAATTAGCTGATCCTATATTTCTTCCGTATTTATATGTTTCATTGGAATTACACAACTCGAGAGATAGTATTTGAGCTGTGTGATCAGAGATATGTGAATGCAGAATTCCTGATTTTATTTCTTTATGGTTGGTAAAGAGGTTATCAATACATGTTTGAGATGTTGGAGTTATTCGAGTGAAGTCTTCTATAGTGTGAAATATACCATAGCAATTAATAAGCTGTAAGAGTTGTTTCGTAGTCCTGCAGTTATTATCTCTAATGTCAATATTGAGGTCTCCAGTTAGAACAATGATTTTCCATCCTTACTGTAAGCAGAGACAACTTTTTCCAATTGTTGAAAAAATAAGGATATTTCACCACATGGTGGTCTATAAAGGCATATTACGGTGATGCCATATGAACTGTATTGTATTTCAACTGCCGAGCACTCAAATACTCTGGAGATTGAATATTTCTCAACCTGCTTCAATGACCTCCATTTTATACCCTTTCTGCAGTATATGGCTGTACCACCATGTTCCTTGTGTTCTCTGCAGAAGGAAGAGGCTAGGACAAAATTTTCTATCCCATAATTGGATAATTGATCTGCGGTTTTCCAATGCTCTGAAATACAGATAACATGAGCATTATTTTCTTTTGTTAGGTCTTCTATTTGGTCTACTGAATTTCCAATAGATCGTACATTTTGATGTATTATGTTGAAATTTTCCTTTGTTGAAGTTGATGCTTGATTTGATGGCCTTGGGTGTCTAAAAAATGTTGACCTCTGATGAAATTGAAACGTTCAAAGGAGATACCGATTGGCCAGAACTCACACTCGTAAACCATTTCCTTACAGTCCTGTGGAACACCCACCATGAAGCTCCTGAAATTTGTATGGTCTAATTTAGTTTTCAATAGCTTTACAGAGATTTGATCTATATCTACACTACATTTTCTCGATATGTACTCCCTTATGTGCAGTTCTTCAACAGATTCTTTAACTTTCGAGATGAATAACCAGATTTTGGGTTCTTTGTCGAACCTATAAGATTTAAAAGTGATATCTTCCTTTTCAGTTCTTGATCCTACATTGACATTCTTGCTTTTTCTGTGATTTCTTCTTTCACTTCCTGAAAACCGTCTTGTTGTTGTTGTTTCGGAATATTTTGGCGTTTGATCGTATCTAAATCTAGGTTATGTTTTGTTGCAGATGTCAGATTGTTTGATGACATACTACTCTGTGGTTTATCTATGGATGGGTTGATTTGATCTACCAGTGGTAATACATTGTGGGCTGATTACAGATTTCTGTTCCAACTTTCTCTTGCAGTTTTCTTGTCTTCTTATCTTGTTTTTGAACATGCGTTACAACTGCGCTATAACTTTTGTTTACTTCTTTTTTTTCGAGAAAACTAACCTTTTCTGATAATAATTTGTTGTTCATTTTCAATGCATAATTTGCTTCCTGGCATTCTTGCAGCAATTTTTTCAAGTACTCATTCTCCATGAGCAGAAATTTGTTCTGAGTTTTCAAATCCTCTCCAATGTACACTTCATCAGACTTTTTCTCGTGCTTGCACGCACTGTTTTGCTATTTATTGCCGCAGTGAAACATGATGGGTGAAAATTTCACCACATTTTCCACATTGAACCGCACCAACGACTTTCCTGGCACATAAGCGCATTTTTGATCGTTTAATTTCTTTGTTTTTCGGAACGTAAATCCGTGTCACTCTCACTCTCCGCCATCTTTGAATTCATTAAATGTACAATGCAGTCCGCCCCTGGTAATGAACAGCTAATTGAAATTTGAGTGCGGTGATTAATAGGAGGTCCTTAAAACTATTAATCATATCAATTTTCATCAAATTACATCGAGTAGTTTGAAACTTATTCCAATAAAAGGATTTCCAGTGGCGTCACTTTGGAGGTCGTATCTTCGTAGGGAGGGCCGCTTGGGAAAAAAAATTATGGGAACTTGTCATCTCATTTTTTATGTTTTCTATCTGAATCCGGGAGATTTTTCAATTTTTCGCGACACCTTATATTCTCGGTTTTCATCAATGAATTTTTGATGAAAATTATTTCCCGAATATAACAATCTGACTGAGTTATTGTCAAAAATATAAAAAAAACATGTTATAATACTACCGTTATTTAAGTCTTTGTGGTTTGCTATGTAAAGACCTACATATGACGAATATTCTAAATGTAAATAAGCAATTGAAGCAATCTATTTCGACGTGAACTTTTATGGCAAGGAATGGTATGAATATATCACGCCTTAATATGGCCGCTTTATCGTAGGATGCGCTGAATGTGAGTTAATAAGCGTAAGAATATAATAAACATATAAAGTGACATATATTGCACGACCTCAGAACTCAATTGAGAAAAATTGAATCGATGTAACAATTGAGATATCAATTCATCAAATAGAAAATAATTGGGAATCATGTATATATTTCCTTTTTGGAAACGTTTAGTCCTATAATGTGCCAATTCCAATTTCCTGTATAACTGGCGCATTTTCAACCCGATTTGAATACGAATGTTTCAAATTTTCTTAATTTTCATTTCCTTTATATTAGGGTGTGCTAGAACCTCGAAATGAAAAATGTTCGGTTTATAAATTCGGTATAGCAGAAAAATCTCTTGCATTTTTAATATCCGGAATACAGAATAGTGGCAATTAATGGAGTAATCTTTTTTTCAAAGTGTGGCATTGAAAAGTCCTTTAATATTCAAAAATGATCTATATTTGCCACGAAAATCAATTTTCATCGAGCTTCGTTCACCATTTAATTTCAACTTCTGCTACATAAGTACCCGAACAAACTATAATCAGCGTCTCAATTATGAAATAATAGTATATCATGCAACTAGCGTATAATGATAGCTATTATTCGAGAGGTGAATAGGCCCAATCACCGAGTGAATAACAGCATTATACGCGAGTAGGATAATTACTTTATCCACGACTACTGAATATATTTCATGAAGATTTTAATGTTTGGCGACCGCGACAAGAACATTCTATGACAAGCGCCTCGATTGACAAGTATGCCCATATTTTGTTAGTTGAGTACTTTAGAATACTGAAGAAATAATATGATTATTTATGTGAAAGCTAAATCTATGAAGCATCTGAAAGCAGTGAATATTAGTCTCATTATTCCCTTATGGTTAATAGGTATTTTAAGGCCGAGCACAGAGGCGTACAATGGACGGATTTTACAATAGTCGTGAATAAAATAATAATTGTCTCAAAATTTCTCCTTATTGTGGAATTAATCAACATTTCACATTTCTATCAAGGACAGTACTCGTTTATTGTTTACCGGGTAGGAAAAGTCTAAGCCCCATTCGCACCAAGCCAGTCGATCCAGTCGAGTCAAGTCACTTCAGGATTGGAACTATTAACTCGTTTAAAAAAACAGGAATGTAAATCTAGTTTCATACTAGGCCTAGTGTGAACAACTTTCACATTCCTTGTTTTAAACGATTTTAAAACGAAGTTAATATTTCAATCCTGATGACTTGACTCGACTGGACTGGACTGCTTGGGCGATGGGGCTAACATTCCATGGCGATTGTGGAGATTGGCGCAATCCTACGAGGGAAATATACTATTTCCGCAAATCCTTCAGAATTCGACATACAATACCTATCATTTTGATGGAATTTTCCTTATAGAATTCGAATAAAGAACATTCAGGAATTTGCCTGGTGAATTTGAATGAATTAAATATGAAAGAGACTATAGAAGAAGTTCAGGAGGTGATTATGCATGAAGAATATTGACATTATGCTAACTTTAGTCCGCAAATGCTTCGTTTTCCGATATACTGTGTGTTAAAGTTTCACTGTAAGACTGATTGTTTATTTAGATAATGCTCTGAAACCAGGCGAGAAATGGGAATGAAATTTTACCTCTTGAAACCCAATTCAAGAGGTAAGTAGTTATCATTATCTGACATGCAATTAAGAATTTTATGTGAATCTTTGGTGCACAAACAGGTAACGATCTCAATTTTCAAGAAATGGTACGCCATTGAGGTATTTACATAATGTGTAAAGTACGACAAAAGAGTTAGGATATTTAATTTTTTTAAAAGAACCGGCGCACCATACGAAAAAAAAAGGAAATGAGATATTTTTTGTCACGTCGGCGAAGAATTCAGAAGAAATTGTTATTTCAAAATGTCTCAATGGCGTACCATTTTTTGAGTAAATTTTTAAGTAGAACTTTGACACCCCATATTTCGGAAAAGAAAGCATTTGCAGGCAATTTTTATTTAGTCCTAGTAAAGTATCGACTATATAGAAATTTTGCAGGAGACTTTATTTTTCCAGAATTGAATGGAAACCATAAGAGAATTTAATTTTCGAAAACTATCCCACGAAAAAATTTTTGAACGAAAATCATAGGGGGTTCTTATTTTCAACCCCTATATAATAATAAAGTTATGAGATCTAAAAAATTTGTGTGAGTAACATCTACTTAGTGCTTCATATTATGTATAGTTTTATGAATGGTTTTTAAGAAGCCTTAAAAAAATTAAAAACTGTCAATTCGTCATCGCCTTCCAAAGGCTGTATCTTTGGAAGGGGGGTCGATTCAAAAAAAAATATATGAACTACCCCTACTTATTTTCATCGAGGAATCATCTCCTAGAGTTCTCGCATTTGTTTACAGACCTGTATAGCTTTATGTGATAATTTTTTCGTACAGGATAACCTTCTGAAGTTTAACGCACTTCTTCACAAACTTCAAAGAGTTCTTCTTAATTTTCTGACATTTTTTTTCTAGTTTCTAGTTTCATTTTTTTTAGTTTAAGATTGCACTGAATAGATTTTCATTGATCTAAATCAATTTTTCCAGGACATCATTTACCACTCACTTGAAGGGGATTATCGGCGACCTTATAGGCGATCTCCTTCCCTCCACAGGACTTTTCGGAGGGCTGACATAGTTAGTGAAACCAAAATATGACATTTTTAACACGTATATGACGCAGCCACTAAAGGGTCTGTCTATATCACTCCAGGAAAATCCAAAACACAAAATAACAACAAACAGTAATTCACCGAATCGGCACTGACCGAAAGTAACAGTTTTTCCTCCGGTTTCCATTTATGATAACATTTAAAAATCACCAAACATGTCCGGGAAAACGAGCATACGTCGTAATTTTGTGACGGGCAACATCGACCGCTGGCCGGATGAATGAAGCGGGATTCTGGATCGTGTAGCCAGTTGAGATTTTGTTAAAGGGACGAAATCGGGCTGTGTGATGCGCGATATGCACGTTCTATTCAACACGAGGGGAACCTCGAACGCCTGCTCGATGCGGGTTTGATGAATTGACGGTCCTAGAGGAGGAGCAGTCTCGGTTCTTTGAGCCGATACCGCTCAGTGGCTCTTATACAGGCTGTCCCATTCCCATGGATGATGGTACAGATAGACAATACTAGTATTCATATCTGCCAAATTTCATTGAACTCAGACGATTTTTTTTTGATTAATTTGTGACCAGAACATAAACCCAAACTTACTATGACAATGTTACATGTCG
Source organism: Propylea japonica (assembly GCA_013421045.1). NCBI lineage: Eukaryota > Metazoa > Arthropoda > Insecta > Coleoptera > Coccinellidae > Propylea > Propylea japonica. The sequence goes on along the minus strand of CM024245.1, from coordinate 7,664,362 downwards.
TTGATATTATAAGATGGCATCTCTGAATAGTTTTCTCTTGTGATCATCATGCGAGTTAATAGGTACACTAATGCCACTAATGTTCAAGATATTTTAACGCGTGAGCGGAGCGAACGCATCAATAGTTCGAGACCATTAGCCGCTCGATTAATAACCGAGTTGATTACAAGATTTTTCCGCCGATCTCAATATGAATGGTGTATGAACTTTTGATTGAAATACATTCCGATTTTGCACAAGACTTACATTTGACATAATCAAATTTCTCGTGGTGCTTCTGAATACTTTTTAAACGGTTGCTATGCCGATTGCACATTGAAATAGCCTAAATCGAGCATTAAATGGGTCGTTAAAATCAATTTCGTACACATTAAAATCACCTTTCATTTCGAGGTCGGAGGAAAATCCTTTCAATTTTCATTCGTATTGAAAGGACTTTAATATTTCATCAAAATCCGTGAAATACGTAAGGTATTTGTTACAGTACAAGCCTGAGTGGCGTCGTGGGTTCGAACCCAGAATGTTTTACTTTTTCTACATTTTCGAGTTTGATCTTTTCTGCTGTACTATATCATGATGTAGAGTCAAAAAATTCAGCGCTTTTGTTTATATTGAGAAAACTATAATGAAAAAATTATATTTCAAAAATTGTGTAATATGTAATTCGATTTTCATAAAATTTTGCAAACAATAGCATACATACAAATGATAACACATACTGTTAGTATGTGGTTATTTGTTAAAGCAGAATTAAAAAATGTATTACAACGCATATTTCAATTATGTTTAATGCTCTCGGGAAAAAAACAATGATTCACATACGAAAAATAACCCACCTCCTTCACTATCGTTTTTCTAATCATTCTATGCTCAGTTGGCAAATTTTCTAAGGTTTCTGCCCCTCCAAAATTTCTCTTCGGCCCGTCCCTGCTCACCTTTGACTCACTTAAACACCTACTGACTATAAAAAAATAGTTATCTCAGTTAAAGTTGGTAAAAATAATACAACTTTTCACGGAGAGCGGGAAGTAAGAATTCATTGAAAATTGGCTCTATCGATCTAAAATATATTCAGATCTGCGTTGCTGCCGGTTATATCATCAAGCACTAGCAACTTCGAAATTTGAAAAGAGACAGCCTGTACTTTATAGCCTTTCTAGATTACTTATACCTTCCTGAATATTATTATGAAAGCATGCATGTACTTTGAATAGATACCTATTACGAACTGATATTTTCATTGATAAAAACCTGATTTATTTTCGAAACCACACAATTTGAAAAAAAAATCAATTCTCTTTTAGGATATCCTACCATATACAAAGAAAATGAGTAATTCATCTGAAAAATGTCAAGAAAAGCCTTGGACAGGTGCTTTTGAGCGATCGTTCCTTGGTGGAGCAATAAGGCTATTAGCTCAAAATTTTGTTTAAGACAAAGATTCATAATAAATATTATCATGCAAAAACTCAGGACGATCGGAACTATATTCTGGAAATCCAAAAATCAAATATGTAAAAAAGAGTTTTATTATTCAGGAGAAATTCAATCTATTGGTTCCGATTATGCGAACCTCATGAAAATTTGCCTAAACAATCGGTATATATACAAATCCACAAAAATTCCAAAGGATTTCACTAACGTAATTGAATTTGACGAATGATTCGTCAAATCTGAAAATCACAAACCTTTGAGCAAAACGATATAGTCCTCGTTTAAATAGAACGAGCGCTCAAAAACACACTTCTGATATGTTTATGTTTTTGCATGTATCCGCAATGCCTCAAAATTTCAGCTTTCTAAGAGACTGAACGAAAACTAAGAAAATAATCAATTGCTCAAACGTCACTACAGATAGCTTCGAAATATATAACAAAAAACACTCTGGAAGCTACCGGTAATCTAAAAATGCTATAATAATATACAGGCTGTCTGCGTTTGTAATATTTTGGATGTAACCGGTTAACAGCGCAGCTCTGCAAATATTCAAGATCGAAAGAGCAGTTGTTCTTACCCTAGAAACTAAATTTCCAATAACTTCGTTCCTTCTGTTCTCCATAATGCGGCGTTCCCACGAGGCGTTATTCACGACAGTGAACCCACGCTTTCGTGAAATACACTTCTGTGTGAACGCATTCCTCACGAAAGCAAGTTTAAAAATGCGTTCACACAGAAGTGTATTTCACGAAAGCGTGGTTCACTGTCGTGAATAACGTCTCGTGGGAACGCCGCATAAACGTCTTGACAGTACCATCGGTCGTGAACCCCCTGTATACCCTATTCATTTTGAGCTCAAATCAATGTAGAACATAGATAGGCTCCAAGCGCTATATCAATGGAATGATTTCAAGGACCAGGGCCTATTGCAACAAAATACTTTGCAACTTTTCACTTTGCACTTTGCATTATGACAAATTTCAGAACTAAAAATTAGTTATGTTGCACAACATTTCTCCCAACATTTAATGTCTGCGTAGTAATTTCACTATGCACTTGACTTTTTCACAATTTTTTCATTTATGAATGCGTTTCGAGCAACTTAATTCATTTGAAAAGTGAAAAGTGCAAAGTGAAAAGTTGCAAAGTGTTTGGTGCAATAGGCCCCTGGTATACAAAACAAATGTTTATTTTTGTTTTGAAATTTGACATGTCAATATAAACAAAAGACAGAGTCGTACAAAGGCACTGAAACGAAAAAAGATAACTTCTTTATAAACTGAGATCAATATTTTCGAGAAATGAGTTGCATACACCTTATAGTTATTAGCGACGGTACATTATCTATAACTAATTAAAGGTTTACAGATTAAGAGAAATATAATTAAATTAATACCTACCTGCTACCCATAATCAACCCACGCTACTGCACCCAACTCTGGAATGTTTCTATTTGTAAACAATCACGTTCTTCACATGTCTTGCAAATAATACAGTATTTCGACATTTTCTGAAGTAAATGAACTTCAATATCACAACAAAGCACATTAAAATGTAAAATTACGAAAACTGCGCATGTATTGAAAATCATAATAAGTTAGGTTTATGTTTAAAAGCAATGGAACTTGTCTACTGAAAGGTCTCGAGAACTATACAGGGTGTTCTGATTTGTTTCCGACAAACTGAAATGGCTGATAGATCACATCATTTTAAGCAAAAAAGTTCCTATGTACATGGGTCCGGAATGCGCTTCGTTTCCGAGATACAGGGTGTTAAAGTTGGAAAAATAATTCGCGTTTTCTTCAATATGTTTTGACTGCTTCGAAATCCTTTCATGAAATTTCGTATACAGGCGTTTCTTGGGACGATAAATTCAAATTTGTGGGTCATTTAGGTGTATTTTTTAGAGGGCGCCACCAGCACCATTTCAACCCATGTAAACCGTTGCAACTTCTTTGTGCTACCCTGTACAACATTTTGGACTTAAAAAATCGATTATCTCATTCTTTTCAATGAAAAAGGTACACTTCTTTGAAGTTACTACTAGGATCAATCGTTTCAGAGAAAAATGCATTTAAAGCCAAAGGGTCCCAAAACTCTCCGAAAATTATTCCCATTCAAATATTTAATTTAAATTCATTTTGAACATTTCTAAGGCTGAATGCATGCGTATTTTCTATCGCCCTCTTACAAGTAGAAGTGGTAGGCTATGTAATTGTTGTTTTAAGTGTTCTGAATATTCTGTTTCCTGAAATATGTTGTTTGGAAAGATATAACAAAAAACGCGAATTATTTTTTCAAATTTAACACCCTGTATCTTGAAAACGAAGCATTTCCGGACCCATGTTCATAGGAACTTTTTTGCTTGAAATGATGTAATCTATCACCCATTTCAGTTTGTAGGAAACAAATCAGAACACCCTGTATAACAGCTAACAGAAAACAGATAACCCTTTTTGGAGTTCTTTTTTCCTGACCAATCCGATAATGGAAATAAATTCAGCACATCCATACTAATATTATAAATGCGAAAGTAACTCTGTCTGTCTGTTACTCTTTCACGCCTAAACGGCTGAACGGATTTTGATGAAATTTGGTATGGTGATAGATGATAACCTAGAAATGGCATAGGCTATAAATAATCACACCATCGTTCTTAGAGGGAAGGCAGATAACTAAATTGAGTTAGTGATTTTTAGTCCTTTTTGTTGGGACTTTTGCTCTTTCACGTCTAAACGGCTGAACAGATTTTGATGAAATTTAGTAGGGTAATAGTGGTTTACCTAAAAACGGATATTTAGATGGTTACCTAAAACGGATATATAAGATCAAAATGATCACGTCATCGTACTTAGGGGGTAGGAAGTAGGCAGAAAACTGAATTGAGTTAGTGATTTTTTATGGTTTTTGCTCTATCATGCCTAAACGGCTGAACGGATTTTGATGAAATTTAGTTAGGTGATAGTAACCTAGAAAAGGATATGGGCTATTAATATTCATGCTATCGTACTTAAGGCGTAGGCGTAGGTTAATGATTTTTAATCGTTTGTTTTAAAAGTTTACCTCATTCACGCCTTAACGGATTTTCATAAGACTTGGTTAATATAAAGATAGGATCCTAGACATGGATACAGCCTACTTTTTACGGCGGGAAAATACCTCATTCCGCGGAAATCTGGCGTGATCGTGTCAAAAGCGCATGACGCCATAGCTACTGAAATTATTTTGATGTTTTTTTTACTGAGTGTTACTAAGACATCAAGTTAGTATTCGAGCACTTTTCTAATTTAGAGGGTCGGTAGGCGCCATAATTTGGGGAATTTATGATAAAATTTTGATGCAACTGTCTTTATTTAACAGTTTTACTTGGATCGAAACTTAGCGACATTCCATCACACTAATTAACATATAGGGTAGGAAGGTACCAAAATTCAGACTACTTTTTACTTCGGGAAAATGGTTAGTAGTATTTTAAACCGATTTACATTATTAATTTTGATATTTACTAAGGAAACATTCGGAACTATCCATTATGTAGCTTAGTTTTTGATGTGAAGTTGAGGACTGGAACACGATAGTGGGACATTGTTGCAGGGGGATAACCGGGAGAAAACAAAAAAACTTATGTGGACGAAGTCACGGGTAAAAGCTAGTATTTCATATACAAAATCATAAATGGTCTAGTGACAGCTCCTGGCCTTCTAGACTCTATCGGTTTTAGGGTGCCAGATAGAATATTAAGATCTTGAGATTTGTTTACTTACGGTACCCTTTCACAGGATCAACGCCACGAAAAACTCGCCCATCTGTAGAATGATGTCGACTTTCAACACGGAGTTCTATTGTGTTGACATCTTTATGTGACCCTCGAACATTTAAACGATTGATTAAAGATTTTTTCAGTAGTTAAGGTTTAAAATGTAGAATTCACCCTCACCCTTTTCACTTATGTTGTTTAAAGATTGTGAAATTAATACTGCAAATATATAATACATATCACGAGTTATGAATGAAAATTGAGAAATTGTCATTTTCAATAATGCTTACTAACTTGTTTTTTGTTTGAAGTTTGAACTCGTAATCTGTTGTTACATTCTACAACCCCTTTTTGTGGACTCATTCAAATATAATAAGATTGAATTTTTTATTTAGTCCAGCCATTTTCGAGAAACGAGAAGGATTTTTAATATCTCAAATGTAACTACATACAGTCAAAAATCCTATCAACTGGCTACAAAATTTTTGCTAATTTGAAAAATGTATCACATGTCACTATTCCCATGAATATGACATGAGAAAAAATTTAACACTTTTTCATGCTTTTTCTTCGCAGGGCAGCTAAATATGAAATTTTCAGCCATTTGGAATTTTTATTTTAGAAATATTGGAAAAATAAAATTTCACTGAATAACTATTCGAACTGCCCCTGACAACAGGCAAGCAAAAAAGGTTGATGAAAAAACACCATCAATGAAATTGATATTATGTTCTAGTTGTTCACTACACAAAAGTACAAAGCAGTAAATATCAATAAAATACGTTTTTTATTGTGTGGGTCTTCTTTTTACTCATTCTATGTACTATGCCAAGATTCTCTGTTACAGCTAGCCTAAATGCATCCAGGCTCATTTATTCAGGACAACAGGAATGACAGGATAGAGGTAGGATACTTTTGGAAAAAGAAACTGGAGGAAAATTTTAAGCAAAACATATCGAGCGAAGGAAAATGAAAAGTTCTGATTAGAAAATGAAGAAAACCTCTGACGTTAATAATAATGATAAACTTTGTCAACGCACCAAAGGTAAAAACTGATAAAATTAAAACTGGCTAGTTTGTACAACCTATTTTGCGTCAAAATATACAACACCATCTTCAAATTTCTCAAATAGATCTGCTATCGGTTACAATTGTGAACTGATCAGAAGCCATGCCAGCAGTATGTCAGAAGCAATGGAGTTCGAAAACAACCTTATGGTTCAACCAATGAAATGCGAATGCAATGAATAGTTTGTTGCTCAGGAGATCAACAGAGACCTCATAAATTATAAAATCATACAATAAAAAAATCAAAACATCAACGAACTGAACTCATCTACCATCCAGGACATATCACAAAGACACAAAAGCAAAATTTCTGTGACAGCACAATTAGGAAGCTTCATTATTATTGAACCAAAGGAACATATGTATTCATAATATATTGTTTTTATTTTTATCATCCCCTATAATGTAAAATTAGATAACTGGATTTGTTCATAAAATAAGCTGAAATTCCTTTGACAGAGCTTCTTTTTAAATGAAAAAATTTTCCTCTTTCCTTTTATCTAATGATATGCAGACACTTTGATATTATCAAAGACAAATAATATTTTTCAACAGCAGGAACAGTAGAGAAGATTTCCATTTTCCACAATTTCAGCTGTAAGGAAACTTGTAAAGAAATTCGAGAATTTCTGGTTGTACATTAGGAAAAGATGAAAATATTATTAGCCATAAATTCGGAATGTCGAAGTAAAAATTCTTTAGAATACCTCAGGTTTCGATGATACTTAAATTATAGTGAATAATTTATTCGATATCATTTACTTAGTTGCACAGGGTGTGAGGCTGAAAAACCTCAATTGATATCCATAGTTTTATCGCGATAATAATATTTATGAAGTCGACGAATTCATCACATAGATATCTCAGTAAATTACAATAATTCACTCAATAAAAGATGTTAAGCTGAAAGCTCTGTTGCTTTTATTTTGATGTCATCAAAAGCACAACTTCTTTTTAAAATACTTCTTGGATTATTCACAAATCAAGATGAATATAATAAATACGGAATTGTATGAGAATTCATTTCATTGTATTCAATATACAAAACATACCGAGCCTAATCTTAGTACCTATAGGTACATAAGTATCAAGTATACAAATACTTACGTTTCGTCCAACTGAATTTTCGAAAAATCGATTTGTTTTGTGTCATCTTTATCCGCCATGGTCTTCTCTCAAAAATACGCCACATTAAAACATCAAAATAATCAATACAATTATACAGGAGAAACTTTTCATGAACATAACAACCGTTACAAGTTTAGACGTTAGCATCAGCTGAATTCAATTTTTGACATTTGGCCTTTCGAATTCGTAATTAATGTTTTCATTGGTCGATTTGATCGTTGCCAGCAAACAAGAATGCCAACGTGAGGATATGAAAATCATATCAATATTTTGAGAGACCGAATATTTATAATTATTTGATAATCTGCTTTATAAATTCGAGCAACGAAAATACTCTTTACTTTTAAAACCTTTTAATTCTTATTTTTTGGGTTATTCGTAGCGTAACCACCAACCAGTAGAAGCCATAAAAGAATGAAAAAGTAAATTTGTATTATATTGTTCTGTGAATGGAATGTCAAATGTCAAATTCAGAATGTATAGTTCATTTCAAAATGATTGGCATCTCGGGCGGCTGTGAGAAGTCGAAAATATGTTGGTATCGGTCCGTTCGGTGAATTTCGATTTGCCGATTTTAGGTTGGTGTTGAAAATATCACTGACTTTGACTTTTCCAAATTTGTAAATAATCTAAGAGTTAACCTATTGAAAATATTTCGAATTTATTTGTTAATATCAGTTTATATACTTGATTTAATCGACAAGTGGATTTAAATATCTCTTAAATCTACTTTGATTTGATTACTGAATTGAAAGAGATTCCTCTCATCTTACTGCAAGGGAACGCCAGGCAGTGTATCGGTGTTAGCAGATATTTCTGCTAGTATTAATGGCATTGCGCTCGTTTTTTCAGGTAAACGATCATGTACAATGTGTTTTCTGATTAAGTAAGTTTTAAAATTCAGATTTCTCCTAGAACTGTCCGAAGAATTTCGGAGAAAAAGTAGAAGGCAAGTTGCTAGAGCCAGAGTTAGCACTGGAAGGAAACCTATTCCACATGATTATACCTTCAAAGAGACATTAAACTACTTTATTTTTTCTAAAATCAAAAACAATGAGTGTATTTGATGGATTTTTACCTGGATGTGATCTAATTCTTGACAGTGGTATCAATGATACGGATTAGCAAAACAATGAATGGGGAACTATTTCATTAATGGATTACTGAACAATAATACCTTCTCTGCAGTTATTCGATACAAAGTGTGTCATTATCATGGGTAATGCACCATATCATTCAATCAGAGTTGATTATATACCTACAACTGCTTCTCATAAAAAAGTAATTCGGCAAGGGCTACAAGAACATAAGTTTTCCTATAAATGATAAACTTAAAATACTTGAATCCTTTGTTGGATTTTATAGAAAGTTGAATTGTTAATACAATTTTGATGTTTACTCAAACAGTTATTTTACATGTTATGTTCGCTTCGGAGCACTGCATTCAGAAGATAATTCTAATATGTAAATAAATAGTAAAATGTATAAGTCTATAAGTATTCCACTGTACTTTTAATAATTATTTTCAATGAATCTATGATTGCATATAATATTTGTGTCTCCAATTAACAATAAAATTTTTGAATAATGTTCTGAATGAATTTTCTCAATTTTGTACCGAAGCTTATTTTAGTTTTTCACTGTAAATTGTCAGTTTTAAGCAATGTTAAGTGTGTTCCTTACCCATACGATAAGGATTGAAACAAAATTTTAACTTTTGCTTCCTCTGAATTCCAAACACTCAAAGGAACTTAATCAACTTTTATCTAAAATGACACCGACAAGACCTACAAAAGCTAAGTTGACAATCGTTTCCAATAAAAGCCAAAATATTCACCATTTCTCTATTCTAGACTTAGGGAAAACTGTGTGTCATCTTTTGGGGATCTGAAGAAATAGTACTCAATTAATATAATGGATATGTTAAATCAAACAAACAAATACTCAATTATTCATATCAAACCTAACCAAGGCATATGAATGAATGAAATCATTATTTAATCTGTGCAATAGTATATTTTAAAACAAGTATGATTTTCATACAAAAATGATAACATCTTGTGGTCCACATGTTTCACTTTAATTTTAACACCTTTGCCACACACACTCGGTTCATATTTTGGCTATTCAATGAAATATTCCTCTTACTAAAACAGACAGAATCGGTGATAAGTTTATTAAGTTATACAATGTGGTACAATTAATGTACATACTGAATAAATTCTTTAATTTGTGTTTTTGTCTTATTATGTATGACAAATTGGTCCACACCTTTCAAAGTATCAACAAGTTCTTTTTGTTTCTTTCACCAGTTTGGCTATCTCAGTTGAATTTGAGTTGAACACACTCATTTTAAGTTATAATTACAAATAAATTTGTCAGAGAAAAAAAATATTCTTAATTATCTTCAATAGAGTCTCAATCTTCATCGGTGAATTATATGAATGACATCTCATTAAAGTACTTTGATAGTTTATAGTTTTGTTTATTGAGGCACTGAGGCAGCGACATAGTAATAAAACCTGAATCCCATTGATTAAACTGGACTGAAATATAAGACTGTGTTTTTTTCATATTTCACAAGTTTACAAGCTAGGGGCTATACCTATTCTTTCTCGCTCTTTAGCTGCAAATGATGGTAAATACGAAATTTGTCAATACAGTGTCAGAAATTATATACTGCTGGTAGGTTTAGAGATTTACACAATCCTAATGGTATTTAAGAATCAGGAACATTCTCAGCTCGGGAATTTGCTTTGGAAAATAAAAATATTGTATTAAATATATTTCTAGGTTATGTTTTATTCATTTCCCTTCTCTGACTGATGAACCCACAGAAATTTTTGGTGACTTTTTAGTAACTAGAAATAAAGCCCCGACTGGACTTTCATGGCTTGCTCTGATGACAATCATTTTGAAACGAACTATAAATATACAATTTCAAAGAACAAAAACAGCCTTAGTCCAATTAAAGCATTTTTTTAATCAACACAATATTAAACAACAAAATTTCTTATGATATCGTTCCACAAATTCTTGTGCTGCTGACATACTGTGTTGAGTAGTAAATCCCAGTCTTGTATATTTACTCTTTTGGTTTCATATTACAAACAAGTTTTTCACTTTGTCCTTTAACAGTTGCAACATATCCTTCAAAAACTTTCACTACACTTGCTTCATCCACTGATCAGCTGAAAACTCTTCAGAACAAAATTGTTTTGGGACACAGCACCTTGCTTGAACAACATTATCAGTATATGAGATTACCATTATAGGAATATTTTTACACATTTTTGTTGCTCTTTGAAGAGGCACTGTTTCCAAGATCATCGAGGTCCTCAGGTAGTGAATTATGTACTGCTTGTTTTTGTCCGTAGTTTGTACTTTAGATTCCAAAACATTTTGCATCTCCATGTCGATGAACTCATTCAAAGTTACTTTGGCTATGTTTTTTTACACTTTTACTCATATCATCGAGATCTTTCAAACATTTGTGTTTAGTATGAACTGGAATCAACATATCCAATGTTGTGATTTTATTTCTTATTGAAGCTATGGCAATATTTAAAACATCTGGTTTGTCTATATTTTCAGAAACTGTTTTTTGCAGCAAGTTAACTTCATCAGAAATTTCAGATGTGTTCTCTATTGCTAATTTTGAATTTACCCCAGTAACAGCGCGTAAGGATACAGTACTCCTTCCTAAAGATTTCATTTTTACAATAGAAAAAGTATCAATATCTGATGTATTTAAAACATGAGTACCACAACAAGGTTCTCTAGAAATTATTCTATCATTTTCTTTTATCTCAACTAATCTCAGGTTTTCCTCTGGATATATCTCACCAGGAACTGTAATAACATCATCATATTCCAATAACTGTTGATTATTAATTCTATTTGTTTGCACTTCTAATTCTTTAGAAATAATTTTATTTATTTGTGTTCGATTTTTTCTACATCTGAGATTAACAACTTTGGACCAAATATTCCAACATCAAAATTCAAGAAGTCTTCAGTTACTTTGCTAGACTTTTGGCAGGTTGCCCCTTTCAGTTCTTTCAGCACTGAGTTTAGCAGATGAGTTGCAGTATGATTTCTCATGATATTCATTCTATTTTCTTTATCATTGATAATTTTCCAACTGAATTGACGCTCAAACTGTAAGTACCTTTACATTTCAAGAAACCTTTGTGTAATATGTAAGAATTCAAATTCTCAGTTTCCGTAATATCAAATATAGCTTTATCAAAAGCTATTGAACCCTTATCACTGACTTGACCCCCTGCTTCACTATACAAATTTGTTTTATCTAGTAATATACTGCAATAAATATCTGGCCCAATTTTTTTCACAATCTCATCCTGGTGAATTATCCTTAACACTTTCACTTCCATGGGCTCAAATATGTATAAGTCCCATTTTCAAGTTTCTCATAATTATATTTTGCACTATCACACGTTTTTGGGACAGATTCTTGTTGCAACTGATGAAGAAAAGAGTTTATTTTTGTCACTGATACTTGCTTACTCCTGCTTTTAGCTTTATCTAATTCAACGATAAACCCTTCTTTGTCTAGAGGAATTCCTAAGCAACTTGCCAATTTCTCAATCACAGATGAATCTAATCCAAAAGTATCATATAATTTGAAAGCAATTTCACCACTAATTACGTGAGGTTTCATTTTTAGTAAATCTTTATAAGCTGGATTAGACTTGGAGTTTCTAAATATCCATCGACTGTAATTTTTATTTTCTTTGATTAATGCTTCCCATTCTATTTGTGCACTCTTCTGCAAGTCCTTGTAAACTTCGTCTTCATAATCTAATATTTGGTGAATTTGAGAAATATTTCTTTCCATTTCAGGATATACTGGTCCTAAATTCTCAACAACATAATTGATAATTCTTTTACTAATCCTTCTTTGTGAAAAACATTTGAACTGATCGTGAAGCATTTTCTCAGTATTCTTCTCAGTTTTTGTTTTGTTCAGGGATAATTCCATCAGCTAAAGAACTTGTTACCATCCTTATATGATCTGAAAGAACCCTATATGAGGTATCTAAATTGTTCCAGTCTAGCTCACCATACCTCCTTTATAACGGTCTATATTTGGGCAATTTTTCTCAATTGCATTTATAAGATATGAAAAATTATCAGTGTCATAGTTACTAGTTTTATCCTGCAAGATAGCGGTAAGTCTTTCGAAACCCATCCCTGTATCTACATGTTTATTTGGCAGAACCGAGATAGAACCATCCATATTTCTATTGAATTGAATGAAAACAATATTCCAGAGTTCTGTTAAGTCAAAAAGTCCCTTGTTAAGGAGATTTGAACGGTTAATAGATCCAGTATGATCAAAATGAATCTCTGTACAAGGGCCACATGGACCACTTTCTCCCATTTCCCAGAAGTTCTCCTTCATACCAAATGGAAGTATTCTATCTGGAGTTACACCAAGTGATCGCCATATCTCTTTCGTTTCCCGATCTTCTTCGAGTTTTAATTCAGCATTCCCACCAAAGTATGTTACATAAAGTCTATTGCTTGGCAATTTGTATACATCTAGTAACAATTTCCAGGCATATTCACAAGCCTCAGCTTTGAAATAGTCTCCAAAGGACCAGTTACCTAACATTTCGAAGAAAGTATCGTGATATCCATCAGTGCCAACAACATTTAAATCGTTGTGCTTTCCTCCAACTCTTATACATTTTTGTGAGTTTGCTACTCTGTTGTATTTTGGTTCATCATTTCCGACAAATATACTCTTAAATTGATTCATTCCGGCATTGACGAAAGCAACAGTAGGATCGCAGAAGGGTACTACGGGACTAGAACGGATAAAAATGATGATTGCAGTCTTTTATAAAAATATCTAGGAATTTTTGACGAATTATCTTTGCCGAGCGATCTCCATGTATATGTCTTTTGATGCCTTTGAGATTGCACGTAACATTTCGTCGAACTATTAGAATATTTGAAGTGTTAATCATTTTGAATTGTTTTGTTTTGAAGTGGTCCGAACTGTCCAAATATTTTTTAGGTTAGAGCACAGAACATCATGCATAAAATACAAAAAAACTACCTCCTCCACGAAAATGGTCTTCAGTTTTCTTTGGGAAAACTGGTGCAAAGAAAACTGGTGCGCATTGCCCGAGAGCGATCTGAGTGCAATTTTTTATGAGCATTTCATTGTTCTTTGTACCAATGGAACACAAAAATTGCATTGGGGCAATTCTGGTGCGCACCAGTTTTCCCAAAAGAAAACGCTCAGAGGAAGAAGCAAACTTCCTCTGAGTTATTAGTGATCTTTTGCAGATCAAGGATAACAAAATATTCTCGAAACTATTAGAAAATGTGTAAATAATTCCACATATTCTCCAAAATTCTGAAGGAACTAAAATTTTTGAGTTTAACTTTCAGCTAAGTGGGCAAAATTGCAAAATATTTTCGGTACATTAATTTTTGAAATAACAATAATTACTCTTTCTGGTCGTGGTAAAATAAAGTGTTTCAATGAAAATTATAGTACTAAGACATGTTTCGAAGGACATAGGACTGTGGTCGTATGGCCAGAGCTGAAAAAATTTGTACCAAAATTTTTATTGTAATGAAAATAATATAACGAAGTTTTATTTATTATTTTGATTTATTTCATTTACTTTCTCCAACAATGTTTCATATTTATAATGTTCATCCAATTTTAATATCAATTCTTCTAAAGCTACATTCCCTTCTAAAAATCCTTTCAAATTATGTATGTTTTCTTGTAATCTATGATCTGTTATTCTATCTTGATTATAGTTGTATGTTCGAATTTTTTCATTTCTGAAATTTGTACGTACCTGGCTTTTTTTTGTAGAGTCAATTTTGGCTGCTTGTGAATCAAGTTCTTTTTGATATAGCAATGCTTTTAGTTTTGTCATAGCTATTCGCCTGTTTTTGATTTGTGATCGGTCAACCTGGCATTCAACACTCACTCCTAAAATGAAATTATGCACTTTTTATAATCTACACTACACCTTTTCCAATTATAATTCAGAAAAGCTAATTGAATTTAGAAGTTGGAAATTGTAATTCAGAATAGCTAATTGAAATTCAGTATGTGGAATTTTTTCTGGAATTCAATTTGCCCTATATGAATCAAACTTTTTTTTCCTGAATTCCAATTTCTTAATCTGAATTTCATACATATCTTATCATTTAAGTTTCTATTTCCTTTCATCTAAAATAAATAATAACTATATATAGTATGTACTTACCTGTAGGTAAGTGAGTTATTCTTACAGCACTATCTGTTGTATTTACATGTTGACCCCCTGCTCCAGTAGCTCTCTTGGTTTCGATTTTCAAATCCTTTTGCTGTATATTTATTTGTATATCTGTTGGTTGAGGAAGTGCTAAAATAGAAGCTGTGCTTGTATGAACTCTTCCCCCCTTTTCAGTAGATGGGACTCGCTGAACTCTGTGAACTCCTGCTTCATATTTCAGTAGTTTGAACACATCTTCACCTGATATTAATAAAGAACCATGCCTTAAACCTCCAAGCTCTGTTGCACCATAATCTGCTATTTCAACTGACCAACCTATTGGAAAAAGATATTAATAGTTACCTTCCCGTTTTATCAAGTTATTATTGAAGATTACTTTAATAGGCCAAAAACATTCACCTTTGAATTCTGCAAACCTTAAATACATTTCAAACAATTCTTTAGGCGAAAAGCATTGCTTCTTGACCTCCTACTCCAGAGTTAACTTCAAATATTATATCCTTGCAGTCATCATCCGGTGATTGTATTAATAATGAACTGATTAATTCTTCTTCTGCTTTTTCTAAATTTGTGGTATATTCATCCAAATCAGATTTTACTAAGTCTTTAAGAGCTTCATCATTCTCAAGTTCTTTCAAACTGGAAATATTTTGCAAAATTTCTTTCCTTTTACTCATACAATTTATTATTGGTAATAATTGGTTTAATTCATTTTTATTTTTGCTGATACTACTTGCCGATAAAATTTTGTAATTTTCCTCAATTTTATCCAAATATTTCTTGAGTGAAATATTTTTCAATTTCATGTCGTTTATATCAATAGATGGACTCGTTTTAGACTTGGTTGATTCATATTTCTTTATACTCGAAAGTTTAGGACCAATTATTCTATAGGAATTGGTGAGTTGACCTTATAGCAATTACATATATTCAATACATGTGTTATTCTCATGGTTTGTTTCTAATTTCCAATATTCCAATCCCTTAACTTTAGTTTTTCTTGTTGTTGTTGTTGTTTGATTTGATTTGAATCACAGAATATTTTATCTATGCAGAACACCTACCTTAGTGCTTGAGGTTATGTGCGTCGACCCACAGAACATAAAACAACAGTGTCGACCACTGCAAAGATATTTTACATTATTATCATTATTATTTTTAATGAAAATCTTTGCATTTTACAAATAAAATTTCTTTGGACCACTGTCCAGTCCAGTAAACAGAACAGGCAGAATGAAGCTGTAAGTCCGGGTTCGAATCCCTAAGCGGCTGTGGGTGTTTTTGTTTGCCCTAGGATCTCAGCTCAGCTCAGATGTTGATCTAAGGATAAGATAGCTGAAAGAGAACTTAACTGGAGACAGAAGAATATTTATAATATGTAATTAACCAAACGATACTCAAATCTACGCTGAAGTTTTGAAGTTGTTCCTTTCGGAATTTTTCATGTTTACGACCGGCCGTACTTTTGTGTTCTTACAACTAGACAAGTAATCTTCTATCACGTATAAGTACGCAATGTCCAAGGTAATTTTATTATTGCTGTTAATCCTTTTTACGAAACGATGATTTGTCTTTAGTATAAGGAGTTTTTTCAAGCCTCTAGTGAAATCAAAGTCAACTTCACAAGAGAAGCCGTTGAAATGTAAAACTGAAACACAAAGATCTGAAAGGCGAGTTCCGTAAAAACTGAAAAGACAGGTTCCGTGAAAACTGAAAAATTGAAGTTGATGATATTGCGAAATCATCTGATAGTCAGAAATCAAAAGAGAAGTCCAAACTGAAAAGTAAACGAACAAATAGGTACTTGAAGTTATCTCGTCAGATTCAGATTCTTCGGAGATCTTTTGCATAGAGGAAAAACAATCAGATGGAAAGAAATCAAAGCCTAAAGTGAAAAAGTCAAGAAATTGAAGTTGTTTCTCAGATTCAGATACAGATAATGATTCAGTGAGAGGAAATAGATTGAAGTCTAATGTTCCTAAATAAGTGATAAAAATGATCTGAACGCAATAAAGTTGAAACCAAATCTTATGCGGCGTTTCACAAGGCGTTATTCACGACAGTGAACCACGCTTTCGTGAAATACACTTCTGTGTGAACGCATTCCTCACGAAAGCAAGTTTAAAAACTATGCGTTCTCACAGAAGTGTATTTCACGAAAGCGTGGTTCACTGTCGTGAATAACGCCTCGTGGGAACGCCGTATAAGGAAAAACAGTTCAAACTGATTCACAAGAAAAAAACAAATTAAAAAAAAATCAACAAAACAGATGACATGGATAGCGAAGATGATCTAGATATCATTAATCCCACTCCTGAAAGAACTCATTCTAAGAAGAGGAAACTACAAATCATAAGTTCTGATTCTGAAGGTGATGATACCAAACAACTCTTCGAAGATAAACCAAAGAAAAAATAAGAAAGCAGAGGAAAAATTAAAACCGGTCAGTATTTCAGATGTTTTAGTAGTACTGTTAAACAATCTAAAATCAAAACTGCAGTGGAGGCTCCTGAAACTGCGAAAAAAAAGAATAAAAAAATTAAAACAGAAATTGGAATTCATGATGATAAAGAATTTGAAAAAACTTTAATTGATCTTGATGATGATATTTTTCTACAAAATGAAGATATTTTGGACAAAACCATTGAAGGAGCTTTATGTAAAAGCCCTGAAAAGAAAGATATTGACAAAAAGTCTCATACTGGTGAAGATACTAAGACACAAAATCCACAGTTGATGTGGACGTTTCTACTAAAGAGAGTTCACCAATGAAAAGCAAGACAACAAGAAAGAGAACACATGAAGAGGATGGTAAGTTTGAATGGTTATTAGAAACAAAATAGGGTATACCCAAAATAGTTAGTATCTTTACTGAAATCCCTAGCCTCAATTCAGTTTTTTTTAGAATAATATGCTTTGCTTCAAGCTGCACATTTATAGTGATCTATTACTCTCCTACAAACATTTCTGATATTTTGTAATATTAAATTGTACTCACCTTTCACTTTGATATAATGAACCTTTAAATTTCCATTACCAGATATCCGATTCGGGTGAAATTTATTGTGTATATGAAGATCGATATACATACTGAATGTTCAAGCAGAATATAATTTAATAATAAGAAAATTATCAGGCAGGTGGACTATTTTAATTCTTCAGGTTTTTTACATACAAATGTTCACCAACGTTTCGACACCATTCGTGTCTTTATCAAGGCTCATTTGTTTTTCAATCAAAAAACCAAGAAATTTAGATGTGACATGGAGTAATTTTATTTGATGTTGACAATATAACTTTGTTAACGGACTTTTGTGAACTTCACCCGTCCAGTACTTAAAATGTCAAAAGACACAATTTTTTTATCTGAGAGAAAGATTGAATATCTTGTCACCTCAAAAGTTCAAAGTAAAATGACATAAAATCAATGAATATGAATCTTTTGCAGATGACACTCCTAGTAAAAGTAAGAGAAGCAAACTTAATCATACAGATTCTGGTTTTGATGATCAGGAACGTTATGAAAAAAAGAAATTTGTGCTATGCAGTATCAGCAGTACCTCAATCGTGGAGGTCCTAAGAATCATGGATCTAAAGAACTTCCTAAGGTATTATTTCTAATTCAATACTAACTTAAACAAAAAATACAGGGTGTTTAAAAAAAGGGGATCCTCTCTCTAGGATAGATAAAAATAATTGGGATTTGTTTAGTGAAAAATTTTCATTTGTATTCAAGATAGAAATAGAAGAAAAAGAAATTATACACATCTTTTAAGATTTTGCGGAAACTACTGGCAACATTGCAATGAAATTTTTACGAATATGTTTTGGATGCTGGTACATCCATTGGTTGTGTTCAACAAAAAAGAACCATTGCAAATCTGATCACTGAGCGCTCACAGAGCGTTGACCGATCAGTAGGAAGGTTTCTGAACCGTATAAACTTGTCAAGTATGCTCACATAACCTAAATGTCAAATTAACACCACATAAACAGCTGAAACCGTGAACAGTGAGCAAGCGTGCTTTGGAGTAGCTCAGAAAAATGGCGTCCGCTCAGTGACATGTCATATAGGGCGCTAGTTACACGATTAAAAAGATTAATAGATTTTCTGAAAAAAAAGGAAATACTTGTGTATTTGTGAAGACAGCGAACATTTTGATCATCTGCTCCAATAGAATTCTTTTCTTCAAATTTCTATCTCGTGAATTTTTGCTTAGATAATACATTTATCATTACTTCATCGGGTATAACTTCAAAATTTTCAAATCAAAATATTTCGAAAACGGTACACATTATCGAGTTTTTCAGAGGTAACTTTTTGGCATAAAATCAAATGATGTTTAAGTTTACTTCAAGTTTTACTCAATAAATCTAATATTAAAAAGTTATGATCAATACTAGTTGGTACAAACGGTGTAACTAGCGCCCTCTTTGAGAGTCGGACATAAAACAAATTCATTGGATGTATCAAATTCCAAAACATATTCTTATAAAATTTCATTGCATGTTGCCAGTAGTTTGGAGAAAATCTCAAAAGAAGGATCCGCAATACCATTGTTGAAGGCAACAATGGCAATACGGATGGTGCTACGAACATTTTTACTGAACAAAACCCCAATTTTTTTTCGGTTTTCTATCAATTCTAGAGAGGGGTTCACCTTTTTTTGAAACACCTCGTATATTTCATATGACATAAAAATATTTTTTTTCTTGGTTAGATGAATACAACTTTGATTCAATTGTAGGGTAAACCTGACTGCCTTTCAAACTTATGTTTCCTCAGAACAGGTGTCTTAGATTCATTGGAGTCTGAAGAATTTGAAAGCTTGATAAAAGAGCATGGTGGGAAAGTTGTTCATAATGTTTCTAGTAAGTAAAATCTCGATGTACTGTTGAACATTTCACAAGCAGATTCGATAATAACTTGTTTTTTATAGAGAAAGTCAACTATGTTGTTGTTGGGGAAGAACCAGGACCAACAAAACTGCAGAAAGCTAAGGATTATAAAATTCCAACTTTATCCGAAGATGAGCTTTTAGACATGATACTTCAAAAGTCTGGGATGCCTAAGAAATATACTACCAAAATTTCAAGCTTTGAAGATGCTGGCATTAATGATTCTTTTGTATCAAACGGAAGTGAAGAAACTATTCAGTTGAAAGAAAAAGTGAAAGTAGAAGTTGATTCAGATCTGAAAGTAATAAAAGAAAATATCGAGACCAAGCACAGTCCAATAAAAACATAATACTGAAAATATTGAAACGAATAAGTCTAGTACTGAGAAGAAAGAAATTGAACAAAAGAAAGAAGTAAATATAAATGAAAAGAAACTAGAACATGCTGAAAAACAAGGACATGATTCTTGCAATCTTTCATTGTCAGAAAAATATAAACCGACAGACTTGAAACAAATAGTTGGGCAACAGATGAGCAATAGCAACATGAACAGATTGAAGAAATGGCTAGAATGCTGGCATGTCAATGAAAAACTGAGGAAACAGAAGAAAATCGTTCAGCCAAAACCATGGGATAAAAGTAATGATGGAGGATATTTCAAATGTGCTCTTTTGAGTGGACCTCCAGGGGTTGGTAAGTCTTTCAACCACAATAACTAAATAAGGTCATACAAGGTGTTTCTGAGTTGATGCGAAATACTCAAGATAATTTGGGAAAAAAGTTCCCATGAATGAAGGTCCGGAAATGCATTGTTTCAACATACAGTGTGTTAAAGTTTTATTTAAAATTAGAATGAATAAGGTGCTACGCCATTGAGATATTCTAAACAATAGTATATTATATTATACGGATTAAAAGTGCATATTTTTTTACGAGCAATATTTGCAGTTGCGAGCGCAGCCGAGCGAATACAAAATTGCGAGTTAAAATAGGCACTTTTAATCCGAATAATATATAGTCCGTTTAAGAATTATTGACATCGAAGCATGCCATGAACGTCCAGTCGGGGCTTTATTTCTAGTTACTAAAAAGTCACTAAAAATTTCTGTGGGTTCATCAGAGTCAGTGAAGCGAAATAAATAAATATAACCTAGAAATATATTTAATACAATTTTTTATTTTCCAAAGCAAGTTTTTGAGCTTGAGAATGTTCCTGATTCTTAAATACCATTAGGATTGTGTAAATCTCTATACCTACCAGAAGTATATGATTTCTGACACTGTATTGACAAATTTTCGTATTTACCATCAATTGCAGCTAAAGAGCGAGAAAACCAGAATAGGTATAGCCCCTAAGCTTATGAATATCATGAAAATAAACAGTCATTTATTATTTCAGTCCAGTTCAATCAATGGGATTCAGGTTCTATTACTATATCGCTGCCTCAATAAATAAACTATAAACTATCGAAGTACTCTAATGAGATGTCATTTATAATTCACCCATGAAGATTGAGACTCTATTGAAGATGATTAAGATAAATGTTCTTTTTCTCTGACAAACTTTCATAATTATAACTAAAAATGATTGTGTTCAACTCAAATTCAACTGAGGTAGCCAAACTGGTGAAACGAAACAGTAAGAACTTGTTGATATTCTGAAATGTGTGGCCGAATTCGTTAATTGGTTATACAATAATAAGACAAAAACACTATATAAA